>CAHIKZ030005533.1:1740000-1967500 GCA_903632075.3 Acanthosepion pharaonis
GTTGTAGTGATCAAGTAAATTTTAGCAGACCTCAATACATTTGCTCTTGTGCCATGTAGTAAGCTCTCTTGACACCCACATCATACAGATTTTATGGAAGCCAAGCTCTTCATCAATAATTGATTGGCAAAACCATGACTAATCTGCAGTCCCATCAATGATAACTCACCAGTTTACCAATAGTATCTCTTGAGCTTGCTGAATCATTTTTTGTGCATTACACTAGTCAGGCCATTTTTAAACTTCTCAATCCACTCATACACACTTCTACACAGTACTGCACTGTCACTATACATTGTTAAAAGTCTCCAATGAATTCTAGTCCATGACACAACTTCTAACCAGAGAAATTAGATCATTGCATTTTGTTCCTCTTTGGTGCACACTGCTAGCAAAGAGGACATGTTTACACTGTAACAGTACCAAGAAATCTGGTATGATTAAGGTCATACTTCAACCACAATAGCAACAACTATAAGTGTGCATGAACAGAAGGTGGTTTGACAAACCTAAAAAAATGTTATTGCAAAAATCTAGGAGGTCAACTCTGAATTCAAAACCTGTGGAGGTTTGTTTGGGGACCTTGTGGCCTGTAGTTCACCAGGTCTATGAATTTAGCTGTTCAAAAAGTGTGGTTGGTTTTGCACAAAGCCTTCACCATTATAATCAAATGATAAGTACCACTGTCTGGACTGTCACTTCATAGGAACTGAGCTGCTTGACCATCATATGTTGAATACGACGAGTGAGTCCACAATATATATATATATATATATATATATATATATATATATATAATAATAATAATAATAATAATAATGGACTCTCCCGTCAGTTTTGACATATGAGGATCTGACAGTTTATTGATTCAGTTATGAAAGTTTGTGCGATAATCATAAGTGGCATTTAAGACCCGCTAGTGATTTACAAAGCAAGTGTGAGGATTCTGAGATGATATCACTGTTAGATTGGCTGACCTTTTAGATCTTGCTCTTGCTTCTTGAAGATGATTCAGACAAACAGATTGAAAATTGCTGAGTCCACTAAAACACGTTGATCTCCATTCTACCCACTCCAAAGCTAAGCGCTCAAGGGTGTTATGTGATATATATATATATATATATATATATATATATATATATATGTATGTATATATATGTATAAACATAGTACATTTATGCAGAAATCCTTGATTTCAGAAAACACTATGTAAAAGAACTATATTTGATACTAAACTTCTGTGTCACAGCTGGTAATTTTTTAAAAATCAACATATATTGGTCATACCTGTGGTGATGAAGGAGAAAACAAATTCTCCTTCCTAACCACAAGTGTAACAAATATATGTTGATTTTTTTAGCATAGATAGCACAGAAAATACAAATTTGTTTTCAAGGTAAGACTTTGTTGTCTTACCTTGAAAACAAATTCGTATTCTCTGTGCTATATGTTGAAAAAGAAAAGAAAGGAAAATAGCAGGTTAACTTTAGCAGGCCTCAAATACAATTCTGTATACTTCTTTATCAGTCACAACCTTTCTTATGCCAATAAAAGAAATAAAAGAATGCTATTTTAGATGAGAGGCTGTCTTTGTTCTTCATGAGTAAAGAAGTTAGCTGTACGTTACCAGTTTTGGACACAGATGTTCTACACCTTTTCATTGACACCCCTGGCATTTTTTACTTTGGACTTGTGACACTCATTTGTGGCCCTTGGAATTATGACTCTGGATTTTTTAAATTATATTTTGATCTATGCCTCCCCATTGCTATTTTCACCACAACAATTCTCTCAAGAAGTCTAACCTGTCACTTTTCCAAGCAAAGTGCCATCTATAAACACTTAACCCAAATATTTGGTGCCTTTCTAATTACTCTCAGATCATGGTCAACAATACAACTGTTATGTTTTGCATCTTTCTGTATATGTAGCAACAGGGTTTGCTAGGCATAGCCCACTACCTAGTTGTTCTCTATTTATAATTGTCTATCAAATTTGTCTATGATACAACAACAACATTACTCTGACAATCTAAATACAGAAATTATTAATAATTCTGATGGTTCAACACATTGAACAACAGTTACCAACATTGTTAATTTTTTTTTTAATATCAGTGCACGTGTTAAAAGACTTTTTTTAAACTCAGTTTTGTCATTTGCTGCTAAAATCACTGTTTATAGCATAAACATTCAACTATCTATCTCATTTCTATCTTGTTTCTTAGAGCAAGCAAATAACAGGATGTTGTGGAGAACCATGATCACCCACATCTTGAAGTGACATGGCAAATAAAAGAAAATTGTGATAATAATATCTAAGAACCATACATTATTCATTATTTTATACATAAACTAGCAGCATGGCCCAGCGTTGCCCATACTTGATTCAAAAATTGACTCATACAGCAATCGCTATCACTTGACTTAAAATATTTTTGCCCTATCTTGCCTTTTTTAAAGGAGTGCCCTTTGCCATGCTGATGTTGCTACATGCCTTGCCTTACTATCTCACACCAATTTTTTTCTAAGCTCTATATTAAACATTAAATCTGTTACAAAAAAAGAACTAAACAAAATGAACACAAAATGATCAGCTTTATAAAAGGTCTCGTAACTGGAAAAACCAAATAAAAAAAATGTTAACAACAAATACTTTTTCACACCCAACCCAGTTCTGTCAAATCAGAATGAACGTTGAGTTTAAGCAAGCGAATGAGCCAACTGATTTAAAAGTGCCATGCTAGCATTTAAATTTTTCTGTCAGCTGTTGGATGAATACACCAATCGATTTTTTTGCTTATTCTAGCATGCTAGTTCATTCTGGTCAGTAGAAAATGGCTGCAAACTACATGCTGACCAATAGCAGCAAAAAAATCGATTCCTGCCTATTCGTTGGCAGCAAAACCGTATAGGCTCCCACTCTGGCCATGTAAATTTTGGAAAATGGCTGAAAATTGTGGCCGTGCATTTGTTACATGAAAACTGCACACACACACACACACACACACACACACACACACATACTGCCATTTATAGATAGAGATGACTTCCCATTTTGATAGTCATGGTATTAGACTGACAAAAGACAGGATATTGTGAAGAAACATGATTGTCCACATTCTGAAGTGACATGGCATATAAAAGAAGAAAATTGCAATAATGCTAACTTTTTTTCCAGCTTGTTTCCTTGAACATTATTGATGGTCAAAAATACTCAGAAAATTACACAAAATTTTGGGAAGATCCTTGGCAGTTTCCTCCTTTTATCTGGCATGTTCAACACAAAGAGAAACTCATCAAAAAGTGCAAAAAACATTCCATGTTCATTTTCTTTAATACCAAGATGATCTAAAAAGGCATACAAGGATTAATTATTTACAGACATACATTTAACAGCATATGATACTCAAATAGCAATATGTTGATGACAAACTCGGAAGGAAAACTGAATGGACTCTTAGACATGACAGTAAATGAAAGCAAGAAGAAAGGACTAACTATTAACTTAAGACAATTTGCATTGTTGTCAGTAAACAAGACAGCTCAAAGTGTTAGATTTCATTCACTGTTCATCATACTGTAAACAAATATATATAATAGTGAAATTGTTGATATTTATTTTTTATTCATTATATATAAAGTGTCACTTGGTTTGTAAGAAAGATATAAATTCAAAAGATGAAACAGGAGATTGTAAAGTTATTGAAAGACAGGAATGCAATGTCTGACATTGTTGGAGAAAAATCAAAGAACAATTATGAAAAGGAATTGAAACCATTGGCAAGATAAGAACCAGAAAAAAAGACTTTTTAAAAAATTAAAAGCAGTAAGGAAGAAAAATTGTTTGAATAGAAAGAAAATATTTGAAGAAGTCTGTGTTGTGAATGTAAACATGAAAGTAATTTATGTACTTTATTTTTAGGTAAACACCACAAAGAGAAAAGTGCAAGAAAACTGATTTGTTTTTTAATTGGTATCACCCCAAGGAGACATGGTGGAGTAATGGATAGCGGCTTGGATTGAGGAATCGGAGAGCCAAGTTCGAATTCCATTTGAACCTATTACATTAACTTACGTGCTAATACCCTCAGGAAAGGTGTGAATCCTCTTCTTCTCCCTCCAGCTATGGCTAAATAGCAGGACAGACTGGGTTCTATAGCCTTGGATGGCAACTGGTCTATGAGAAGGAAAAACTCTGAATTCAAAACCTGCGGAGGATCGTTTGGGGACCTTGTGGCATGTAGTACACCACATCTCTGTATTCAGCCCTTCAAAAAGTGTAGATGGTCCTGCACGAAACCTTCACCACTATAATCAAATCTCATGTGCTATACATGCGGTTGGGGACCGTTTGTGAATTCCAAATTCCCATGAAACTCCAATATTGGAGCCATCTCAACCCACCTTGGGTGAATGATGTTACAGGTAGGGGGTATCACCCTATGTAAGGCAGTAAGGCCATTAAAACACAAGAGGTTACAAGGTGTGAAAGAATTAGGAAAAATTAAAAATGAGTTGAAAATGAAAAGAGTAATCAGGACAGTAGCTAGTGATCAACATTGCATTCAAATTTTTGAAGATTAAAGTTGTCTGGAAAGCATTGAGCCAGAACAGAGTTGCTCAAGTGAGAAGTGCTAAAAAAGAAACTGTTAGCATAGAAATTATGGTTTCTCTCGCCAACTCAACTGTAAATTGATGAGAACTCAATGCCACTTTAGTACTGTGCTTAAATTAAAAACATTTATTTACTATAGTGAAGAGCACATCTCAATAATTACCATGAAACTAATTATAGAAAGACATAGAGAAGCAACCCTATGGTGGTCGGAAAGTGACTGAAGCTGAGCCACCAGATCAGGGCCAGTAATATTGCTGACTATTCTTTAGATTTTATCAAGGAGCTCAAGGTAAATGGCAGAAGCACCAAACCATATGTGATAGCAATATTCTGAGCATTGGCAAATGGTAGACTTATGGATGAGTAAGATAAATTCTGGAAAGAAAAATTGTCTTGCACAATGAACTGATGTTCTTAGCAGCTGATCTAGGAGTAGATTCAATATAGTCTTTCCACTTTATGTCAGCTGAGAACATAAGACACAGTTTTGCCAACTGTCCAATGATGTCTGGTGGTTTTCCTGTTTCTTTTATTGGCATGAGACAGCTGACAAAGATCTGGATCTGGACAAGTTTCAGGGAGGCCTGTACCTAGTCATGCCAAGTTGCATTGCTGCCAATGGGGAAAATACAGATGTAACTAGTTTTGACAGACATCTTTTCCATCTGTACTGATGTGATTTCACCACATGAATACAACAGCCTTTGATGAAATCTAAACTATCAAGACAAGAAATCCCAGTCTACCCTACAATTTTCTATACCTAAGAAGTGGAGAGATGACTTCATGACTTTCACAAAGCTATCAGTTCATAATAAATGCAACAGACTTTGTCGGAATCTGAAATACCAATATAAGAAATCCCAGTCTATCCCATAATACTTCTATAGCCAAGGTGAGAAGAAATGGATTCATGCCTTTCACTAGAGCATTCATATCGCCCAACAGTCTTTAATAGAATCTAAACTACTGGGACTAGACATACCAGGCTACCCTATTATTTTTCTATAACCAGTGATGAGATGGATTCATGTCTTCCACAAGAACATTAGTTCATAGTGAACTTTGATGGACATTGAACTAGCAAGGCAAGAAAGCCAAATCTACCTGACTATTTTCCATAGATGTGAGACAGATTCATGCCTTTCATCAGAATATTAGTTCATCCTTTGACAGAATTTTAAATCTCTTTGCCAATCCCATTTTCCACACAAAAAACTGACAAGTTCCCTGCATATCAAATACCCTGTAGTGGATTGAAAATACCTCCCATACCAAAAAAAAAAAATCAATCAGTGATTCAAACTTCAAAGAAGGTCCTGATTTGTTAAAGATTTCTTTGATTTTCAACATCCTTCAGCGTATCTCTAATGCAAAGCAAGTTATGTGTCAATACTCATAACATCATCATCATCAACATCATCATCATCTGTTCTATGACTGGGTGTGGTCATAAGGTTGCTGTGCAGTAGAGCACCTGACAAGTTCCTTCCACATATCTGGGTTGAAAGCCGGAGAGGTATTCAGTCATGCGAAATGTTCTTTGGGCAAGTAGACCTGATGGAGCGATTTCTCATTCTGAGCTGCTGTTCATTACACCACCAACACATCTGCATATGTGTGCATACATGTGTGTATTTGTCAGTGCAGTGGTGTGCAAATTAAACTCCACATATGCATATGCACATAAGTGAGCTTTTCAGATGTAAGGGTGTATATGTAGAAGCATGTGTAAAGTTGTGTGTTTGTACCTGTATATATATTTATCTATGATTTAAGTGTGGTGTATGTACACATCTGCATTTTGTGGTGTACAGTAAATACAAGTATAAAGAATTGCGATTTAGTATATTTACTAATATATTGTGAGAATTTCTGGTTTTAAAAATTTGACAGTGGTAAAAAATAATTTTATCTTTCCCTCTCACAGACATATAATGTCGTATATTAAAATGCAAGTGAAGCCTTTCACAAAAGAATTGGTACTATTTGTTTTTCTTTTCTGTGTCTTGTCCATTTAGGATATGGATGATCATACCTCTCCATATCTTCATATCCTTTGTAACTCTAAACAATGTTTGTCTATTACTATTCCTCCCATTCCCTGTTCTGCCATCCATTTTAACATAGGCTCATTAAGTGGGTTATCGCAGTTTCTCTTTACCCCTCTTGATTTCAGTATGTCCTCTGAGTGTTAGATTTTCCAAGGATTCTTTCGTCATTCTGTGTTACAGAAATATGAACTGTCACTTCTGATATTAAATATAAGTGATCTTTGTTTTACGTTTTCTGTAAAACTTCCCCATTTGTTCACATGTTCTATCCACAGTATTCTCTGAATCCTTCTGTGTTGACTCAAGTCTGCTATTTATTTGTGATTGATTAATTGATTTGTTTTGCAAATTATTTAAAACCAGAAAATATTTTCAGATTTTAAGAAATCTTTTGGAGATAATAATGATTTGCTGATAAATATCATACTATTTAGCCCATAGATGTGAGGGGAAAATAAGTAGATTCATACCTTTGCCAAGGTTATTTGTGTGTAAGTGAATCACACAAACCCAAATGGAAGTGCCCCCCTCCAGTTTCCAATTCTGTGCTATTATCTATTATACCAACCACCCATCCAAACTTACAGCACCTGGTATTTCCAAGCAGTCACCCATCTAGGTTCCGACCAAGCTTGACATTGCTTAACTTTGGTTTCAATGTGCTATAGCCATAAGCCTGCTATTTATCTGTAAAAAAAAATTGTTCAGCAGTCACTGCTATATTATTATTGTTAGTTCCATTCTGAAAGGAATTGTTGTAAAAACAACTCTCTCCCCAAATTTATAGACAAATCATGCAGATGCATGCTGGGATTTTTTCCTAACAAATAAAGAGACCACATCTCTGCTTCAACCACCATATTTTTGTTCTTTCTTGTCTTGATGTCAGAATGTTACAATGAATTGAGTGTATCCATTTTCCATGCTAACATTATTCTTACTTTGTGTAATTTTTGCCTTATTATTCTTGATTTTGCCTACATTTATCTTATATATATATATATATATATATATATATATATATATATATATATATATATATGCACTTGACTCTCCTGTTGTATTCAATGTATGAGGATCAAGTTCCTAGAAACTGACAGTCCTGATAAGATTTTATTATAGTGGTGAAGGTTTTGTGCAGAACCAACCACACTTTTTGAAGAGCTGAATACAGAGACCTTCTGGTGCACCATGTGCCACAAGGTTCCCAAATGACCCTGCACAGACTTTGAATTCAGAATTGTCCTTCTACTTGACCAGTTACCATCCAAGGCTATAGGACCAGGTTTGTCCTGCTATTTACTCATAGATGCAGGGAGAAGAAGAGAATTAATACCTTTCCCAAAGGTATTAGCACATAAGTGAATGTGATGGATTTGACAGGAATTTGAAATTGGCTATCCATTTCCTCAATCCAAGCTGCTACCCACTACTCCACCATACTTTCTTTCTTTTTTATATATATATATATATATATATATATATATATATATATATATATATATATATATATATATATATATATATATATATATATATATATATATATATATATATATTGTTTTCTGAATAATATTTTGCCCTGTTCTTATCCTTCTGTTGTTATTCTTTGTTGGAAACTTTGTTAATCCTACAATCCTTTGTTTCTAATAAACTTTTCCTGTTTCTTTTTTAGTATCTGTAAAGATTAATCAACTAATTATGATAATAGTTTTGGAATAAATTTGTATTTATATGAGAAATATATGTGAGTTTTATCATATAATATATACCTTATTAAAAGTATTGATACCAACTTATGTCAAACTCTCAGGATTTATTATGCATATAAACTAAATGCAACATATGATTTGTATTGACAAAGCTTCAGTTACGTTGATAGGATTACATATGCAAATGAAACAGAGCAGATGCTGAAATTTTAAACTTAAATTTAGATTTAAATAGAAAAAGAAACTAAATGGAATCATCTATACTATATACCTAAACATATATTTTAAAAAAAGAATATTTATTTTAAAAGTACAAAATTTCAGTGTCCCCTCACCTTCATGAGCATATGTAATCACATTAACGTAAACATCACTTTAGTCCAATGAAGTCCTAAATGTCAAAATGCTTCACATGAATTTTTTTTTACGCAGTCATTGATTTTCTCAACATTGTTCTGGTTATTAAATATTTATACATATTTTTCCCATATATATAGATATAAGCCATAACAAAAATATATTTCATTAGCACAAAATTACACATGCTGAATGTATTACTAATTTTGTATTTTGGAAAGTTTAATATGGATTTTTTTCTAATTCATTTCACCCCAAGCAATTTGACAATGACACTAGGATACAAGGGCTTACTGGGAGTAAAAGCAAATGAAAAGACTTTAGAGAATGAGGTATAAGTACAATAAAGAAATAGGATTCAGGAAGACAGAATGTCGTAATTGACATTGCATTTAAATTTTTGGAAGATTGTAGGTAGGAGGGAAGCAATAAAGCAGAAGGGGTTCCACCGGTGAGAAGTGAGAGAAAACAATTAAAATAGAACTGATGATTGCATTTAGCTAGTTCAATACTAAAACAGTGAGACCTAGTTGCCAATCTAGTAACATGCTTGAATTCATATTGTTGAGGCACTAAAGAGAACAACTTCTCTGAACAACTGCCATGAAAATATTTTTGAGAAAAACACAGGGAAACCATGACATATTGGTGGAAAAGTGTTTGAATTTGAGATGCCAAGTCAGGATTGTTTTGAATTTTGATTAGGTGACCAAGATATATAATAGGAGCATCAAACTAGATATAGCAAGAAAAAAACTGAAATATAAAAAAAAATGGATTATTATAAAATAAACGTTTTTCTGTCATATATGCAAATTATATGTAAATTATATATATATGTAAATATTTGCATGTATCTTTTTTGTATTTATTGGTCACGTAGAATGTGGGGTGTTGTTGATTTAAATCTAATAGAAACACTTGCCCCTCCTCTATTATAGGCAAAAGCACAAAAAAGCATGCTGGGATTTTTTTTTTAAGCCAATAAAATAGGCCGGTTTTCAGTTTGACATGACTCAGTCTAGAAGACAGAACAGTTTGCTTGTCCAAACTGGCTTTTTTGTGTTGACACCAATTCTTAACTTGTGAATATTTTGCCTTCTTACTATTAATTTGATTTGCATATATTGTTTGCTTGATATTATTTCATTTTTTGCCCTGTTCCTTTTTCTTTTTTTTGGAAAGTTTATTAATTCTGTTTTTTGGACAGTTCTGTCATTTATTTTGCATTTGAACATGGTTACTCACTCCACAGTTTTCAATGCATAAGCAATCTTACTTATAAAACACAGATTGTGTATGGGTGTGTGTCTGTACGTTTATATATTGGATCGGATTTCCTATATTTTTCAACCAATTTCAACAAAACTTCAGAGGACTACATAAAATTACCTTGCGGTGGTTCTGAAAGCACCAAAAATTGAAAAAACACAATTGTTTTTGCACAAAATCAATTTGAAAATACGATTAATGAAAGGGGGACAACTCATATCGAGTTATACTTATTATAAAACCCAGGTTGTTTGTGTGTGTGTGTCTGTGTTTATTTATATATGGGATTGAATTTCCTACATTTTTCAACCAATTTCAACTAAACTTCACCTTTTTTTGGCAGGTAGTGTTTCTTATTGTCTTGCACACTTTTTTCTTTATTTTTACATTCAGAATGCTTTAAAAATTCCATTTACAAGACAATTGTTTATAATAAAATTCTATTCAATTGGTAGACTCATAACGATTGAAAACAATGTTTTTGTTTGAGTTTGACCAATTCGTAAAAAAAAAAACAAAAAAAAACTAATTAAGACATGCATGCCCTCAACCTTAAACAATAATCTGTCAATTTTATTTTTCTGTCTTTATGATGGTCGATACTTGATCTATCTCTTACTGTTACATCCCCGGGCAATGCCGGGCTCTACTGCTAGTATTGTATAATTTTCATCAGTCATTAATAAGTTGATATTTTAAAATCTTATCCTGTTTCAATTTCAATATCACTTTTAGTGGTTTTATTGCTTCCTTAAGATCTTTTTACTTGAATTTTGTTTTCCATTTCGATAGACATCTCTTTTAATGAATGATCACATGTTTTCTATTAGACTAATATCTGGACTGACTGAGAAGGATTCCATTAATTTTTTGAAAGAATATCTTGATTTGATAAAGGCATTTATAGTCATTTTTCCAGAATGAAAATGAAGATTAACTTGGCTGAATTGACACTGTTGCTTAAGGCTTTTTGGCTGTCCCATTAAAAAGGTTTTATAATTGTACTGGTTACAATAGTAACTGTTATATTAGACATTTCCTTATAAGGAAAAATTCAGTAAAATGGAAAAGGGACTGAAATCTGTATGCCAGGTCAGGACCAATAACATTGCAGATTCTTCTTTGTATTTTATTTAGAATCTCTAAATACATAGCAGAAGCACCAAACCAAATGTGACAGCAATAATCAATACCTGAATTCTTTGTGTTACATGTGATATCCATATTTAAGTTATTGCTGTTATTGAAAGTCCTCAACTGATGTTATATGCTACAAGTGACTGCTTGTGATTCTATTCACTAGATTCAATGTAGTATTCTCCTTGCTTAGAGCTACAGGTTCCATGTTTAATTTTAATGCCTTCAAAATGAAACTTCTCTCTATTAATCACCTAAGTGACCCATTTCTGCCTCTCATCAGGAGAGTGACTCATATATCGTATCTTGTATCTTGTATCTTTTTAGGCTAACATTCTTGGCTGACATGAAGTGGAAAGAATATATTGAATCCATTGCTAGATTTGCTACAAAGAAATTTGGTTCACTGTGTCATGTTATACAATTTTCCTCTCCGGAATATCTTTAGAGTGTCTTGATAAAATGCAAAGAATCAGCAATATTATTGGCTCCTGACATCTCAGTTTCATTTACTTCTGCCACACCATAATGCAGCTTCCCTCTGCCTTTTCTCTAGATACTTTCCTGGTAATTGTATTGATAAATTCTTTGCTATGCTACCTTGACCTTATGAATTCATTCACAGTACCAGACTGGTGGCAAGGTCTCATCAATTCACAGTTGAGTTGGCTAAATGTAACCGTAAGTTCCATGCTAACAGTTTCTACCGTCTCACTTCTTGCTTGTGGAACTCTTTTCCAGTTTCTTGCTTTCCAGCCAACTCTGATCTTCAAAAACTTAAATGCAATGTCAATTGTTATCTACAGTTTTCTTGATTACTCGTCTACTATTCTCACTTAATAATGTTTCTCTTTTTTTTTTCTCATTCTTTCACACTTAGTAATCCCATGTGTCTAAATGGCCTTACTAATTTGCATGGTGTGAAATCACAAAAAAATTTTTTTTTAAAATTGCTCATTTTTAACCATTAATCTAAGAAAGCGGTTGTATAGAGATATTTAGATATTTAGATAATAGATATTTCTGAATAGGTTTGGTATTTTATCCATACAAAATTTGTTTAAGAACATGACTGACTTGTATTTTCAGATTAATGTTTTGCTTTTTGCAGCAAATTGTGATGTGTGGCAGAACTGCCTTAACTCATCAAAAATATTACTCCACCTTATCTGCTGTTATAGTCATTTTGTTTGACTATTTCAATGAAGGATTTAATTCTCACCTTGCCATCAAGTACAGCTCTTTTAATGAGGGACCATATGTTTTCTGTTCCATTAATATCTGAAGTAACTGGGTGTTATAACATTGTTGGAATTTGTATATCCAGGTTTTAGTTGCAATCTGAGTGCCAGGGTTTCAAACATTTAACAACAACACATCTTTTAAATAAATCATAAAAAGAGTTACTTTCTGAAGGAGAAGAAGCAGAACATAAGTTTAAATAACATTTGTACATTCTTTTCAGAAATAAACAATAACAATAAAATATTCAGTTTTCCTTGCAGTGAAGTTTGTTTTATAAAGTAATTAAGCATTCATAGGTATGTGCGAAATGTGTGGGCAGACTTACATTATGATGGTCAGCCTAATACGTTTGTGAGTTCGTAGACAAAAGCTTATTAGGTGGTTGCTGGTTGATCTCTTCTATTGTGCATGTGGACAAGGCCTTAATCTGTGGTTGACGGATCTCTTTCTGCTGTGTGTATATGTATTTGTGTATTCACATGTCAATCAAAATGGCATCCATAAAGGGATTTAAAATCTAATTTCACTTAGAGATGTGAACTTTTTGCATACAAGGTTTTCATTGGTTGGAAAATAATTTCAGCCCGCTCACAAAAATCTTTTTTCTCAAATTTGTGAGAGTGGCAAAGGGAGTTATTATTTTCTAAATGGTTCAAAAATTTGGTAGTTCTACAAATACATCCACAAGTACTTTGGTGGTATTTTCTCTTGTAATAATTGTTTTTTCTAACAAAACTTCTAATTGCATTTTATTCTTTGAAAAAAAAATATATATAGGATTTAATTCTTATAACATTAATGTGGTATTTTTAAACAATAATTTTTCGAAAAAATCAAATTTCAAGCAAAATATTCATCTGTTTTACTTTTCTAAATTTTTGACATGAACATTACCGAGGAAAAAATTTGCCATTTTCTTTCTTTATCTTCTACCATTTTTCTAACTCATGCTTAATTCTAATCATCTCAGAGGATTTTATTATTTTTAGAAAAAAATTGCTGGAGGTGTCTTTTTGTGGTCTTCCAGGAAAGTGAGATTATTCCATGAAAAGAATTCTGTAATAGTTAGAATAGTTGGTGCAATGAAGGTGCAAGAAATATTGAATATAGCACAAGAGTGAAAATTTCCTCGTGAAGTTGTAATAGATTTTTCCCAGTCAACAAAGAAAGATATAGTCCCTAACTTATTACTAACTTCAGGTTATTTTCATCCAGTTCTGCCTTCAGTTGGTTTAACTAAGAGCAGTACTTGTTTGAACCAATCATTTGGTAAATTACGTCTTTTCTCAGGATTTTAGTCCAAAGAATAGACTGGCAAAAGTGTTATGACAAAAAGACAGAGAAAGCTAAAAAAAAATGCAACATCCAGTTTTATGTATAAAACATACATTTTTATTGCTTTTATTCACTGAATACAAGGCCCAACAGCCACTCAAGTTAGAGGGTTACTGAATGATGTCATTGAAGAATGATAACAGATGATCTGATATTTGAAGTGATTAAGATTGTAGTGATCGGGAGTCTGTTCTACAACGTAGCAGTTCTTGGAAAGAAGCTGTTCAAATAAAATTTATTTCCTTACCATTAGAATATGAAAAGAAGGAATACATTTCTACCTAGGAGACATGACCTGATGGTTCTTAGTTGCAATGGTATGAGCTGGATGGAACTTAGTAAAGTGAGGATTATGCAGTTCCAGCTAGATCTGATAGTAAGACTCCATTTTTAATTTGATCTAGCTGTTTTAAAGTTAGAACATTGAAGGAGACAAGGTACTTTCTGGAGCAAGACAAGGAACCAACCATTTTTCTAACCTCTTTAGTAATGGATCATATAAATGTTCTACTTGAGCTTGGAAGTGAGGTTGAAAGTCAATAGACATATGGGGGATTTTTTACTAGCCCAAACTAACTACTGACCAAACATTTTAGGGAGATATGAATTTATGCCTTTCTAAATTGTATTATAATGGTATTTATTATATCAACCATTTCCTTATAAAGAACTTTTGGAATTCATTGACCAAACAGACACTATTTTTCATTTTGTTGAAACCTATAAAATTTTTCTCTTAAAACAATTTTTTCAGGAAAACAGGTTTTTCAAGTCCTGTTGTTGTTATCACTCTTTCCAGTATTAATGGGGGCTTCCTTCTTAACCTTTTGTTGAAAGCAGTGTAGAATGTCAGTATTTTGATTATGTCATTATTTTCTATTTGAGTTACATGTGATATCCATTTTAGTTGTTGCTGCTGTTAAAAGTCATCAATGTAGTTTCTGCTATTTCATACAGTTATTTGTATTCCACAAGTTTCAAAGAAGGATCGTCCTGATTAAGACCTACAGCTTTAATTCACTGAGAGCATTTTTAACTAAAATGAGAAATGAATTAACAATTATGGGTCATCTATGAAAAAGTTTTAGGAAAAATGCATTGACGATGAAGATTATTTTGTAAAATTAGTAATTGTTATTTAAAATAAAAGCATTCATCAACATAAAGGTATGAGCCTACACACACATATACAGTGTAACCCGGATATACCCGGATAAGAGAAACCCGGATATAGAGATTTTTTCTGGTCCCAAATTAGAGCCCATACTTACCTAAATAAATAGACCAAACCCGGATATAAGGACCGGATATAAGAGAGATTTTCTCTGGTCCCAAATTAGAGCCCATACTTACCTAAACAAAATAGACCAAACCCGGATATAAGAGAAACCCGGATATAAGAGAAACCCGGATATAAGTGAGATTTTCTCTGGTCCCAAATTAGAGCCCATACTTACCTAAACAAAATAGACCAAACCCGGATATAAGAGAAACCCGGATATAATAGACTTCTTCTCCGGTCCCGACAACTCTCTTATATCCAGGTTACACTGTATATATATATATATATATATATATATATATATATATATATATATATATATATATATATATGAAACATCTGATGCACAGGTCTATATCTGTATAAATTTGTCAAAAGGTATATCATTGAACTTTCATTTATCTATTCAGTACTTGCTTGATGATTATGCGACCAAACTTATAGTTGTGAATATTAGTAAATGTATAGGCACTGATTTTTTCTTTATATATTTCCACTGAGGCAGGATTGTTTATATTGTATCTACATAAACAAAAAGTCCTAACTAAAAATTTTCCATTTGTTTTCTTTCTTTCTTTCCTGTTCAATTTCTATCTTTGTTTCATTCTAATTTTCTTTCTTTCTTTTCCATTCATTTTCTTTTTTTTTTTCCTATTTAGTTTTTCTTTCTTTCTTTCCATTGAATGTGCAAGTAATATAATGAACAACAGCTTGGCATTGGAACTCAGTTTTGTAAGTTACAATTAGAGTTGGGTTCATTATATCCAATTACATGCAAATATCCTTGGAAACTGTATGAATTCAATCCACCTCTTCTTTCATGTGCTTCTGAAGACTTCCCATTGGCACAACTTCCAAAGATTCCCCTGGAGAATATGTGTAGCAACCCCTTATATCCCACCTTGTCAAAAGCATAGGTGATCACTCTTGAAGTGTGTTTATTATGAAGCATTTCACTGATTCTATAGGTAATAACAGTTAAGTCATCAGCAGTGGACCTTGCTGAGTGAAAAACATACTGTTTATTGCTGTTGAGGTTTTCAAAAACAAGATAGTTTTGAAAAGTATCTGTCTATATTTCTCAGATGAGGTATTATGTACACTATTTACATTATTCAGACTATTGTCCTCATCTTGGTCACCATATTTATTATGTTTTGGCCGTTGTACGCTCGGGCCTTCTTCAGGTGGTTGGAATGTCAAACTGAAACCTTTATTTCACTCACTGGGGTAGACTGTTCTAGTTCCACATACCATGTCTAATGGATGTCAGTTATCAGTTATCTCCTGTTAATTCACCTCTCGAAGTTCTCCACCGCCTTAACCAGGTATTAAATTCACACTCTTGTGGGTTGTGTCACTGGATCTAACTAGCGCCTTTATCCACTGTGTTTGAGGACACATGGCACAGTGGATAAAGGTTCAGTTTGACATTCCAACCACCTGAAGAAGGCCAGAGCATACAATGGCTATAACATTGTAATAAATATGGCGACAAAGATGAAGACAATAGTCTGAATAATGTAAATAGTTTTGAAAAGTTTACTGATATTGTAATGGAAAAGTGAGCACACCCACATTCTTGAAAACAGGGCATACAGCTGAAACCTTCCATGAGGTTGAAAAAGATTTCTTCTTTAGGTAGTAATTAAACAGTTTTACTAAACTTGAAGATAGGTTGGTGCTGATGTTCTTAAGAACAACCAGAGGGGTTTTATGTGAACTGGTAGTCTTCTCTAGAGTCAAGGCTTTTGATGAAACTTGACACTTCCTAAGCCAAGATAGAGATATCACAAAGCTTGTACTCTATGAGATGGGGGAAGTCAAGTAAAGAATATCCATTGGGGGTCTAACATTGAGCTAGAGGTGAAGTTCATTTAAAAGAGATTGGCTTTATTTAACCAGGCACTGTGAATTCTTGAACTGGAATAGAATGTCCGAGTCCTGTTTCAACCATGAGGTCAGGTTTAAATTCTTGAAACTCTAGTTCAACATAAAGATAGTAGTCCCTTTATATCAGTGTTGGTCGGATATTTTTTTTTTTTAAGTGTTTCACCCCAAGCAAGGCGGGAAGCCACTAAGACGCAAGGGGTTACAGAAGATTTGGAGCAAGATCAGATAGGAGTGATAGAGGAAAGGATGAGGAGAAGGGTAGTGGATAGATCAAGGCAAATGGAGATGTTGATTGACATTACATTTGAATAGTTGGAGATTATAGCTCTCAGGGAAACTGGAATAGGGAAGGGAGTTCCCACAGGCGAGAGGTGCAAGACATGAAGCTATTGGAGTAGAAGAGATGGCTACATTTAGTAGTTTTGACTTGAACTCATGAAGTCTGGGAATATGAGAGAAAAGATAGTATTTACATTAGTCGGACTATTGTCCTCATCTTTGACGCCATATTTGTCACAACGTTTTGGCCGTTGTACGCTCCGGCCTTCTTCAGGTGGTTGGAATTTCGAACTGAACCCTTTATTTCGATCACTGGGGTAGACTGTTCTAGTTCCACGTGCCATGTTTGATGGATGTCAGTTATCAGTTATCTATGAAAGTTCTCCACTGCCTTAACCAGGAATTGAACTCACCTTCTTTGGGTCTGTCACTGGATCTAACCAACGCCTTTATCCACTGTATGAATCTGGGTATGAACTTCTGAGTATTATAAACCTAATGTTTTCAGCATCATTTTTACCAGTGCATGATGAGGACAATAGTCCGACTAATGTAAATACTATACATAATACCTCATCTCAGAAATATAGACAGACTCCGAGGGAAAAGATATATATATATATATAAAAGTAGGTATATATTTTACAGTTTTTTATTGCATTTACATTTATTTATTACAATTACATTTGTTTCACACTGTTTAATCTTGTAAGTAGAAAATGTGAGGCCAAGAAGGCACAGTGAGTTGCTTTTGGGGAGGTTAGCATCAGCCATGATGATGGAGGGCAAAAATGGCTCTCTCTGAGGATTAATGGTTAGCAGTTTTATTTTGTAGGCATTAAGAAGCAAGCCATTTCTTGCTCTAGTTAACAACTGATTTTTTAAAGAGAAATTTGGAAATGATATGTTGTATTGCTTGGCATTCACACTGGAAGCTCCAATATGGACACTTCAGAGTGTTTGTGTAGCAATCTGAGGAGTGTGCAGAGGATTCAGAAAGAGTTCGATGAATCTAATGCTGATTACAAAGGTGGTTGGTGTGATCATGAGTGATGGCGATGTTATGGCTTCATTCAGCTTCCCACAGGGTCTAATCTTAAATATATATATGGGATTGTTTCTTATAATCATAAATTAGATTTCTTATATTGAAATTATAAACACCTGCCAAAAAATACTTTTTGAATTTTATGATTGAAGATGGAACAGAGCTTACTTTAACTCAATTTAATTTAAATAATTATATTGAAGTTTTTGGCTCTTGTTTTGAAACATGAGACTTCTTATGTCGCGTTTTGGAATCATATTTTTAAATAAATAATATATATATATATATATATATATATATATATTTATAAAAATTTTTATATATGCATACATACACATATTTACATACATACACATATATACATACATACACACAAATTTACATACATATACACATCATTTTTTATAAATAATAAACTGTGGAAAACTGTTTTATAGAGTGCTCATTCTGCTTGCATTAGATAGGCATATTTGGATCAGAATGAAATTAATCTGTATGTATTTGTTTTAATATTAAATAGTTATTGGCTATTTGCTTGTTAGGTGTAATCTAGTCAGAAGGAAAGAACAAAACAGTGTGATTTATGTACTTAACACATTAACGTCTGCTTGCTATTTAGGTGTCTATCAGTCAGAATGAAAGAAGAAAACTGTGATTCTTGTTTTTAAGGGCAAATGTGAATATATATAATATATATACATACATAGATATGACTCAGGTCAAATGAAGGTTCATCATAGGTGCATGTTTTATCTCTTGAGTATTTTTCACAGTATCCCAAAATTCTTATTGCACAGATAAATCTAAGAGAGGTTAACTAATGGATTCTCCTTTCTACTATTTTCTATTCATGCTGATTTGATAAAGGATTTTTGGATTTAATGCTTCATGATTCAATGATAGAAAATACAAATCTTGCAACAAAGATATTTTCTCATAATTTGTGATATTCTAGAGAAATCCTACATTACTCATGCCTTATCTTTCACTAAACAAGCATTTCCAAGCTGTTTGTTTTCACTTCCTTGCCAAGATGCCATATAAGGTTTGATCAAATTGCAATTGACAAAACTTGGGCAAGCTAACTGCTGAGTGAGGTTCCTTGTGTCAATGCCTCTTCATTTTGAAAGCTTTCATGACACAATTGGACAACTTTTTTTCTTTTTCAGCCTTGACAAAAATCAATCATAAAAAAACAAAAAGTATTTTTTGGCAGATGTTTATAATTTCAATATAAGAAATCTAATTTAAGATTATAAGAAACAATCCCATATATATATATATATATATATATATATATATATATATATATATATATATATATATTAAGAAATGGACAAAGTCCGACAATTTATTAAAGACATTTTTATGTTTAACATTCTTTTAATTTTTTTTTACTGTTAAATGTTATTTAATACTGTTTATTATAAACAGAGCATTTACTTAAATACTTGTATCTATAAAAAGAATGTTAAACATAAAATGTCTTTAATAAATTGTGTCTTTTTTGTCCATTTCTTAATGTATGACGTCATTTGTTTACATTTGATACACCATGAGCAGTTATGAATGTACGAGATTCATGGAAGATTGAAGTTTATAAGCAGTAAATTCGACCTTGCCAACCGAATGATCCTTTGTGGGCGAGAGGTTAGACACGTCAAGCTAAATGACGGTTCCGTATAGGATGCAGGTTTGAATCCTGTCAAAGGATGAATATTTTCTATGAAAATTTCTCGGACATTCAGGCTGGTAAATGTTACTTAATACTGTTTATTATAAACAGAGCATTTACTTAAATACTTGTATCTATAAAAAGAATGCTAAACATAAAAATGTCTTATATATATATATATATATATATATATATATATATATATATATATATATAAGATTTAAGAAACAGCAGATATTGTTATATATAGTACTCAATATTAAAAAACATTAAAATAATATTAAAATAGTGTGCTAATAATAGCATATGAAAAGTTTACTTAACATTTAAATATCAATTTTATCCTGATTTCGGTGTTTCTTGGTAAAATTTCCGGTCTTCAGAGGTTGTCATTTTAAACGGTAGTTAAAAAAAAAAAAATGGAAATACCATTTAAAACCACAAGCCCTGAAGACTGGAAATTTTATTAAGAAACTTTGAAGTCAGGATAAAATTTATATTTAAAAGTTAAGTAATGTTTTCACATGATATTATATATATATATATATATATATATATATATATATATATATATATATATATATATATATATATATATATATATATATATATATATATATATATATGGGATTGTATATTAGTTAAAGATCAAATATCGATAAGAATCCAACAGGATTATAAGATAACGAACAAATAGGAAATGTTTATTAATCTAACATGTTTCACTTTTATTAAAACTTCATCAGAGATTGAAAAATAGAGACAAAATGATAGAAATTTTGGTATTTTCAACTTTGTGTGCTTTGATTTTCATTGGTCAGTCATGTATCACATGAATTATAACCATAGATAATAATATGTGTGTAAGTTTGTAAAAGTTATAATTTGTCTATGTGGGCATCGATAATGTATATTCATAATTGTGTGTGTTTAGTAGAAGTTAACACCCTCGGGCAGGTTAGTCTGAATCGTCTTCAAGCAGTGAGAGCAAGATCTAAAAGGTCAGCCAATCCAACAGTTACCTCATCCTACAATCATCACTCTTGCTCCTTGTGCTGCCTCCTTTGCAAATCATTTGCGGGTTTTATGTGTCACTTACAATTATTGCACAAAATTCAAAACTGGATCAATTCATTAAGTTGTCAGATCCTCATGCATTGAAACTGATGGGACATTCCATTATATATATTTAAAGAAGTAATGGACATTTTATTTATTAAAATGACAGATTTTTATCACTTAAACATTATTTTTTTCGTGGTTATCCTTAGTTGATTAGCCACTCCATTTTTTAAATTTTTAAAGAGTATATTTATTATCCTTGACCTGAATATTTGAGAAATTTTATTTAAGAAAAAGATGTGCCCTACACTACGACTCAAATATGTGCTTCCTTGGTAGGAGGAACCATCATTAGATTTGAGATTATCAACTGATTTATGAAGTACATTGCTGATTGGGTAAGGCCAAAATGTTTCCCATAATTTTTCTTTAATTAGATTTCTTGAATATTTAGTTTAGCAGATAATAAAAATAAAAAAAAACAGCATCTACTCAAATATAAGTATTCACTAAAAATAACATATAAGTGATATATATATATATATATATATATATGTATATATAATAATAGTAATGGACTCTCCTGTCAGTTTCGATGTATAAGGATCTGACAGCTTAATTGATTCAGTTATGAAATTATATATATATATTTATGCACATTGCATTGAATACAACAGACAAGGTGCTTTGATTTAGTTTTTTATACAATTTCTCATGTGACCTAATAACTTTTTTTTTTCCATGATAAATTATATAAAATGTTTTTATATAATTTATCATCTGAAAAGAAAAATTAAAATAGATCACATGAGAAATTGTATAAAATCTAAATAAAAGCACTTTGTCTATCACATTCCATGAAATATGCATGAAAGAAGGATTGCTGCCTAAATATACAAATATATACATATATTTGTATATGGTATTCTTACCTGGATCCTTAGGACTTTCTTATCTTAGGTTTGCTCTACTTAGTGTATTGAGCACTTTATATAGTTGACTTTTTACTTGTTTTGAGTTTTTTTTCTTTGGACTTGGAGCTTAAACACTGTACGGTTGTTTTCACCTTGTTTTAATGTTCTTGGTTCTTTCTTTTTTTATTCCCCATTTTTTCTCAGGTACCATTTTGTTCTACTGCAAGTTGAGCTATCCAAGGTTTTTCTAAATGAGTACCAACATTTACACACACACACACACACACATATATATATATATATATATATATATATATATATATATATAATGTGTGTGCATTTGTGATTTAAAAGTATTTAAAATAGAGTAATCTTATATACCTAAGAAAAAAACAGGAATATCCAGAATATATATAATTTGCTATATTTATGAGTACAGTGTGTTTGATATCAGGGATACAGCTTATGTCCATATTGTAATTGTTTTGTTCCAAGTACTGTCTACTGTCATTATCAAGAACTAGCTTTGTCAGTACGATAAACAAGATTTTAACTACATTCTGGCTTTTTTTAAATTGCTGTTATAAAGACAAACATTTGATAGTTTATTTATTATTTTGATCCCAATTGTTTCAAAATTAGACAAATAGTATAAAAATGAAATAGACATTGTTAGTTGAATTTTGCAAAGCCTATTCAGATAAATTCTTACTGCCTAGGGCTTTTTTTTTGCAGCATACCAACATCAATGGGTTATTTAATGCCAAGAAGATTTTTTACAATAATTACAGATAAATAAAATATATATTCTTTGCAAGAAATCAGTTTGTAGATCAGGTTTCATTGACATATTTTTGTAAAGAGGGTTTTTGTTATTGCTGATAATATTTTTTTCAAAAAGTGTATTGCTGGTAATTATTTTACAAAAATTTATTTCTGGTAATATTTTTTTTTTTTATCAGAAATGTATTTTTTTTCAAAAATATATTGCAGGTAATAATTTTTTCCCAAAAGAATTTCTGATAATAATTTTTTTCAAAAATGTATTTCTGGTATTTTTACTATAAAAACCTATTTTTATACTTTCATAATATTTTGACCCAAGTTTGGGGGTTAACTATTTGCCCACGGCTGGGACCCTAACAAGTGCTACCACCCCTGGTCAAGGTGGAGCTGGGAACACAAGTAACTAATATGACTTTGCTGCGAGATGTAATTCATCATCATACCCAGAACATTTCACTGCCTAAAACTTATATATATATATATATATATATATATATATATATATATATATATATATATATATATACATACATACATACATAAATACATATATATATATATATATATATATATATATATATATGTACGTGCATGGAAGAAGATGATAAAATTGTATATATCAGAACAATGTTACAATTAAATGAAAAAAATTCTGTGTAACATAATTTGCACTCTAGAAGTTTGATAAAAATCCTTCTTTAGAACAAAAGACATTACATTGAATTTTTCAACTTTGTCATTCAATTATTATATATATTATTATATATATATATATATATATATATATATATATATATATATATATAAGGGTGTGTGTGTGTGTGTGTATATGTATGTCTCTAAGCTCATTATAGTTTCATTGCATCAAGCCAGGACAGTTTTTCAATTTTTATTATAGTTTTCTTGCATAATAAAGTATTTTATTTAGTTTTCATGCATAATAAAGCATTTTCCTGACCTAAAGTACCTTAAACTTCTGGGCTGACACAAAATGTATGAATACTGATAGCTTTTATCACCAGGACAGACCTCCTCAAATCAGGCCGTTCCCGGCCAATCCATGACATATGATACAGCCATCAATCTTTAATGTAAAACTCCATTTGTTGCATCAATTTTATGTTCTGGAAATTTGAAAATAAAAAGAGCATGTTGGAAGATAACTTTTTTTACTGATTGCCTATTACTGCTTAAAAAAAAAAGAATGATTGCAAACAAAAAGTAGTCGCACAATTTTACTTGAAGCAGAAAGCAATGGATTGAAAATAAATTAATGAATAAATAGATGAATGAATAAATAAGTGAAGTAAATGATTGATTGCATAAATGAATTATGAAAAGAATAGCTGCTTAGGGAAAGAAAAAATAGAAAATATGTGGAAAGGACACAGGAGAAAATTACAAATAAACAAAGAGATATGGATATGGAAAAAGAGGGAAAGAGAGAGAAAATAACTCATAAAAAGCAAGAAAGAAAGTGAATCAATATGAAAGGAAAGGAGAAAAAGAAAGAAAGAAAGAAAGAATCAATATGAAAGGAAAGGAAAGGAAAGAAAGAAAGAAAGAAAGAAAGAAAGAAAGAAAGAAAGAAAGAAAGAATCAATATGGAAGGAAAGAAAGAAAGAAAGAAAGAAAGAAAGAAAGAAAGAAAGAAAGAAAGAAAGAAAGAAAGAATCAATATGGAAGGAAAGAAAGAAAGAAAGAAAGAAAGAAAGAAAGAAAGAAAGAAAGAATCAATATGGAAAGAAAGGAAAGGAAAGAAAGAAAGAAAGAAAGAAAGAAAGAAAGAATCAATATGAAAGGAAAAGAAAGAAAGAAAGAAAGAAAGAAAGAAAGAAAGAAAGAAAGAAAGAAAGAAAGAAAGAAAGAAAGAATCAATATGGAAGGAAAGGAAAGAAAGAAAGAAAGAAAGAAAGAAAGAAAGAAAGAAAGAAAGAAAGAATCAATATGAAAGGAAAAGAAAGAAAGAAAGAAAGAAAGAAAGAAAGAAAGAAAGAAAGAAAGAATCAATATGAAAGAAAAGGAGAAAAAGAAAGAAAGAAAGAAAGAATCAATATGAAAGGAAAGGAAAGAAAGAAAGAAAGAAAGAAAGAAAGAAAGAAAGAAAGAATCAATATGGAAGGAAAGGAGAAAAAGAAAGAAAGAAAGAATCAATATGAAAGGAAAGAAAGAAAGAAAGAAAGAAAGAAAGAAAGAAAGAAAGAAAGAAAGAAAGAATATGAAAGTAAAGCAAAGCAATAAAAAAGAAAGAAACAATAAAGAGCCTCAATATAAACAAAAGGGGAAATAGAAAGAATGAATGTAGGGGACTCAATATGAAGGAACAGGGAACAATAAGAAAGAAAGAAAATCATTATGAAAGAAAGTGATATAAATGAGACTCAATATAAAAAAAAGGATAGCAGTAAGAAAGAAAGAATAAAGAAATCCAATATGGAAAAAAAAGGAATCTATAAGAAAGAAAAGAAAAAAGAGACAAGGAAGATAAGAAGAAAAAGAAAATAATATGAAAGAAAAAACAAAATGATAAAAAGTAAAAGAAAGGAAAGTGAAAAGAAAAAAGGAAAGATTAAGAATAGGAAGGAAATGAAAAAGAATGATAAGTGAAAGTATAAGAAAGAAAATTGAATAAGAAAATAGAATGAAGGAAAAGATATAATAATGGAAGAAAGAAAAATCAAAAGAAAGAAAATGAGAAAAAAAATGATTGAATTAACAAAATAATAAAACAGAACAGAATTTAAACATAAAAAAAATGTTATCATAATAAGTAAAAGAAAAAAAAAATAAAGTGACAGTATCAAAGAAGAAAAATAATGTAATGAATTAAAAATGAGGATTAAAAAGAAAGAAAAGGAGAAAATGAAAAAAAGATATAAAAAGATATAGCAGAAAGAAAGAAAAAGAAATATGAAGAAAGGGAGGCAAAAACAAGGAAAAAGAAAGAAAAAAGGGAACAATGAGAAAGAAAAAGAAAGAAAATCAATATGAGAGAAAAAGGAACCAGTACAAAAGAAAGTATTACCAAAATAAAAGATAGAAAGAAAAATAACTGTTATAGAAATCAAGCAGCAGATTGGATTAAAATTACAAACTGCATAAAGTCCAATAAAAAGGAGAAAGAGAAAATGAAAAGAAGTAGGAATAATACTAAGGGCATGTAAGATATATAGTACAAAAAATAGGGGAAAATGTATATGAATCTAACAGAAAAAGATAAAAGAAAATGATCTGAAAACTGAATCTGAAACCAAACATAAAAAGTCATCCATGAATTAAAGTAGAAAAAAAATATAGCAATTCCAAAAATCTTTGGATATTTCAAAATTTAATTTCAAAGTGGCAAAAACTAGAACATTCCTTAGTTATAAGAATAGAACCTTTTTTTATATTTATTTATTCATTGTAGGACATTAAAAGATCTTGGTCTCAACTGTAGTGCAAAAGAACGTCACAAAGATGTTCAAACGGTATTTTCTTCTTTCAAGTAAACTGTCAATGCAGCAGTATTTCAAGTGAAAAAAAAACAACACATCTTTGGTTTTGTGCAGTAAAATTCCTTTTTACTGTATTTTCTTTAACACCAATTTTGAAAATTCTCTCTAAGTTTCTTCCTGAAAGATGTTTTATTAACACTTCATAATTAGGAAAAAATGTTTAATATCTCCTTAGTTATTACTCATTTGTGCTTGTGTCTGTGTTTAATAATTAATACATTCACTTGATTATGTATAAATAGAGTGAATATTATTACGATAGAATAAAAAAATATAATGATAGATATCTTGTTAGGAATAAGCAGCTATCTTTCTTTACAGATGAAATATATTCAAAATAGCAAGTGTTATTAATCTTTATGTTTCTGTAGCAAATTTCAAATAAGATAAATGAATTGAAAAGTAAGTCAAGCAAATTTCATATGAATTAAAATGTAAGGCAAGTAAATTTCAAATAAGACACAAATGAATGTATGCAAATTTAAAATAAAATGTAGGAAAAATTAAGGCAAGTAAATTTATAATAAGTTAAATGGAAATGAATTTAAAAAAAGATAATAAAATTAAAATAAGGCAAATGAATGAAAATACAAAGTAATAATAAGGCAAATGAATAAAAATGCAAGGCATGCAGAATAAAAAGTAATGCAATTTAAAAGGTAGGAAAGGCAAAAGAAACAGTAAGTAAATTACAAGAAATCACATATATGCAGACAATCTCAGATCTTTAATAAAAGAGTCAGTTGGGATTATAATAATCATGGAGAGGTGGATGTAAGATTAGTTTGGAATTTAGTTTATTTGAATGGAAATATATAAGCAAAAGTGGTTAGAATAAGAGTGTGAAGTTAGAAATAATAAGGGCTGTCCACATTTTTCTTTTTCTTTATTATCTATGAATTGCTGCAACTTCTTGGGAAAGATAAATGGCTTTGTGTTGTCTTTTTCATAGTTTGGAATTCAAAGTTCCTTTCTTTTAAATAGGCTGACATTCGAGGCTAGAGAGCCAAGTTTAAACTAATGATTAATTCACAGTTACAGAGAGAGGACATGGGTTCATGCATTTACCTTCTTAAATATTAAGCTAATTTTAATACTGTACTTGATGGAAAAAATGAGAGAGACGATTATATTATGCCAATTTCCCAACTGTAGAATGTCAATTTGCCTTGAAAGGTATCAATTAAATTTTGGTATTTATATGGATTTGAACACAAAACTGCTATAGAAAGGCATAACAATAATGCAAGCTAGTGATTTTTTTGTCCTAATAGGTTTACCATATGCCATGATCTGGCTAGGACATCTTTCCCACTGATATAAACTATCAGTATTCATTTGTTAATCTCAAACTTTAAGCCTAAACAGTATTTTCATGCAAAACTTTATATAAGTAAAACTGAAATTTGTCCCAACTGATTAGGAAGGGAGTTAAAAGTATTCTAATGATGAGTCATCTGGTCCAATTCTGTTGAGTGATTCAAGACAAAAGCTTTCAGCACCCTATTATATATTAGGTTATATAATTAGTTTATTTATATATTATGTTATTGCAATATATTAGGTTATATAATTAGGTTATTTATAAATTAGGTTGTTGCAATATATAAGGTTATATAATTGGGTCATTTATATATTAGCTTGTTACAATATATTAGGTTATATAATTAGGTTATTTATGTATTAAGTTGCTGCAATATATTAGGTTATATAATTAGGTTATTTATATATTAGGTTGTTGCAATATATTAGATTATATAATTAGGTTATTTATATATTAGATTCTCCCTCCAGCTATGGGTAAATAGCAGGACAGACTTGGTTCTATAGCCATGGATGGCAATTGATCTATTGCAGAAAGAAATGGCAACCTACTGTGGGAAAAATCTGCCTCGTCAATCATGTATCATGCATGGCAAATAACTGACTGAAGAGGCAAAAGGTTATTGAGATTGAAAGAAATGGAGAGACAATAAAAGAACAAGATTCAAAGACAACAAACTATGCTCTACCTTTACAAGAGCCAGATCAGGCCTAAAATGGAGTACTGTTGTCATATTTGAACAGGAGCTGCCAAGACCTCAATCTCCAGCCTTGATAGAGTTCAAAAGCGTCTCCAAGCCCTTGTGGTGATGAATTACTCTCCACCTTTCAACCCTTCTCCCATAGGCAGAATGTAGCAAACCTTTCACTGCTCTACTGCTACTTCTATGGAAAGTGCTTGGATGAACTACATTCCCTGGTCCTGCTGAGACAAAGCTTCACAGCAAGAACATGCCATGCCACTTACATAGATGCAAACCATCCACATTCCCTCCATATTCCATTATTGAGAAGTAAGTTCTGTTCAAGCAGCTTCTTTGTGCAAATCATTGCTCTCTGGAATTGACTCCTTACAGAATGTTTCCACAGTCACTACAATCTTAATCTATTCAAGGCTAGGGTTAATCTTTATCAGCCTCACCTATAGACACAAAAGGCCTCCTAGCATATCCCTCTACCTTGAGTGGCCTTGTAAATTTTTTCCCTCACTGTAAAAAAAAAAAAAAAAAGATGATGATTAAAATTCCATTTTTTTAAGATTGTACTGAAAGCTGAAAGAGAGTTCCACAAGCAAGGTGTGTGGGAGAAAAAACTATCAACATAGGACTTACAGTTACAACTAGCAAATGATGAGACCTTGCCGCCAATCTAGTACAGTACTTAAATTCCTGAACTCAAAGTACCAAAGAGAAAAGCTTGTCATAACATTTACCATGAAAATATTATAATCAAGTTGTTCAATTAGAATGTAAAGTAAGCAAATTTAAAATAAGATAAGTGAATGGCAGATGTCTTAAACAAAAGTTTAGGCAAGGTAACCACCATCAGTAATCATAAAGAACAATAACAGTTTTGTGACATACAGTGGCTGTTAATAATTAAGTATAACTCAAGACTTCAGTGTTAAGATAAAACTATTTAATTACAACTGCAAATAAATACTTAACAAGAAGAAAAAAGTAAAAGTCAACCAAAAATATTTAACCATTTCAGTGAATACCTTGTTAGTAGCACAGCTCAGCTTAATGTTTGGTAAATCGTAAATCAAAATCAAAATCATCGATACACTATAATGCACACTAATTCGACTGGATAGTTCCACTTAATAGTCACTTAATAATCACTCCATAATCACTGCAGTCAGTAGCCTGACACTGCATTTATACACCTGGTGGAAAACATATATTCATAAGTCCAGAGTGTTGGTAGTTGCTCATTTTCTTCCCATAACAAACAGTGGACTCGAGGAAATTATTTTCTTGAAAAATTGTTTTAAGAGAAAGATTCTTGAAATTTCAACTAACATTATTACTAATTGTTCAATCAATCAATGCAAAATGTTTCCTTATAAGGAAATGACTAACTTTATTATTACCATTGCCATTATGTTATACTATTACCATTATCTTAGGGTTTATCATCTCTCAGCTGCGTTTCTCTCTTTAGCCAGAATGCAACTCAGTTGTGGCTATGCCAGTGGGCAGAGGCACAACTGAGGAAAATAAATACTGTGAGGTGCACAGTCCTAGAGGGGCTGTACCCCTTCATTGCACAAAAGTGGAGAATCGGTGCTCACCACCAAGGCCAGTGCAACCAATGATTGTGGGGACTTGGGGAATTTTTGTCTATACACCGAGATCCCCACAATAAACCTGAACTTCTTTCACATCATGTGTCAGTAGAAAGATGACGTAAATAAATATCCTTACCATTTTCTTTTGAACAATGTTACAGAAATCTTTGAAGTGACTTTCAAACTTGTACAGCATTTTATTGCTTAGTCAATCAAGAAAACAGTAGTGCTGTGTCTACAAATCTTATGAAAACTTTCCAGAAAATGCACCCCGTATCTACTTATGGAAATAAACATCAGTCAGCATTTAAGCACTTGTCTTTCTCTTTTGACTTGATACATTTTTCCCCCAAGAGAGCTTCTGGTAATGAAAAATAGATTTATATGAAATGAAGACAATTATTGGCTAGATGGAAGATGGTTTTATACATTTCAACCTGACACAAAATTGTTCAAAAAAAGTTTCTAGTTTCTGATTGGTTAGATAAAAAGGGAATTCTTTCTTATTAACTGCTAGAACATGAACAAACTATTTCTAGACACATTATAGTATACTTGAAATATGGATCAGGAAATACTTTTTTTTCTGGACAAGGAAATCAACCACTAATGATGTTGCATGATAACATTTATTCATACATTTCAAATATGACATTGTAAATTATCATGGAACAGTCATGGAATATTGATCTATATGCAGGATTAAAACTAGACATTATATGTAATTATTCACATTGTGAAATATACTGTGTCAAATAAAGTCAAAGATACTACTATGATAGCTGAATTCTAATATGATAAATTTGTATAAAATTTTGTGAAAACCTCTGAATCATATATATATATATATATATATATATATATATATATATGTATATATATATATATATTAAATATATATATATATATATATATATATATATATATATATATATATATGTTAAACTGCTATTGATACTCGGTTAGAAAAAACCTCAGAGGATAGCACAGCCTGTAAGTCAATTAAAATAAATTGGTACCCAAGGAAAAAAATTGGAAAAAAAAGAAAAAACTACAAACATCCGAACAGGACAAAACAATTCATCCTCTGCCTTAAGTTTATAGTCCAAAGAAAAAACCAAAGCTAAATAAGAGTAATAAGCTAAAACATAGAGCAGGAATAAATAAAATAAATCCTAAAGAGCCAGGAACAACCTACCTAGGTTTCACCTAAACGGATCTTCAGGGTAAGCTGGGTGAAGATCCTTTTAGGTGAAACCTAGGCTCTTTAGGGTTTATTCCATTATATATATATATATATATATATATATATATATATATATATAGTTAGTTAGTTAGTTAGTTAGTTTATGAAAAACTAGGTAATCCATATGGGTAAACCTAAGGAGGATAAAATCCAGAGAGCTCAATGTAAATCCAGAGCAAATAATTTAAATAAAAAAGTCTGATGATCCGCAGTCCTTTAAAAGGGCTGTGGTGAAATAATTTATTACATGGAACCTTAAAGTGGTCTGTTTTTATTAAAATTATATATATATATATATATATATATATATATATTGTATTGGAGCAGCAGCAGATAATTATTTAAACATATATTATTTAATATAACAGACAATGAATGTCTATTATGTCTGATCATGAGCCAGTTCTAATGTTCAAATGTTTGCTTTAATTTCTGGTGAAAATAAAGACAAAATTGTACAACATTTGGATATTTTTTTTTATTAAGTTGATTCTAAGCTTTTGGGTCACATGTCAAAGATCATATTCAGTTATGTTGAGATAGAAGATTGCTATGCAACATTAAGACATTGAATAGTAGATGCAGATCATAAGTTCAAAATGCGGTTCTATGATGTCATAACATGTGATAGACTGAAATAATACAACAGAACTATTGTCTAGATACAATGTAATTTTGTTGTGACTAGTTTGAAATGTAATTTTGTTGGGTGTTGGTTGCTTCATTTTAATGTAGATGGCCTCCAATATCTGAAGGTTCTTTTTACTATGTGTATGTGTAAGTATTATTGTGTTATCAACTAATATCTGTCTAATATTATAAACATGGCTATCTTTTTCTAAGAAATGTTGCTTAATAGAACTAAGATCAGAAAGGTGGCAGGTAAGTCTATGGGAGAGTGTGGTTGTAGTAAAACCAATTTATGTAGCATGTTTATTATTAGCATCAGAGATACAGTCTCTGAACGAGCATGTAAATTCAAATACTACATTGTTTTTTAGTAGAGGATTTTCATTTGGTTTACAGGTCTGAAGATTTGAAGCATTTTTTATTGCCTTCAATGAAATAATATCACCTATGTTTTTTTAAGTGTTTATTTGTCATTATATAATAATTTTTGCACTGTCTTTGGACATAGAGTGCTCAATGGATCTATATCCTCTTGGAAATACTATACGGATTACGAATAATTTTATTATATATATATATATATATATATATATATATATATATATATATATATATATATATATAATATATGAGGACTGTCTGAAAAGTAACAGGACTGGGAAAAGCTATTGGTGAAAGAAGGATAATCGAATTATGCTTTCATCTAACATGGTATCTTTTGGAGTATCTGACTGTAATCTTAGCTTTCTGCCACCATTGTATTTTACTGATCTTATTTCCCTTCTGACATTTTCCTTTTGCCCAAATTCAAGGTGATCATCAAGGGGACCTTTTTTGAAGGCATGGAAGCCATCAAGAGAGCCGTAACATTGAAGCTGAAGGGCATCTCAGAATAATCTTTTCAGCAGTGCATAGAAGCATGACTGAGAACGTTGGAAAAGTGCATGAAACTCGAGGGGGATGAATTTGAAGGGGAAATCATGTAGTCTGTTGTTCAGAATAGAAATAAATTATTTGTGATACAAGTCCCATTACTTTCAGGCAGAACTTGTATATAGTCACACTGATGAATGTATGTCTGGCCTGTATGTGAATGTCATTATAACCCTCTTGAAAATCTTTCGGTTGAGCACTGTTGAGAGATGGGTGAATTCTATAAACAGCAGATGTCAGCACTAACACATGGCTCATTAATGAATAGAATGCTCTGGCTGACTGGTGTTTGTTTGCATTCATAAAAACAATACACTAGAATTTGTTCTCAATGCTGAAGCACTGATGTCTTGGGTGCAGAAACTCTGGTTGATACCAAATCGGTCAGGTTTCGACCCTGGCTTGAAGCATTTGGTTGTCTAGTTGCACTGATGAACTGTGATACAGTGAAAGTGGCCTGTATGCAAATGACCCCACCCACACACACATATATATATATATATATATATATATATATATATATATATATATAAATTTTTATATATATATATATATATATATATCAGAGTGGGCTGAAAAGTACATAGACTAACTACGAAGGAATGATGCTAGAGCAGTGAAATCTTGAAAACCTTAATTTCAGTCCCTCTTATTCATAACTGCATTGTTTCTTTCCAGGCAAACTGACATCTGACTATTCAAAGAAAACTTCAAATATAACTAGTAGTGACTTCTTTTACAAATGGACAAAATTTGGCATCATGGTGTTGTCAAGAACCTGCAGAAAAAGGATTTAGCCCCCAGACATTCATGCTGACATGGCTGCTACATTAGGGGCAATGCTCCAGCTTTACCTCAGTGCAAAAATAGGCAGCTAAATTTAGAAGGGGAAGGAAGAGTGTTGGAGATGAACCAAGGTCTAGACACCCTTCAACTGTCACTACTGAGGAAAACATTGATCGTATTTACCACTTGGTGATGGTTGACAGGTGATTGATTATAAACCAAACACCTAATGCTTTATGGTTGCTTAGTTGTTTTATATATCTAATTTTATTATTATCAAATATTTCCTTATTGCTGGCATTAGTAGATAATCTAACTTGGACTGATTCATGTAAATTATCTACAATGTTATAAGGGTGATTTGGTTCTTTACCAACATATCTATGGTTATATAGATCTTTGGTATATGGTTTGTAATAACCATTATTCAAGTCGAAAGTCATGTAAAGAAAGTTGATTACTTTGTATTTGTGGTAATAGTGACCTCAAGATCTTTGAAAAATTTTATCAGTTCCTTTCTCAATCAGTCTTTATTTCTTGGACTTGTTTTGTAGAGGAGAATTACACCATCATCTCTAAAGACTCTGAAGTCTTTGAAGTCAAAAATAAATCTAAGTTGTCACAATAACAAATTTCCAACAATTTCACATGCATTTGCAGAATCATATGTCCCCATAGCAATTTTAAATTCTGTGTTACTTATATTAGTTCACAGATAACTATTATAGAATAATATAGGTTTCGGTGCCTGCTTTATGATTTTGACTTTGTGATCACTAATAGGACAGTAATTTTTTGCTAAATTGATAGCAGACATTGGCAGATTCTCTGTGATGGATGGGTAAAAGTCATGAATATCGAATTGAATGAAAAAACTCTTTGCTATCTCTGGCTTCACATTTTTACCAACAAATTCTATTTACTTTCATTTGTTCTCTTTATTTTTTTGCTCTTTAATTTCTCAAGATATTTGTAAGGCTTAGTCTCTGATTGGATAGAAATAAAATTAGTCAGTTCCATAATGGAGGGTGGACAGAATGTATGTACTCATGTCTATCTCTGGAGTTGTAATTAACCAGAGTCTCTGATAAACAAAAAGAGAAATGAATGATGCTGACAAGACAAATAACGTCATGAGTTAGTTAAGGTCAGTCAAATCTAGTCCTCATTAACTAGCAAGTTTGAAACCAAGCTTGCAAGAAGAACTATGATAGTGTCATAATGATAACTAAAAATAGAATGTGTCAGAGATAATTTTGCATCTGGAGTCTGAATATTTCCCCCTTTATTTTCATACACATCTATTTTACTTTAAAGAAGAAACCTTTGTGATTAAATCTGAGATATATTTTTCTCCATAGTATATTTGCTTTTTTGTAGCAACCTCAGTTTCACATTGTATCATTCACAGCTCTTCATTTTCAGCTCTGCTTCAAATGCTAAGTTGCTGCCTGCTGAAAACAGTGTTTGTAAAATATACCCTGGTCTCTCTACTCTCCAAGGTTCACAATAGACATTAGTGCATCGATAATACTTTTGCCCAAATACCATTGGAGAGATATGAATCTCTTCTTTCTCTGACTTTCTTTGTCTTGTCATTATCATTTTTTATCATTTTGCTTATCAGAGAATCTGGCTAATTATAACTCCAGATATAAATGTGAGCACATACAGTGTGCCCACCCTCCAATTCTGGGGCTGACTAATTTTATTTCCATCCAATCAGTGACAAACCCCTACAAATATCTTATGTGTAAAAACAAATTTATTAAGGAAACCACAGAAGCAACCTATACTCTGCAGGAGTATGTTATGATTAATCCAGAGTGTCCTCCCCTTGTTTTCTTACTCTCTTCATTGAGAGGGCTATTTCTGTTCACTGGGACTATAAAAGGACACTATACATGAACCTTGTATTCTCAGTTAAATAAAACTTTCTTAAAGCCTGCACCTGCATACATTTGTCATTACAGAGTATATACAAAACTTATATATATATATACTTTAATAACTATGAAAGAACAAGATGAAATTTGTTTTTATTTATTAATTTACTCAAGAATGCCAACCATGAAATCTGGTATTAATTATAGAAATTAAATTAAAAACCTAGATTTATTTTTGGTATTCTAGGTTTATAAAAATTTAATATTAATTTTCTTCTTTTTCTTCTTCTGATGCTAGGTATGAATGTTCTTGTGGCTTCCATTTTCTCTAAAACTTTGCTGTTGATTATATGTTCAGTCCAAATCCAATTGTTATTTTCTCTTTGAGTTGTTTTGTATCACTTCTGACTATGAAAAATGGAGTACATATATAGAAAATATATAAGATTGTTCTACAGGATACTGAAGCTTTATTTAAGCAAAATAAATAAAAATAAAACTGATAGGTAACAGTCTGTCGGAGTTAACTCCTCCTTTAGTTTGTTAACCCTTTCACCAGGGGTCTCTTTTCCCTGGCTATAAATAGCCGTTGACCCTTCGCCTCTCTCTCTTTTTCCCTCAGGCCTGTGTGCCGACACCTGGAGGTAAATCTCTCCTTTTCCTCAGGCTTCTAGCCTTACCACCTCAGAAAATGTGAATGCTCACCAGAGATAGCATTTCCCAAAAATGCTGGGAACACACTAAGCACAATACACACACACACAAATGCACATATATAATATTCACACACACTTTGTCCTTTTGTAACTGTTTCTATGTAACCTGTTATTAATATATATATTTGTATACATATATTATCGGTCTTGTGTTTTGTTTGTTTTCTTTGCATTCTTTGGACTTAATTAAAAGTCCAACTTTCTTGTGTAGTTGGACCAGCTAGTAGGAGAATCTGAACCCACACGTGTTTCTTCTACGTCTACTCAACGACATAACAGCCACGGTCCACTGCAAGTCTTCTTCTTCTAAGTGTTGTGTCACTTCAGGATATTGGCCATCATTGCTCTCCATGATTTCATGTCCTTTGAAGCTCCTTATATATATATATATATATATATATTTTTTTTTTTATCTCTCCTAAATTTTGCTCGGCCATCCATTTACACAGACATGCTAGGCAAGTTATTAGTTGTTTTCTTCTATACCTCTTGACTTCAAACTGGCTCGTGGGTATCACATTTTTCAAACCCTCTTTCCTCTTGCCCTAGAAATTTCAACTATCTCTTCCTGATTCTAAGTATAAGTATCCTTTCTGTTTCCATTTTCTCTAAAGCTTCATTGTGGCTCACATGTTTGACTCGTGTTATTCACAGCATCTTTCTGTGGAATCACATTTCTATTGCTTCAAGTCTCTTCTTCATCTGTGAAGAGATTGTCCAACATTCACTGCCATATAGACATTACACAACAGTTCAGTACTCTTTACTTTGTTTCTAATGAATTGTTTCTGTTTCATAATACTCTGCTTACCTTTTGGAATGCATCTTTAGACAGCAAAATAACAAATCCTGGTTCTGGGGGAAAATAAAGAAACAGTCATATTTCAACTGCATGTTCAAATTCTGCACTAGCGCAACTGGCTTCAGCTCTTTAGATTCCAATGCCACTTCATACACCATATCAATAAAAGATTTCTTTTTCTTATTCATTTTATTATACAAGTGTGACAGACATGGTAGCAGCAATTCTAAGAGTTAATGTAAGGAAGAATTTCAGGGGAGAGCATGTCCACTCATCAGCTTAGAATTCCACTATGTGCAGGCTAGCCTCTCTAAGAAATTTGGATGCAGAATGGCACTTCAAAATTCTTGCAGTCCTCTGTCAATTTCACACCATTTTGGTCTAATATTCAAATATTAGACAAAGGCAATCAATCACTGTCAGAATTCCATATTCACAAGATATTCTAATCAATTGCCTGCCATCCTGATGCAGCCTCAGTATTCTGTAACACCAGTCTCTTGTATTTGCTAATGCACTAATACCCTTAGGAAAGGCTTAAATCAATCTTTTCTTCCTCCATCTGTGGGTTAAATAGCAGAGCAGACTGACCTCTCTAGCCTTGGCTGGCAACCAATTTAAGTAAAGGAAAACTGAATTCCAAACTGGGGATAAAACAAAAGGAGATCACTCTATTATCCTTTGTAAGATGGCATGACAACTTGCAAATAATAATGAAAAGGAATTTGTAGAGAGACATAATCAACTACGTCCTAAAGGAAGAGAGTATTTAAAAATATATGTTGGAATATAGCAAGGTGACTTGTTATTAGCAGATATTGTAGTTTTTAAATTTCAAGATGACGATTTGGAATGGATTTTTGTGTTATTCTGGTCCTTATTAATTTTATCAGGCAGGAATATTTATTGAGAGGCCAGGTGTGACCTCGAATTGGACAGGTCAGACAATGTGTTTTTGATTCCGTTTCTGACGGATATGTCGACTGAATATTTTCTGGGCTTTTGGAGCAATGGCTCTGAATGAAATAGGGTAAAATCAAAGCATAGGATTTGGCCTTTTAACCTCGACTTTAAACAATGGAAAATTGAGTTATTTTGTTGTAGGAACAGTTTGATATATGGGCAGAGAATTATGTATAAATTCAGCTTGATTTTGAGGATACAAGAGAGACAGGCTGGGATGCCAGAGACAGGTGGGTCACCAGACACACACACAGTTGCACACCTGCACAAGGAAGGAGCCCAACATTCACGTGAATTTCTGATTGAACCTAGCAGAACACATGGATCAAGATTTCAAGTAGCCACCTTCTGGTCTTTTTGTGTTAATCGGTGCCACATATACTCAATTCTAAATTATTTTATTCACCTTGATTAAATCGTCTATATTTAACCAAAACTGGCATTATTATTTCTTTGATGAGAGCTTGACTTTATTTTCAGTCAGCCCAGTCATCAACAAGAAGTTTACCATCGCTTATTGACTAAAAGAAGAAAGTCAACTTTCTTTGTCAGTAAGAATCACAACACTTGAAGAACCAAGACTGGACGATGGATGACTTATGCTGGCACCAATTCCTAAACTAGTTTGAAAGCTGTATAACTCTCCTTATTCAATAGCCATGCAAAGATTGAGATATCAAAAAAGTGGGTTTAAAATGAGTGACAGCACATCAACAGAAAGTGAGACTAGACCAGCAGGGTCTAGGAGATGTGTATGGGAAGAGAGGGGGTTATAGGCTTACTGTATATACAAATAAAAATGTAAGTAAAATGAGAGAATATGTAGCAGGGAGGCAAAAAGTGCACAACAGGGATACCAAATTGAAATAAGTGAAGTGTAATAACAAATGACAAAAGTATACCAAACATTTGAAGATATAGGAGGTGGAGTGAGGAGACACAGTGGAGTAATGGATAGCGGTTCGGATTGAGGAATCGGAGAGCCAAGTCTGAATTCCAGTTGAATCCATTACATTCACTTACGTACTAATACCCTTGGGAAAGGTATGAATCTTCTTCACCACCAACTATGGATAAATAGGAGGACACACCAGATTCTATAGCCTTGGATGACAACTGGTCTACTGCAGAAACAAATGTCAACCTACTGCGGGAAAAAATTCTGTCTTATCAGTCATGTATCAAATGATACATGATTGCCTAAGCATGTATCACACATGACACATAACTGACTGATAAACCTTATATTTAAGGGATAAGTTGTTTTTAGCAGATATCTCTCTATTTTTTAACAGTGTAATGTGTGTTATGGATGTCAGCATATAAGAATGCTGAGAGCCGAGTTCTAAATACAGTTGAGTTTGTTGCATTCTCTTATGTGCAAATACCTTTAGGAAAGGTATGATATGAACCCATCACTTCTTCCTTCAGCTATGGCCTTAATAGCAGGACAGACTGGATTCTATAGCCTTGGATGGCAACTGGTCTACTGCAGAAAGAAATGGCAACCTACCACGGGAAAAAAATCTGCCTCATCAGTCATGTATCAAAAGATACATGATCGCCTAAGTGTGTATCATGCATGGCACATAACTGACTGATTATCAAAAGGTGACAAAAATAAAACTGATAATGAAGAAAATAGTTCTGGATTTCTATATGATGTTCACCATCCCTATATGGCTATGAAAGCTGAACAATTTCTTCACAAATAAGATGAACTCAAGCAACTAGGATCTATTTCTGTATGTATTGGAAGAAACTCGGATCTATTTCAGCTTGTACTGTATATTTCTCTTCTGATATATAGAATTGTTTTCGTCAATAAACCCAGTTAATTTTTTTATCATTTCACCCCACTCAAGTAAATAAAATCACTATGGCACAAGGGGTTATTGAGTGTGAGAAATATATATATATATATATATATATATATATATATATATAAAAGTGAACATAGAAGTCAACACTTAGGGTGACAGTCTGTTTCATACTATATGCAATCTTCAGGCCACGAGTGCTGACGATTGCATCTAGCACCTCGTGGCCTGACAATTGCATATAGCATGAAACAGACTGTCGCCTCTAAGTGTTGACTTCTATGTTCACTTTTATATTTACACACGCTCTATCTCTGATATTGAGCACTTTATCCCATAAATATAGCACACCTTAAGACTATATTTTTCATATATATATATATATATATATATATGTGTGTGTGTGAAAAGTGTATATAAATATAAATAAATATATATATGTATAATTATTTATATATTATAAGCGCGGTACTTATTAGAAAGTGCTCAATATCAGAGATAGAGCTAACATATTTAGTTGGATAGATGTGAGTTTGTGACCTTTTGGGTTTCAGACGCAAAAAGCGAAACCCAGATCACAAACTCACATCTATCCAAATAAATATATATATATATATATATATATATATATATATGTTTCATTTTCATTAACTAATAAGCTTCACTTGATGTTGAAAACTTATTTACCAATGTCCCTGTTAGTGAAAACTATTGACATAATTATAAGAAATATATACAGTAACTCATCTTTACCCCACTTAAAATTAATCCTAATATATTTACGGAAACTACTATTAGCTTATACTACTGAAGTCCTTTTCTTCGATCATATGATATATATATATATATACAACATGATGGTGTCTCCATGGGTTCAGTGCTGGGTCCGACATTTAGCAATTTCTACATGTCAAACCACACATATAAGATATTTACAGATTTTAAAAAGCCATCCATCTACCTAAGATATGTTGATGATATTCTTATGTTAGTTAAAAATACAGATGAAATACTTCAACTTCAAAAACGTTCCCAAAATAATTCTGCTCAATACTAATAATAAAATCCCCTTCCTTGACATATTGATAAACATAAATAATAACAAATTTACTATTTCGCCATACAAAAAACCTACAAGCATAAATTTATATACACTTAACTACAAGAGCGAATACCCATATTACTACAAAATAGCAATTATAAAGAATCTAATACATCGTGCAGAAATTAATTCATCCGCAAAACAGATTTTTTACAGTGAACTAAAGAATATAAAACAAACACTTATTAATAATATCTTTCCAAACTATATACTTGATGAATAAATAAGTTGCTTTCTTAGAAATTTCAATACTAGGCAAATAGTACATAATACTGCTTCTACTAATCAAACATATTAATCTCCTATATTGTAATCAAATGCATACTAATTATAAACAAGATGAAATATACTAAATATTTAGTAAATACTAATATATCAACAACAGCAAAAAAAATTAAGTTAATCATATACTACCCTAAATCTAGTATATCCAACTTAATACTTCGCAATGATTCTTCTCTCCTGGTTAGGGATTTGCAAAAAACCAACATAGTTTACAAATTCAAGTGCCCTTAATATTGACAACTTTTCCTAAGGGGTGTACTCACTTTTGTTGCCAGGGATTTAGCTTTTAATGGCTATATTTTGAGTTATTTTGAGGGGAAAAGAAATTAACTCTGTTATATATGCTGCAGACAGACTACTTTTCATTGTGTCAAAAGGTAATTTTTTCAGTGCTGTCCCATGAAGAGATATACTTAAATATTTGAAGAAATGTGAGGGGTGTACTCACTTTTGTGATACACTGTATATATATATATATATATATATATATATATATATATATATATATATATTTATTCATATATATATATATATATATATATATATATATATATATATATGTGTGTGTGTGTGTGTGTATGTATGTATGTATATATGCATATATACAAGATTGGTTAAAGACCAACAAAAGAATTTTTTATTTATTTTTCTACATTTTAGATCAATTTTTACTTTCAGGTACATATTAAAATATAAGTTCTCCAATGTCTGAGTACTTTCAGATATCATTAGCCACTATCAATGACTTGTGTTATTTTGTGCTTTATTTTCAAGTGCAATATATATATATATATATATATATATATATATATATATATATATTTTCTAGAGAATAGATTTATTTTTAATCTGACAAACAGTGCTTTCTCCTACAAAGGGGGATTTACTTTCTTCGTCACATAAGATTTATCTGACGTCCTCATTGACAACATTTCTGATTGTTCTTTCTGACACATGGAAATCTTTTGCAAGTGACCTCATGGATTTTCTGGGATTGTCATCAATGGTCTGTTGAACATACCAAATAAAAACCAGATGTTCTGACGATGTCAAAGCATTTGGAATGCTTTTTATGCTTTGATATGTGTGATATATTTCTATCTTTGATCTCTATTTCTTTAAGAGTTTTGTAGATGAAAGATCTGGCAACATTTAACAATCAAGGTATCTTTAAATTGCTATGTTCAGCCTTTAAATCTACATTTATAGAATGCCTTTTTATTTATTGAGGAAGCTGAGTCTTTGCCACATTATGTTCTTGTTATGGTCCAGTTTCTTGTACCACGGTGATAGTCCAAGGTAGACCCAATAAAGAAGAACTCGAACACAGGTATGGAATAACACAGATATATTGCAAACAGGAATATATACAAAGAAGTGGAAGTGTTAGTATGAACAATCAGGTTTAGTAGAGAGAACAATGTAGTCTCGACCAGTATCACTATTCCAATGTCTTGCAGTAATTTTCTGAATGCAACTCTGTTTCGGACTGCCTCTGACTCGACTCTTGACTCGACTTGAACTACTGACTCATTGCCTACTCCTAAGGCACAGTATTTATTAAGTATGGAATAGTCCATTATTATTATTATGTATAAGATCCCATAACAGTTCTGAAAAAAAAAAAGTTTAGTAAAATGCAGCAATAACCCATAAAATGCATGTCCTCAAATACCTTATGCACCTTATATATATGTATATAAGTTTAGTTCAGAATTAACAAAAGTTCTTTGTTGAAGATATTATTTATTTTCTACCTTTTGGATCAATTTTTTGGTTTCAGGTACATCTTTACATAACAATTGTTCTATGCCTGTGAACATATGGTTTTATTTAAACATGATCATGGTGTTTTTGTGCAATGTCATCATTTTTTCTTTTCAATTGACATATACATTTTCACATATTTCCATGATAGTTTGTTATATATTTAGTAAGTTTGTTCCTAAATTTTATATAATTTCATATCATATCATCTAATAACAATTTGATATAATTCCACTTCATAGGTTCCTAAATTGTATACATTTCATATTATATCACCTAATGAGAAAAATAAGCAAATTAAACTTATATTATTATAAATATAATGATCTTCACCAATGCCACAGCCCAAAAATCAGGTCTTCTACAAACTAAATTTTGTCTATAAATTCAGTTTCCTACTTGGGGAATATTTCTCTAAAAATAATAATTCAAAAACACATATATCAGTTTCCCAACAAACATATAATCAATCTGTTTAACATATTATTCATCCAATAATAGCACAATTAAATCCTATATCAGCAAACAACACTGCAAAAAATATAAAAAACCCTTACCAATGATGCAAAAGTTCTCTACCATATAAAGTGTAAAAATCAACAACTACTGTTATTAATTATTAAGTATAAAAAACAACCTACACCCAATAAAATCATATCAAATTTAGGAACAAAGGAAATAAAAACAGACACAAACTTACTTGAAAACACATAGCAATATTCATGGCACTTGAAAATGAAGCACAAAATAACATAAGTTGTTGATAATGGCTAATGATATTGGAAAGTACTCAGGCATTGGAGAACTTATATTTTAATATGTACCTGAAAGTAAAAACTGATTCAAAATGTAGAAAAATAAATAAAAATTTCTTTTATTAATTTTTAACCGAAGTTGTATATATATATATATATATATATATATATATATATATATATATATATATATATATATATATATATATATATATATATATATAAATAGAGAGAGAGAGAGAGATAAATAGATAGAAAAGAGAGAGAGATGTACGTATATATTTGTACAGAGAAAAAGACAGAAAAATTGAAACTGCTGAATATTCGTACAGAGAGCGAGAGAGAAAAAGCCAGTGAAATAGTTTATATCTATGTATTTGTATAGAGAAAGAGAGAAAAAGCCAGTGAAATAGTTTATATATATATATATATATATGTGTGTGTGTGTGTGTCTATTTATGTAATAGGAAAGAACAGTTTACATTAATGATCTAAAGTTCTTTAGTATTTATGTTTTTATTTTAAAAAATAGTGCTCGATACAGATGTAGAGCTTAAATTAGATTACACCTTCATATCCAACCTATAAATGAGTAAAACATTTCTTCAGTTAGTTATTCTAAAAATTGATTGAGAATGAAACTGTGCTCCAAATTTTAAGTTTAATAATGAATTTAAATTTCATGACTTGAGTCAGTTATGAAACATAGACATTTCTCTGTTTCGATGGAGTCATATTTAAAAAAAAAATAATTATAATATATATATATATTCTACAGATAAAGAGTGAGAAAAAGAGTTTATATATATATATATGTTACATTATTTATATTATTCGGACTATTGTCCTCATATTTGTCGCCATATTTATTACAACGTTTTAGCCGTTGTACACTCCGGCCTTCTTCAGGTGGTTGGAATGTCAAACTGAACCCTTTATTTCACTGGGTAGACTGTTCTAGTTCCACATGCCATGTCAAATGGATGTCAGTTATCAGTTATCTGAAAGTTCTCCATTCCCTTAACCAGGTATTGAACTCACACTCTGTGTCCTGTCACTGGATCTAACCAATGCCTTTATTGACTGTGCCATGTTTCCTTGAGGACATCAGTGTATGAATTTCTGGAACTTATAAACTTAATGTCTTCAGCAACCATTTTTACCAGTGCTCATATTGCATTTTATAGCTGTTATCATTTCATGTTTTTAACAGAGCTCATATTGCAACTTTTATATATTAGTGTGTGTGTGTATAAAAAGTCATGGAAAGGTGCTTAGTATTTGTTAGAATTTCTCCCCCCACCTCCCAAAAAAACATGAGACACATGAAAGCAGAACTAATGGAAACATAGAACACAAGAAATGAGAATGCATGTAAAAAAAGAAACACATGAATTGAGAACACATGGAAATACACATAACACTTCAAAATGAAACACTAAAAAATGACATTTTTTTATAATGGATAATAGTAATATTAACTATTTCCCTACAACTGAAGATTTAGTATTCATTGATTATGCAGCAAGTATAGCTTTCAGTTGAAATTTACAAACTTTTTCTCTTAAAACAATTATTTTTAGGAAAATAGGTCCAGTAGCTTTTATTGCACTTTCCAATATTGATGGGGATATCCTTCTTCACCTTTTATTTGAAGTTGTGGAGAATGTCAACATCTTATGTCATTATTTTCTCATCATGTTACATGTACTATCCATGTAAAGTTCTTTGTTCATGATTCTGTATCACCAGTCCACAAGTTTAAAAAAGTGTGGTCTTCACCAAGACTGAAAGACTTCACTCACTCAAAGAATTTTTAAGCATTGATCTTAGAAAGTGGTGGTATAGAGCTGAGAGCTTAGATATTTCTGAATGGATTTAGCATTCACTTACTTTGGGAAAGGTATGAAAAATCATTGCTGCCTGCAAACATTGTCAATGCAATATTCAATTGCAAAAAAAAAATATTAGTCTGACAAACCAAAATATGTTTTGGCTTTAAATATATATGATTTGTGGGAACAGTAGTGAAGATGTTTTCTGCTACTTCCTCCACAGTTTGAATACAAACTTTCTTTTCTCCTAGTCTAACTGCCAGCCAAGGTGGGAGAGCCTTGTCTGCCATGCTAGTTAATCCAAAGCATGGATTAGAAAAAATTAATGCCATTAAGTAAGAGGTATATATATATATATATATATATATATATATATATTAAGACATTTTTATGTTTATACATTCTTTTTATAGATACAAATATTTAAATAAATGCTCTGTTTATAATAAACAGTATTAAACAACATTTACCAGCCTGAATGTCTGTGAAATTTTCACAGAAAATATTCATCCTCTGACAGGATTCAAACCTGTATCCTATACAGAACCATCATTTAGCTTGACATGCCTTTACCGATTTGGCCATGAAGGAGCGTTCGGTTAGCAAGGTCAAATTTACTGTATTTAAACTTCAATTAAACAACATTTACCAGCCTGAATGTCCGAGAAATTTTCATAGAAAATATTCGTCCTCTGACAGGTAATCGAACACTCCTTTGTGGATACAGGTTCAAATCATGTCAGAGGATGAATATTTTCTGTGAAAATTTCTCGGACATATATAAATATTTGTATCTATAAAAAGAATGTATAAACATAAAAATATCTTAAAATAATTGTTGGACATTGTCCATTTCATATATATATATATATATATATATATATATATATATATATATATATATATAACTGGACCATATGTCTCAAAAAATTTTACCAACTACTCGGCCTATTTTTTAGTGTGGTCATGGTTGAAAGTTGATTCAAGGTATTTTTCGAGACTGGGACATTTCTTCTGTGGAGGTTTTGATTGTATAGTATTATGATATCTTGCTTTTAACCACATTTAAACACAAGCTGATTGCCTTCATTATATATAATTTCTAATTTTATGGAGATATTAGTTTCTCAGTGGATTAACTACTATTTATTTTCTTTGTTAATTGTTTAGTATTTTCCATTATATTAAGTGTGTATTGGAACATTAATAAAGCTTGTAACAGACTATGTAGACTCCATTTTTAATCCTCTGCTAGTCAACAGCTTTTAGCTTTCACAATTTTCTGAGATTTTTAAAGAATATCAAACAATTAAAAATGATTCACTACTTATTAGGATGGGTGTAGCATTCTTGTATTCTTATATCCCCAAAAGGAGGGGATCCTCACCTGAAGATTTTTTTAACACTTTAATGATTTACAGTGTGGGTTTTTAAGTGACATTTGTGATATTGTTTGATTTATTTTGACTCAATTTCAATGGCTACTATGTTTTACAGACCCCAAGGCACAGCCAATAGAACTAAAATGGCTCCAAATTATATGAGAATTTCATGCATATTCTTAAAGAAAAATTGATATTTGGATATCATCTGGAACCAAAATATTACTGTAGATATATAGACAATATCTTCTTCATATAGACAAATAGCAAAGACATCCGACATGGCGTTAATACATATATCAACATTTTTTTTTAATCATTTCATCCCAACCAAGGCAGGAATGCCACTAGTATGCCAGGGGTTACAGGGCATGAAAGTGAGAAAAAAGACTAAGTATACGGAGTATTGAGGAAAGGACAAAAAGATGAGCAGGGTTCAGGAAGATAGAAGATGGCAATTGACATCTCTCTATATCTTTAAGATGACTTATTATGATTACTTGCATTATTTACATTTCCCGTTATAAGATATGGTTCTTGCTACAATATCCTAGTTGATAAAAGCTGTATTATCATTGTTCTTTAATTGCCAAAAATATTAGAGGGAACAGTGCTAATTTTTGTATTTTATATTGCCTAAATTTTTTTTTTTGAGCATTTCACCCCAACTAAGGCAGGAGTACAACTAACATGCAAGGAGTTACAGAGATTGAGAGCAAGAGTAAAGAGGGGTCCTCAAAGAAAGGATATAGAGAGGGACAGGTATCAGGATCAAGGCATCAGAAGATGTCAGTTGACATTACATTTGAGTATTTGAAGATTATAGCTATCATGGAAGCAAGTAGGAGGAAGGGAAGTGAGAGAAAGAAGCTGTTGGAGTAGAAGAGGTGGTTACATTTAACTGTTTTGACAGTGAGATGGTGGGGCTTAGATGCCAACCTTGTAGCACACTTCAAATTCATGCAGTTTGGATACCAGTGAAAGTAACTCTTCAGAACAGTTGCATGAAAATATTTGCAGAAAAGATAGAGGGAATCCACATCATGATTGTAGACAAACTGTCAGATCAGGACCTATTGCACTGCATATCCATCTCTGGATTTTGTCGAGGACCTCGAGATGAATAGTGCAAGCAACAGATCATATATAGCAACAGTATCCAATGCAAGGATGAATGTGTAGATTTCTAGATTTGAAGAATGGACTAAAGTTTGAATGGATTTGAAGAATGGAATCTGGCGTGACACAGAGAAATAACTTTCCTTGTGGTAGATGAAGGTATTGAGTCATTGTTGTCATTCTACCTCAGGTCAGTGGAAAAATGAGACCAAGAAGGTGCAGAGAAATGCTCTCATAAAGTCAGGCATCGACCATGCTGATAAGAAGCAGGGAGGGTTCTCTATGATAAGTAAATGAGAGCAGTTTCATTTTGGAGCCATTAAAGTTTACAAGCCATTTTCTGCTTCAGTCAACCCTGGATTGGAGGTCCTTTTTGAGACCAATTGCCAGGTTAGCCAGGTTAGCTTTGTCAGCAATGGCAGATTTACTATCGAGACAGAAGTAAATAGAAGTGTTGTCTGCATTGATGCCTACTTGGGAACTGATGGCATCCGGAAAATCATCGATGCAGATCAGAAAGAGTGTAGGACCAGGATAGCGCCTTGGGAAACACCAGCATTTGTATGAAAGCAATTGGAAGAGAACCTGTTCAGGACAACATTCATTTTTCATGGTTTGACAGGAATGATTAGATTAAATCAAATAACCATCCTTTAATACCATATCCCTGAAGCTTACAAAAAGGCTAGCATACCAAACACTATCAAACAATTTAGAGATTCACTGTTATTATCAAGACCTTGGTATACAAATTCAGTTATGGCCATGAATACATCAACGGTAGACTTGGCAAAGTGTAAACCATGTTGTTTGTAAGAGAGTAAATTATCTGATGTTAGCTGCTTAACCACTTCAGCATTGATTAAAGCCTCGAAGATTTTATCAAAGAGTGGTAGGAGACTGATAGAATGGTAGTTAGATGGGTCAGAAGGTTTCTTAAAAACAGAAACTACAGAGGAGGACTTCCAACAGGCTGGAAAGCAAGAGTCAGTGAGGCAATAGTTATATAGTTTGGAGAGAACTGGAGCCAGTTCAGGAGCACTTTCTTTAGGACTATGGCTGATATCCCATCACCACTACATGCTTTATCAGAATCTAATTTAGAGATGATTTCCCATATCAATGATGGGGTTATGCATATCTCACTCAATAGAGCCTCAGTTCTAGGGGGAAAATCAAGTGTGGATATTGCCATATTCACAGTGTTTCGGCCATTGTATGCTCTGGCCTTCTTCAGGTGACTGAAATTTCAAACCAACCCCTTTATTTCATTCACTGGGGTAGATTATTCTACTTCCACGTACCATGCCTCTTCCACATGTCTCAGTTAGTTATCTTTAATTCAACTCTCCAAGTTTTTGGTGCACTACTGCTTTGCCTGGTATTGAACTCACAACTCTTTGGGTCTAGCCACTGGATTCTTGAGGACACATGGCCCAGTGGATAAAGGTGTTGGTTAGATCCAGTGACTAGTTAATGCTAAGAGTCTGTGAGTTCAAACTTCCCTTCCTTGAAATGGGTAAACCATTTCTGTGCCATTCTATCTGTAATGAAGTCATCTCTATATGCAGAACTAATGTCTAGAGAAGATTTGGCATCTTTGTGACCTTGATTAAAAGATGCCAAACATGCTCATTATTGTCTACCTGGCATTCCATCTCAGAGGAGTGCCTGATCTGAAATAAAATCTCAATAATGTTCGACAAATGACCAAAGTTACTATGAAGCAAGAAATACTGTGAAAGATTATTCAACGAGATTATTTACAAAACATCCGAAAAAATAAACAAATAAATGTAACAGCCTAATACATTTCCCCAGGTACAAAATTTTCTCCATGTCAAATTATTTGTGTAAGATCTAGCATAGTTTATTGGATTTTCTGAATTTTTGTGATGTGGATTTTGGGAATTTTTGTGATGGAGATGTCTCTGAATTTTGTCTCTGATTTAAAAATTATGCAAAGACACTTAAAGACAATTCTAATTATTTTGTTCTGGCTTCTTTTAATTCACAATACAGTTATAGAAAAGTTGAAAGCAAGTGTAATACCCACATTGTTGGATTAAACAATGATATACATATTTTCATATATTATACTTTCTGCAAAAATAAAAAAAACAATTAATAGGATCATGACACATATACTAACACATATACTCAAGTTTTATGATCGTTTCTTTATGTGAAACAGTGTTTCACACAATACGCTTGCATTTTTTTAAATTCATGCAAAACATACAAGAGATGCAATATACATGAAGTTAACTTATACACAAGTATATGTGGTAGGCTTATATATTACATAACTTCATATATATATATATATATATATGGGATTTGCATGAACATGTATGTGATATACATAAACATTTGCATGAATATGTATGTGATATACATAAGAAGAAAGCAAAATCTTTAATATTATTCCATAATTATACCTAAACTTTAAGTAAGTAAGATTACCAATATAAAAATAATGACAAATTGCATTAATAAATTAGATTAAAAGTAAAACTAATAAAGATGTTACCGTAACTATTTTTTACAATATTAAAAAAGTACGATTGGTCAGGTAAACAAACTATTATAATTTAAAATATTTTTTAATATGTTCTCTATAAATATGTTAATAAATATAGTATTTAACTTATATTAAATCCCTAAACGATTTGTTTTAAAAAAAAATTAAATATTTAAATTGATAGCAAACATCAAATTAATTTTTTTTAGACATCTAAATTTCTATCAAGCATTAAAATCTATTCTTTACATAAATAGCTAAAACCCAATTACAGCCTCTTTCTCTTTACTTCCCTCTCCCTCTTCTTTCTTTTTCCTTTTTCTCTCTTCTCCCCTCCCATTTCTATATATCACTTCCGTTAAGTTAACCATCTAAATAGGTCAAGGTCTGGTCACTCCTCCTCCCTAAATACAAAGTATACTTGAGAGAGATATGAAATTAATCCTTCCCTATACTCTACCATGTCTCTTTAACTATCCCTTTTACACTCTCTGTTAAATGACAAAAACTTACACTACCCATCAATTTTAATTTCATTTTTCGTTTCATTTCATTTTGGAAGTGCTGGTGAAATAAATTATTATAATGGTACCTTAAAGTGGTCTGTTTTGTTTTAAAATATATATATATATATATATATATATATATATATATATATATATATATATATATTGATGCATGTTTCATTAAATAATATAGACAATTTTGTCTATTTATTTTAAGTAAATTCTTTCATATTGTCTGATAAGCTTGATTACATTATCATTGAAAAATGAAAGGAAAACACCATACTGATACATGTTTTTTAATTCTATCTAAGCTCTTGACTTTCAAAAGCCTGTAGACTCATCCATTTACCTTATCACCCCTAGCAACAAGAACATTCTATTCTATACACCTACGTACATAAACCTTAACCAATAAAAACATTACTATGCGAATCAGCGATTCCCATTGGCTCACAACACAAAATTCGAAAGCTTCACATGCAGAAATAAAATTGCACCAAAACTTATCTGAGCCAACTTGGACATCTAAAAACCTATAAAAGGAAGAATATCAACTGACCAAGTCAGTCAGTTTAATGAGCACAGAGATATGCTAATATAATCCACATCGCTTGCAAATGCAATCTTGCCCCGCAAACTAACACGCAAACTAAATCATTACTGACTCACTCGCAAGCCCAAATTGAAGAAAACTCTGTGAACACTGAAACTTTTATCCGAACAACATTACTTATCTAAAGTGAATTAACACTCACTACTATTCTAAGTAAATAACATTGTCGAACGAACTCAACATTTGCAGTCAAAGGTAGACTACTTCGTAATGATTCATTTCTAAAAACATAATACCAACATTCTAAATACTAATTACAATTTCCTAAAAATACTGTAACACAGATACACAAGACATAAAAAGGACATACAAAAAACTAGAAATATGACGAGCACACCAACACAATAACATCTTCAAAATATTCTGTACATATTATCTTATTTGTATATAAATGCATTTATCGATTTTGAATTGCGTGTATGTTATGTCTTGTTTACATTGAAATTGTTTATTTGTTTGTGGATGCAGAAAAGTTCATCCAACCTAACATAAAAATTCCTTCTTATTTAACTTAATGCTACAGCAAATTCCTTAGTTTATTCTGCACATCCCCAACAAGCCATTATCAAAGATGACAATTACATTTCAATATATTAAACAATACATGGACAAAACAATAATGAAAGCCTGTTTCTGTTGCATGAAAGATTTCCAAGCAACAACAAATTCATGTTTGTTATCTCTCCTAAACCTCGTTCCACCATGTGTTTACTCATGATCACTAGGTAGGATATGTGCTCTGTTCCACTTGCCTTCAATCTGGCCTGTGAGTATCAAATTTTCCAAGCCCACCTTCTTCATTATATGTTCTAGAAATTCCAATTATCTTTTTGATGTTAAGTGTCCTTTTTTGTTTTCATTTTCTCTAAAGCTTTATTATTCACACGTTAAGTGCATGGTTTTCCCAGCATCCTTCTGTAGAATCGCATTTCTGTTGCTTCAAGTCTCTTCTTCATCTAATTTTTAAACCTCCACTGCCTTGTTATCATACCCAAACATGGAAGAGGTCATGGAAGTAAATTCAGACAGAAAATCTGGAATGGAGGCCTGAAAGTATTTGGCTGCGAACATTGACAAACTTTTGAACTCCTTCAGCCAAGCTTGCCCCATATGTAAAGTCTTGCATTCTTTGTTGATATCAAGTGGTCTGTGAAACACATGGCCTCAATATACCATGGCCTGCACATTCACCAAAAAAGGATTGAATTTTGACAAAATGGAGCACTAGCATTATCTTGCAAGATAAAAGAATGTTTACTTAGATGAAGTAGAAAAGTTTTTTATCTACACATTTGCCTACTTAGTAGATATCATGAGGCTGGTGCGAAAGGAAAGTATACGCATGATAAAAAAGTGTTAAAAAATTAATTGGGTGAGGTACTAAACATTTTGATGTGATTTTCTTGCCACAGAATTGCCTTTATCTGCACCGAGACCATGAATATTCACTGCATTCAAAATTTAGTCCAGTTAAAAATTCACGACCAAGTACAGAGTAAGATTTTAGGAGCAACTGAAAATTCTGTGGTTTTCAAAATCCTTAATTGTGCTTCCACATGTAAACTAAAGAAAAAAAAATATATATATATATATATATATATATATATATATATATACTAGCAGCATGGCCTGGCATTGCCTGTGCTTGATTCAAAAATCATACGACTCATACAGCAATCACTATTACTTGACTTAAAATGTTTTTGCCCTTCCTTGCCTTTAAAGGAGTGCCCTTTGCCATGCTGTGATGCTACATGCCTTACTTCTTTCCTATCTCCCACTGTGAATTCTTCTAAGCTCTATACTAAACATTAAATCTGTTACGAAAAAAGAACTAAACAAAATGAACAAAAAACGATCAGCTTTAAAAAAGGACTCATAACTGGAAAAACCGAATGAAAAAAGAATGTTAACAACAACTACTTTTTCACACCCAATCTAGTTCTGCGGAATCAGAATCAATGTTGAGTTGAAGCAAGCAAATGAGCCAATTAGAGTAGAGTGTCATGCAGATTTAAATTTTTCCCACTTGTGACAAATGCAGCTAACGATTTTTTTTGCATGCTAGTCAGCTGTTGGCTCTCACACTGGCCAATAGAATCTTCCTGCCTATTCATGACAGCCAGCTATTGGCTCTCACTCTGGCCAGTACAAAATGGCCACAAACTACATGAAAACTGCCGTAGAAGCATGAAAAAATCAATTATTTCCACTATCTATGGGAGTTGGGAAATGCAAAGTCGGTCTTGGCCTTTCTGCTAACTTGGAGCATGTGCATATAAATTTTGGTGCAAATCCATTGAAAATTGAAGCCGTGCATTTGTTACACACATCCTGCCTTTTATAGATAGAGATATGTGTGTGTGTATGTGTGCGTGTGTGTGTGTGTGGTTTGATCCTAATTATCAGAACAGGTGCTATAAAAACATACCAACTTGGTATTTAATCTACTTCAGAGTAGACCCCCTCTGAAGGCACACACTATATCCAGTATTGTTTCCATTGACAGCAGCATTCTTGTAACTCCTTTTTTGTTGCATTCTCTTGGATTGCCTTTATGTCAAAAAATCTTGTTCCTTTCAAATGGGATTTAATTTTTGACATGGAAAATATCAAGGGGCAATATCCGAGGAATATAGCGGTTGCTGGCTCTGGAGAATGTTGTACTTGGCAAAAAAGTGGAATGTTTTCTTACTGTGCAGGGAACTGGTGGAACATCACCCAGTGTGTGGATGTCTGCATGTATTGACTGCCATCAACTATTCAGCAAATGCAATCACAAAGAGATAGGATTCACTCAAGATGGTGAAGGAAACTATTAACAGAGTGCAACTGTAAGATCATGTCTGATCTGTGAGCAGATCTGAAATCAACATATACATTGATGCAAGCTCTCTAGCGACATGAGTGTTGCTGGAAAAATATAAAGGAACATTGGACAATGCATACTAGCTTTGGCCAAAAAGTGATATCCATCTTATCAACTGTTTTGCCCTTCAGTGAGAGGCAAAGAGTTTGCACATACAAACTTATTCTTTGTGTGTTTGCCACTAGCTGTTAATTTAGGGCACATATAAAAGCAGTGTGCAAGATATTGGTGTGATGAAGGTTGATCACAATAAACTAATACAAAAATACAAGTTGTCTGTTGATGTGGTTCTGGTCCCAGCAAGCAAAAACTTGGTAGAGTAGAGGAGCCACATGCCCCAAAGGTGGTTTAATATAACCAAAAAGGAAGTTAAACTTGTGCAGAAGTTGAGTGTTGCTTCCCTGGACAGAATGAGTCACAGCCAGATACTGGTATTACATCAATGCAGTGGGAATCCAGGAGTGTGGCATAACACATATTTTGTGAGGAGAGTTTGTCCTACTGTGTCAAAGAAAGGACAAACAGATATGATGTTTGGTTTAAAGGGATTGAATCAGTGCCTCCAATGATGCCTGAGGTGGGCCACAAAGTGTACAAGGTCAGAGACTCCATATGGGTAAAACAACCAGTGTATAACAACTTTTGAAAATGATTAAATTACAGGAGTTGTTAGTCTGCAATTATTCTTACTGAATGGATTGCCATACAACAAGTAGTGAAGATGATATGTCTGAAATTGAGAAGGAAATTGTCATGAATGTGGATAGGCTAGATGATCGCACAGAGGCAGAATCAAATGGGGATGAGATGGTTTTAATCCACTCACTTAAATTTTTCATAAATCTTATTAAAGAAAAACTTGAGCTCTCCAAAAGGATTTGAACCTGCATCCCTTAGGGTATAGAGCAACTACTGTTATGTCAGATATACTCTAATAAGCTTAGCCACAGACACACACACACACATAAATATATAAGAATCAATAAATTTAATATTTGTCCAATATTTTTACTACTTCAGATAGTATTTATTAATGGATACCCATGTTTGAAATAGATGCCCTGTTTTTTCTATTGGTCTGTACATTTAAGAAAACTTAAAGAAAATATGCTCTTTAGCAGGGTGCAAACCCCTGTGTCTCAATTTGTTGAAAAAACCTCTTTACATTGCCCAACCACAGAGAGTGTCACAGTCCAGCAAGGTTCTCAGCTATGACACTCAATCATTATCGTCTATCTCCTTGAATCTTGTTCTCTCCATTTCTTCACTCTCAGTAACCTTTTGTCTTATTAGTTTTATTGCCTTCCTTACGGTGAAAAGATTATTTTTTTTTTATTTGTGTTGTGGCCTGGTTAGGGCCAGAATTAAAGACACAGGAGAGGAATTGTGTTAAACAAATATATTAACAGAAAAACAGTAATACAAAACATACAAACAAGAGTGTTACAGCAAGAATGTTTGGTCAGAATATCAGAGCTGGCTGCTGGAAACTTCACTCTCCAAAAGGTAGTACCTGTTCCCATTTATAGCTGAGAGAGTTCATGTGTGGCTGGGGAAATTACCATAACAATTTGTTTGTTTAATGACATATCAACTTCTGGGTCATTTAATGCCATAATTTCTTTTCTTTGGAGCTTTGAAATAATAAAAATATGATATATGTTATTCTTCTTTCACATTTGAATAAATTGTACTTGATACTCAGCTTTTGTACATATACATGTTAGTGGGGATATAATTACTAGAGGTAGTAAAATTCTTGTTTTATGGTGTAGTCTTGTTGAAGTTATATTTTGGAATACAGTTTGATATCTTTAAGAAATTGTAGTATATTGTCTGGATTAATGGCATAAGGAGTTCTTTTCTGTTGATCATTTGGTTTTGGTTCGTGACATATCAACACCTCTGTGTGTATCTGTCTATATATCTGAGATGAGGTATTATAATTACTTGCATTATTTACATTATTTAGACTGTTATCCTCATCTTCATTGCCATATTCACAATGTTTCGGCCATTGTAGATTCTGGCTTTCTTCAGGTGATTGGAATTTTGTACTGAACCCTTTATTTCGTCCACCTGGGTAGATTATTCTAGTTCCATCTGCCATGTCTCTTCCAGAGGTCTCAATTATTTTCCCTTAACTCAACTCTCCAAGTTTTTAAGACTTAAGGTAAGACTACAAGAACATTGTAAAGTGGTAAAACAAGGGGAAATAGAAAATTCAGGTGTAGCTGACCACATATGGATGTGGGATGAGGTTGAAATAATCGATAGCATCACTGGAAAATACAAAAACTTAAGGAATCAGCACATATACTAGGCCACAAAAATCTCCTGAGTTAACCAATCATAGAAATTAATACAATATGGGAACTAGTAATAAAGAGTGCTAGAGAAAATCAATGAAGAAAAACAAAAATTGCAATATAAGCTCTGGTAAAAATGCAATAATAATAACAGAAAAATTGCAATATGAGCACTGGTAAAAAAATGATACTGAGACATTAGATTTGTAAGTCCCAACAATTCATACACAGATGTCCTCAAGGACACATGGCCCAGTGGATAAAGACGTTGGTTAGATCCAGTGACTAGACCTAAAGAGTTGTGAGTACAATACCAAAAACTTGGAGAGTTGAGTTAAAGGGAAATAAATGAGACATCTGGGGGAGGCATGGCATGTGGAACTAGAACAATCTACCTCGGTAGATGAAATAAAGAGTTTGGTTTGAAATTCCAATTGAAGCATTGTTAATATGGCAATGGAGATGAGGATAACAGTCTGAATAATGTAAATAATGCAAGTTAATGCCAAAATCCAAACATTTTGAACACATTTTTATGGCTTCAACTAAATATATACTATAAATAGGAATTGTTGGTAATTTTACTATAAATTGGTATTTTTGGTAATTTTTTTTATAAAAATACATCCTTGATATATAAGAAATACATATTGTTATCTCATAAAAATTTATAACTGGCATTTTTAATATAAATATGTATTTTTGTAGTGCTTTGTTTTTTAGGGGTTGTTTGTTATTTGCCCATATCTAGGACCCTAAAAGGTGTTACCACCCTGGGTGAGGGAGAACCAAGGAACACAACAATTAAGAGGTGGTTTCCTGCTCTGCAAAACCTCCAATCTAGCGATCAGAGATTTTGCTGCTGGACGAAGCTTATCACCATAACCAGGACTAAATGATTACAGAAAATACACATACATATATACATGCATATAATATATATATATATATATATGCATATATATATATATATATATATATATATATATATATATATATATATATATATATATATATATATATATATATATATATATATATATATATATATATATATATATATATATATATATATATATATATATATATATATACATGTATATATATATATATATATATATATATATATATATATATATATATATATATATATATATATATATATATATATATATATATATATATATATATATATATATATATATGGACATCATGTTGGCTAATGAAAGCTGCATATCAGTGTTGAGAGAATGAAAACTGTGAAACTGTCTTTGCTTTTGTTTTTATCTAGCAGAAATCAATACGTACATATTTATATTGCTTTTTCAAACTTTTGCTTTTTATTTTTTAAAATCATTTCTTTTTTTTTTCTATCATTGACGATGCGTATATTATTTTCCCACATTTTTTCAAAAATTCTCTTGCAGAGTACTAGATTGCACAGCAGTGCTGAATTAGCAATTAGCATAAAAGTGGGATCAATTAAAAAAAAAGAAGCAAGATCTAAGACAACTTGAAGAAAACTACTTGCAGTCGAAACATTCACATTTCTTTTCTTTTTTCTGGGTTTCTGTACACCAAAGAAAAAAAAAAAAAGGACTTCCTTTAGCAAAATGCATGTAGTGTTATTTTGCCTATCTAATCAAAACCCTACAAAATGTATTTCTGCCTCATTATTTATTCATATCAGTCCCCTAATTTTTCACTGAAGTCGTTCAAGCCAGAAATGTCAACGTGACCTACTGAGCAGACATATACATTCTAATCAACATTAGTTCTATTTACATAGTGCAAAACTAATTGCCATAAAGAAAAGCAACTTTGCCTTTGTTTATTTATGCCAGCAGCTAATTGATACTGAAATTCATCAATTTATCATTAAGAAAGAAACCTTAGAGTTCCGTCTGTTGTCTGCTATTTAGTCATGGCTAGAATAATAAAAGCATTTTTATTTTTTTATTCCATATGATTATCTTTATGTTATATTTCTTTATTTGTAATGATATCTTTAGCGTTTCTCTGTTATATGTTATATCAAATTATCTTGAGAAATCATTTTCTGCTTTGCTTCTTATTTCTTATATCTCTAACAAGAAGGCCATAATTTAAGTTCATTGGTCAGAAAAATACACCAGCTCAGTGAAGTGGCAGGTTAGCATCATTAACTTTACAAGAATCAGATTAGACTAGAAATTATAAAAAAAGAAACTATCACTGCAATATCTGGCTGAAACTACTCAATCTTCAACTTCCAGCTTTGATAGAGTTCAAAATCATTTATTCTGTCTTTCCACTCAGTAGTCACTTTCTCAGAGATGCAGTATCACAAGCCTATCACTATTCTATTGCTATTTCCATGGCAAATGTTCAGATGATCTCCATTCTTTAGCAACATCAATTCAGACATTTGTATTTACTTCATGCTGCTTCCATGGATTCAAATCACCCTCATTGCCTCCATATTCCAGATGTAAAGATAAAGTTCCACACAGATTTTTCCCAAGAACTTTCACTTTATGGAACAGACTCCCTGGTGAGTGCTTCCTTGAGCACGGTAATCTTAACCTATTAAAGTCAAGTATCATTTGTTTTCATAATCTTTATTTCCTACCACCTCCTCTTTTATTCATATCACACACCTCATAAGCATTTTAACAATAACACCCTATATTGAGTGGTTCTCGATCCTTGTATTGGATGAGCTTATGAAATAAAATATTTTTAGATTGTAAGAATGCTTTTGGAGATGATAATGATTTACTGATTCAAGTCATAGATGGGAGGAGAAGATATGTGTTCATGTTATTCCAATGGTATTTGTGCATAATTTAAAATAACAATCTCAGCAATTCAGTTTCTAATTCCAAGCCATTATTTACTACACCACCCACATATTCAAGCCTAAAGCACCTTGTATTCTGAAGTGGTCATCCATCTAGGTAGTGACCAGGTTTATGTTGCTTAACTTCAGTGATCATACGAGAACTGGTGTTTCAATGTGATATGATCATCTGAGATTTGGTATCTGATACTTGTTGGTTTGGAGTCATCTGATTCAAAGCCTCATTTGTCTAGAGGTTTGCGAGAAAGTGACACCTGATTTGGATGCATGGTGTAGATAATTGTTGTGGTAGGATCCACCTAATTTGCATAGTGGAGTACCGACCATATAAATATGGTTGGTACCGAGAAGAGAGTAGAGGAATCAAGAGATTCAACCAGAGACACTGCCCGACTGTGACTTAGTCAACACATTCTTCAGGAACGGTCTTACCAGGAATATACAAAAGACTATATATAAATATTGTGTACACTTTCTTGTTTCAATACATTTTGTTCTAAGTACATTTTGTGTTGCATTATTATTCCATGCATTAGTCAAGTTTCAACAATAATGTAAGCCTATTGGACATCAGCTTTTTAAGCCAGTGGTAGAACTGATAATTTCAAGTTTTGAAATGAAGAAATGAAGAACAGATAAATTAGAAAACACTTCGTTTGCATATAAAAATTAAATGAAATACAGAAAAAGAGTAAAAACAGGTGAAAGAGAAGACAGTTTTAAGAATGATCAAGAGAAAGAATGAAAGGAACACAAAGAATTAAAAAAAAATATAGTAAAGAAAAAAGAGTATCTGGTGAAAAACATGCAAGGATAACAACAAAAATTGCAATATGAGCATTGGTAAAAATGGTTGCTGAAGACTTTAAGTTTATAAGTTCCAGAAATTCATACAGAGATCCCGTTGTAGTGACAGGGTTTACCATTATTGTTTATTTCCGACGGGATCATCAATCTTGTAGTGACAATGTTATTTTTGTTGTTGTGATAGTGTTAAAGATATTTAATTTTGGCTAGGAAAGGTGGGATTAAGGACAATGCGTGGACGCAATGCAATTTATATTTGACGTAAATAGCACATAGTATAAAATACAAAACTAAATGGAATGATTTCAAAACATAACAATTAAATTTATTAATGTTTGATACATGCATACAAACTGAAAAGGTAGGACAGAATCGTGTCCCTTTGACTTGGTAATAATTGTACCTGAGTTCATATTAAGAAAGTTTGGAATTGTGAGTTGTAAAGTTGGTAAAAGTTCAGTAGAGATTTCTGAGTTTGTATTTGCATGGATGTTGGTAATTGTCTTTAACATCTGGCCAGCAATGACTAAGACGGGAGTTCTTGAGGGTTACATCTTGGCACCTGGTAGCAAGGAATGAGACGTGTGAGAGAGATGAATGAAAAGAAAACTACTCCGAGAGTTCACACGTGTTCGGTTTATATAATGGTCATGTGGCTCCCAGCATATGAGCGAGAAAACAGATTGGTCGCGTGCAGGCAGTTTGATTGGTCGGAACTGACCAATCAGCAAGCTAGATTGGAGGTGATTGACCAATGAATACTGTTGATTTTTGTATGAAAGTAGGATGTTACTTACCAGATAGGAAGAGTGCATTTCCTAAAAAGAGGTAAGGCTGGTTTGTTGTGGAAGATCCCACACCCTTAAGGACACATGGCACAGTGGATGAAAGCATTGGTTGAGTTGTGAGTTCAATACCTGGTTAAGGCAGTGGAGAACTTAAAGAGATGAATTAACAGGAGATAACGGATAATTGACATCCATTAGACATTGCATGTGGAACCAGAACAGTCTACCCAGCAAGTGAAATAAACAGTTCAGTTTGACATCCCAACCACCTGAAGAAGGCTGGAGTATACAACAGCTGAAAAGTTGTGAGAAAAAAAGAGATTATCTTCATTCTGATGCTTGTACAGTTTAAACTAATAATAAATAATAGACATAAATGAGGAAAGTGTGGAAAATCCCAAAGAATAATAACAGAGATAGGAATAAGAAGACAGGTTGAGTCAAGATGAGAAAAAAGAGAAAGAAAAATAATGAAATTAAATTGCAAATGAAGAAAGAAACAGAGAAAAAAAAGTTACAGTTAACTAATTAGGACTGCTTGACCTACCTGACCTCAAGGAGATAAAGGTTTAAGTAGTTTAATCAATCAGCTATATGTTCAGATCAACCATTAAAAGTTTAGTAGTAAGTCATATATCTTATTTTGATTACCTTTGAGTTATAACATTTTCGTATATTAATAAAGATAAATTTTTAAACCTAAAAAGATATTTGAATCTGCTGTTATTTTGTCTCCACCTGAAACTGATTTTCCCTTCCATTACACACAACGACAGCATTATTATGACAATTATCACACAACAAAAGAGTATAAGACAGCCTTGAGAGAGAAATATGTCACAAAAAGAGATTTGTCAACATTCATATATTTGAGAGAATGCAACAAAATCCTCAGTGCCAACAAAAGCCCTTAAATTCTATAGGACCTTTCTGTGCTATTACAAAGGACATTAAATTCTGTAGGGCTTTTCATGTTGCAACTCAGCATGCTCTCACCTCCACATTTTACCAGGAAGATATTCATTAGAGGCATTCAAGATAACTAACAGCAAGCCTCCATATCAAAATAATAATATCTGAGGAATGCTAAAGGATACAGCAACCAAAATCTTTAGATAATTCTTTAATGAACTAAGACATTGTAGGCGTTTAACTGAGTTCCAATAATTTAAAGAAAAAAATCAATATTCTAATAAAAAATGATTAATTACAGTCTAAGATCAACTTCAGAATAAACAGGATTTTGTTTTTATTGATTTTAATATAAAAAAAATAGTTTGAAACTCAGGAATATGTTATTGATGATACAAAATGTACCCTAAATTTCGATCTTAAATTTTCACTACTTTAAAAACTACATGAATGCAAATGAATTGAAAAAATTAAGGACTCATTTCATTTGAATGATATGAAAATATATTCATGACTCTCATTAAAAAAAGACTGTTATGAGTGATCATTAATAATAGAAAAATGACTAAATAAAAATAAACAAATAACAAAGAGACCAAAATTTCATCATCACTAAAAATTGATGTATATTCAGAATCACCAGATAACAAAGCCATAGTTCAACAAACTAATCAAAAAGCTTTCACAACCATGGTATGAGGCTATGAGTCACTGAGAACCAAAGCAGCAATTTCACAGTGGAGATCTATATATATTTAGCGAGATGAAATATATATCAAAACCAGAATTGTTGGATTAATTATGTCCATTATCTAATGCTACAGTCATCGTAACAGAATGAGAACTGAAATCCAACATTTTGCATGACTCACTGGTAACTTTAGATGGCTACTCATCATGCTCCATTGGAAAACAAGCCTACCTTCTTTCATCCATATTAAACAGTTGGATGGATATATACATACATACATAATTCTAAAGTGATAGATTTTTATATATTAATCCAAAAGATTTTATTACTTAAATTTTATTCTTTAGTGGATACCCATATTTGAGTAGACCATCTATTTATTTATTAAATACTATATTTATTAATTTTCATCAACTGTCTTGAATATTCAAGAATTAATAAAATCTGTCAGATTGATAGATAAAAATCCATCCCTTTCTTTAGAAATTGCTTTGTTTACATTAGGATACAAAACTGAGCAGATATGTCTATTTTGAGAGTCTGACAAAGATTTGCATTTATAAAGCATTATACAACTTTGCTTAATCATGAACCCACTTCATGGGCGAGATGCCCTAAATCATGTCAGATTTAACAACAGTTTCCCCTGCTCACAAGGATGCAAGTCCAAATCTTTTTGGAGGGTGTATAAAATTTCTCAAATGCTCAGGCCAGTAGATGAAAATAAATTAATATATTGTTTAATAAATAAATGGAGTGTTTATTCAAATATGAGTAACCACTAAAAATAACATTTAAGTAAAACATCCATATACAGGGTATTCAGAATGTTACTGTGGACTTTTCTAATCATATATTTTATATTTCATATTTCCCCCCAATATGGTTTTAACAACTGAGAAATGTGTATATTTATTGTTGAACATGTATTTCAAGAAGGTGGTAGATACATAGATTTGTTGTGACAACATTTTGCTGATAAATTTTCAGATACACCTGTTCCAAATTGCAATGCAGTTTGTAACCTTGTTGATTTCGGGAAGCATCCTCAGTGGATGATACAAAATGTGGAAGGCCAGCACAGCTATTGAAGAAGAAACTGTTGAATAAATCTGACAGTATGCATCAGAGTCTAAGAAAATCATTACAAAAGTTAGCACAGCAGCAAGATATTTGTCTTGAAACTATTCATAAGGCTGTTCATTCAGTCTATTTCAAGCGAACAATTAATAGCGATGTACAGAAACAAAGTAAGAAGGGTCCAAGCTTATATTGATGGAAACTGGCACCATTTTCAACATTGCTTATGATTTTCATTCATATTCTCCTCCTGTATTCTATACTGAAATATGTCTGTTAATGAAAATGGAAGTGAATAGTGATTTTCTGAACACCCTGTACTTACATATTTATTTCTTCACAAATGCTTTCTTTCTCTTTACTTCTTTTATGTGCAATGGCTTTTAAACTTGAGCTTTTGAAACTTCAACTCTCACATTATCCTTCTCTGTCTTTATATTCTGCTTTATGAAGATGTATTTTCTATATTCTGTGCATTTTCTTTTAATCATTACACAAGGTCTATATACACCCAAACCAAATATAGCGATGGGAAAATATATTGTCATAGGATAACATTCACAAAGCTACCATAACTTTATGTGTCTATATTTCTTAGACGAGATATTGTAATTATTTACACTACAATGTTCAGACTGTTATCCTCCTCTTTGTTTCCATATTCATGACATTTCAGCCATTGTACACTCCAGCCATCATCAGGTGATTGGATATTTGAGCCAAACCCTTTATTTCAACCACCTGGGTAGATTGTTCTAGTTCCATGTGCCATGCCTCTTCCAGATATGTTAGTTTCAGTTTCTGTTATTTCCCCTTAATACAACTCTCCAAGTTTTTGGTTCACCTCTGCTGGTATTGAACTCACAACTCTTTGGATTACTTCACCCAACACTTTTATCCACGGGGTCATTTTTATCCTAAAGGACACATGACCGAGTGGATAAAAGTACAATGGCGGAAATGAGAATATGGCAACAAAAATGACGTCGACAGTCTGAACATTGTAAATAGTGTAAATAACTAATATAACTTACAAAATTGAAATTATAAATCCAGGTCCAGTAGTTTGGCCAACAGTTGTCTGACTGTACACTATTTACATTATTTGGACTAATGTCTTCATCTTTGTTGCCATATTTATTACAATGTTTCGGCTGTTGTACACTCCAGCCTTCTTCAGGTGGTTACAATGTCACCCTTTATTTTGCTCACTGGGGTAGACTGTTCTAGATCCACATGACATGTTTTAATGGATGTCAGTTATCAGTTATCTCTGGTTAATTCCCCTCTCCAAGTTCTCTACTGTCTTAACAAATGCGTTTATCCACTGTGCCAGGTGTCCTCAAGGCATTAGTTAGATCCAGTGACAGGATCCAAAGAGTGTGAGTTCAATACATGGTTAAGGCGGTGGAGAACTTGGAGAGGGGAATTAACTGGAGATAACTGATAGCTGACATCCATTAGACATGGCATGTGGAACTAAAACAGTCTACCTCAGTGAGTGAAATAAAGGGTTAAGTGCGACATTTCAACCACCTGAAGAAGGCCGGAGTTTACAATGTATGAAACGTGATAAATATGGCAACAAAGATGAGGACAGTAGTCCAAATAATGTAAATAGTACATATATATAAAGCCTCTGTGACACAAGGCATTACTGAGTGTGGAAAAGTTAGAAACAGAAACATTCCCAAGGATTAAGAAAAACTGATACTCTGTTAATTTGTTTTTTATAAATTCATTTTGTTTTTGCCCTGAAAAAATCCACATTGGACGAAATGCGTCGGCTAATAATACAGTTTTCCTATTGTCTTTTACTTTTATATATATTGTTTTTTTGTACAGGTTAACTCTGAGAAATTTTTCATATTCTGTTTTATCGATCTCATTTCTGTATTAACAAACTAACCAAGCTGAATAAGTTGCCTGGTTCTATATTTATATCTGACAAATTTTGAAGTACCCAGATTTGAAACCCGACCAATGACATAAAAAAATCTCCTGTGCAGGTGCAATGTACAATAAACTGATAATTCCTCTTCACTTTAATTGATATTTTCATTAGGATAAATTTGGAGAAAATGATTGCAGAAATAACTTTATAAAAAGAAAAAGAAAAAGATTAGACAGATACAGAAAAAGGGAAAAGCAGGTGGAAGTTCACAATTCTCGTCTTTTCACCTTCCAATTTCCTGCTTGTTCATTACATCCAAGATTAAATTAAAATAATATCCTAATCAGCACTAATTTACTAAATCTGCTACTTCAACCTATTCTGAAATATTTGTGACACCATTGGAATATTAATATTTTAAAATTTTAAATATTTCTCAAAATAAGTGGAATTAATGAGATGAATTAATTAGAGAAATGAGATAATGCATCCTATACCCACATTCTTGGATGGTGATTATGGCTACCAATTCTACAAGTCTGAACAACACTGACCTAAGACATTCTAAGTGCATGACTTAGAAATAAACCAACTCAATCAATGAATTCAAAAGATGAAACCATTTTAAGCCAAGAATATTTATAAAAAATATCTTTCTCATAAAATGCAGACATTTGAACATAATTTTGTAAGGTGGATATTTTTAAACATATTACAAGATATCAACTTAAAAAGCACACAAAGAATGTAAATTGTGAAGAGTGACTCATTGCATCTTGGGCTAATATTTCCTGCTGACATGAAAGGGAAAGATTCTATTGAATCAACTGCTAAGAAAGTTGGTTTGCTATGCAACTTTTTTTTGTCAGAATCTATCATACATATTGGTTTCTTTTGACCATAAATGAGGGTGAAGTATAAATTGTTTTTGCTCATCTATGTGCTTATTGCTGTCTGCTTAGTGCCTTGTGACACATTAGGCCTTTAGTGAGGTTTCTGTAATCAAATTGTTCCACAGGGTAGGATGATTGGTCGCATTCTCAACCTCTGTACTCTGAGTAAAGTTTGTTCATCTGTTAGGGTCACCCTTTCCTTAGGCACCCACATAATCCATTGCTCACAACTTCTATCTATCCAGATTTAGGTATTCAGAATTTTTTTTTTGTCCTTGATTGAATGTCAGCCAAGGCTAAAGTGACCAGTCTGCCCTACAATTAAACCCATACTTAGGGGAAGAAAACTTTCCAAAGGTTATTTGTACGAAAGCGAGTGTCATGAACTTGACTGGAATTTGAACATGGCTTCCCTACATGCAAGCCACTAGTGGCCTACTGGTGAGCCACCAATGGCAACACCAATGGTCCTCTGGTGGCAGAAACTGGCGGGCCATCAATGATCCTCTAGAAGTGGATTGGTGGCTTGCATGTAGCGTTGCTTATTTCATGTTCTGAGCTGCTAACCATTATTCTGCCTACAAATGCCAACAAAGTTCCTAGTTATGTCTTAATCTGCTCTTCAGTATTTGCATTGATAAAGAAGAAATTTAAATGGGTCATATGGTAGCCTGGAATCTCAGATTATCTCAAGCAATGTGAATTTGGATGTACTTTATAGTTTTTCACAGGTAAAGGCATAATTTCAAATCTCTTCTACTTTCCATAGATCAGGAAAACCAGATATTTCTAAAATTCACTAACAATTACAAAGTTTTTTGTAGGTTATCTGAAAATAAGTAGTACAGTCTTCTTTTAATTCAACCACTTAAGTGGAAATGTTTATTTAATATCTACAATTTGTTATCATGCATTCCTTTAGTCCAACTTTCAGAAGATTAATCATCATTTAATTTTAACCCAAAGGATTTTAGACCTACTAAATAAGGATATATATATATATATATATATATATATATATATATATATTATAAATTAATAGATTTAAAATATGTTTTTTTTCGCTACTCAGTTCTAACCATGTTTCAAAAATGGAAGCTAAAAGCTTCAAATTTAATTTTGTAATTAAATTAAAGACATTAGTTCCATTTCATCCTCAAGCAAATTTTGGAGTAACTTTTAAAATTACTGGGTTTTAAAGACACAGCTAAAATCATAATTCATGTTTCCAAGGTCACAGATAAATCCACTTCCACCAGACAAGGGGTGTCTGTGTGTTCATTATGTCTGTATTTTGATGTATCAGTTATTAGTTACGTTTTGGTAGGGGTAGGGAAGTATTTTTCAATGAAATCTAACATTCGTTAAATGCATGTCGTCTGGATTTTTAAAAATTTTATTGTTAACGGCAAAAATTCTTACAGCATTTTTTTCTATTTGTATATTTAAAGATTTTTGCGACGTTTTTAGGTTAGAATGCATTTTATTTAACTACGATTTGAAATATTTTCACTTTTAATTTTTAATTTTTAATATACTATATTTCTTTTAAGAATAATTAAATGTGTTAGAATCCCTTACAGTATGTAGAATTATTTTCACATCAAGTATAAGTATGTATATCATTAGGTTACAAATTTTTTTATATTTAAATATTATTTAAGTAAAATTTATGACAATGATGGCAAAAATAGCTACTTAATTTCACTGATTTAGTAATATATATAAAAGAAAAGGAGAAAACTTTGCTTTATGGATGTTTTTGTCCTCTTATGGATTTGAAAAGGACAAATGGTAAGGATTTAATTTTACTCTAACAAGGTAACTTGTTTGTTACGGAAGTGTGTTTTATATTTGTGGTTTTTAGTGGTAGTGAGTGGGACGGAAAAATTTATAAGTTTGAATCTTTTGGTAAAATCAAATTTTCTAGGAAATTTAAATTTGAAAATATCTGTTTTTCAAAGGACTGCAGATTTCGATAGGTGACAACATTTGTTTTTGTTTTTGTTTGCCAAAAAGCTTATCAGACGAATATGTAAGGTTGTTATTTTGAATGCAGATGGCCTTGAAAGTTGGTGATATGTAAATCTGGATAAGTTAAAAACAAATCAGAGGAAATGATTCTTTTTGACTCTTCTTGTCATCAAAGGATGGTGAGAAAACCCATGGGTGGATCTGTCCTTATATATACAGTAATTTGCCTGACAGCACAGGGAGAATCAACAGTAGAGACACATCGAAAATTGGCTGTTCAACACACATGCAATTCACATCGGCCTGAACTTAACTTGATACACACTTTGATTCCAAGTTGCTACCCTATCCAGAGGTGTTAATCCATATCAAATGTTTGTAAATATTCTATCTATATTTGCTATTATTATAACTATCATTTTCAACCAAGATCAGGCTTCTTCCAACAAGAGCATGACTTTCATTTCTTCAGCCCTGTCGTCAAGAAAATACCACGACTTACTGAATCAAAGGGAAGGTAAACCCCATCTTTTCTTGTTAGTAAGGAACACAACACTTACCAGCAACTTCAAAAATCAACGACCTAACTGGCACCAACCTCTTTGTTCAACTTAAAGCTGTATGTAACTAACCTGACTCCACAGCAATCCAAATGTAAATATATCTGCAAGAGATAGGATCCAAATAGTATGGCTTCACATCCTTGGGACACAAAGGTCATTACATTATATTGCAGCATGTGTTTATACACAGAAGAAATATATATATATATATATATATATATATATATATATATATATATATATATACTAGCAGCATGGCCCAGCGTTGCCCGTGCTTGATTCAAAAATCATACGACTCATACAGCAATCGCTATCACTTGACTTAAAATATTTTTACCCTTCCTGCCTTTAAAGGAGTGCCCTTTTCCGTGCTGATGTTGCTACATACCTTACTTCTTGCCTATCTCACACTGCAAATTTTTTTGAAGCTCTATACTAAACATTAAATCTGTTACGAAAAAAGAACTAAACCAAATGAACACAAAACGATCAGCTTTAAAAAAGAACTCGTAACTGGAAAAAACAAATGAAAAAAGAATGTTAACAACAAATACTTTTTCACACCCAACCCAGTTCTGTGGAATCAGAATCAACGTTGAGTTTAATCAAACGAATGAGCCAATTGGAGTAAAGTGCCATGCAGATTTAAATTTTCCCCACTTGTGACGAATGCAGCTATCGATTTTTTTGCATGCTAGCATGCTAGTTAATATTCGTATAAGTCAGCTGTTGGCTCTCATGCTGGCCAATTGAATCTTCCTGCATATTTGTGGCAGCCAGCTATAGTCTCTCATTCTGGCCAGTAGAAAATGGCCGCAAACTACATGAAAACAGCCGTAGGAGCATGAAAAAATTGATTATTTCCACTATCAATGGGAGTTGGGAAATGCAACATTAGTCTTGGCCTTCCCACTAACTTGGAGCATGTGCATGTGAATTTTGGTGCAAATCCGTTAAAATTGTGGCTGTGCATTCGTTACACACACACACACACACACACACATCCTGCCTTTTATAGATAGAGATTAATATCTCAAATTGGTTTTGATGAATGTATTTATTTTTGAATTATTAGTATATTTCAGAATTATTTTGTTGTCTACAAATCAATTTAGTTCAATCCATCACTAAAGATGATGCAAAAATGTTTGGTTCCTTTTATGAAACTAGAACCACCTAAAATGCTCACTTTAAAAGATTTAGATCAGACCATGACTTGACTATTGCTGCCATATCTGTGCTGGATCTGCCCAATCCTCACTTTCTAGTCTTGTCAGAATTCAAAAGCATTTACACAACCTTGTGGATGATTAATTATTTTCCACCCTATAAACACTTCCTCAGAGATGAAATATTGTTAGCCTCTTGCTCTCCTAGTATTATTTTCTGATGAGCTAGATTCCTCAGTTCCTGCTGTTCAGACATTCTTAGCTAGGATCTACCATGCTATGTACAAAGTGTACCCTTCATATTCCATTGGTAATGAGGAAGATCCATTCAGACAGCTTCCTCCCCAAAACTGTTACTTTGTGAGTAACTTTCCACAGGAGATACTTCCTCAATCCTAACCTCTTCAAGTGCCAGGTCAACTGTTATCTATTGTAAAATTCTCAAAATATACACTTCTTATTTCTTCCTCCTACACTTTTATTAGAATTTTATTCTGTAACCCTCTACCTTGAGTGGCTCTTAGGACTTGTACTGGGTGAAAAATAATATAGAAATTGTATGATATGCATAACAAACATTTTAAGGAATTCATTTCTTGCTAGCAACTTTTCTTAATTTTTATCAAATGTCAATTCTTTCATTTTATATTTATCAACTCTGAGAACGAGAAAGCCACCAAAACTAGACTGGGACTGAGCTGGCTTGAGAGAGTGTGTTGATGATATCAATATTAAATGTGTAACCCCTGAAGCATGCTTTTGGGTCAGGAAAATACTTTATTTTACAAGAGAACTAAATCATATTATGAAAATAGAAAGCTCTCCCAGTTTGAAAATTATGAAAAGTCAATTGAGGCATCAATGGTAAAAGAGTTGTTCTTGCTTGTACAATTTAGCCTTGGTTCCAACATTTTAGACAAGGAGATGAGAGGTGGGATGACCATGAAAAATGTAGCAATGATTTGACCAAAATACACCAAAGAAAGCAATTAAATGAGTCACCCATAACTGAGCTCACACAAAAAAAGGATATGAACTCATTTCTTTTCTATAACATGTTTGATACAAAGAAGTTTTGTTCATGTTGATGGTGAGGTAAACTTGCTTTTGGAAATAATGGAAAATATTTGAGTCCTTATTTTCTATCAGATATAATTTATTAATTAATGCAACAATTAATTCTTGTAAAAGACAAAGACCCATTTCTGGGTAAAAATAAATTACTTTTCCATTTTGGCAAAGATTTTTAATCAGATAGAGCTCATTTTAAAATGTTTCCTTTCCTGTTATCCAGTTTACATTTCTTCCTGGTCTTTTGAACAGGAGTAGAGATTTGTCCCTTATTTCCTGTTTATTGTTTCCAGCTTTTTTTAAAGTCTTCTCATTTTCTTTCACTCCCAGTAACACATTGCATCTTAGTGGCATTATCACTTTTCTTGAGGTGAAATGATAAAAAAATTATGTTCCAAACAAATGAAGAAAAACAAAACAAGTCAAATTAAGAATATTTAGACTAATTAAATTAAGAATATTTTAGATTTTTATTTTAATGAACATATAAATTAAAAAGAAATTTCAATTAATTTTTCTTTTTTTTTATCATTTCACCCCAAGCAAAGTGTTAAAGCCACTAAGATGCATGGATTTACTAAGTGTGAAAGACTCAGAGAAAAAAATTTATTAAGGTGAAAGAACAATAAATGAACAGAAATTAAGAAGATAGAAGATAACAATTGATATTGCATTTAAATTTGGAAGATCAAAGTTGACTGAAAAGCAAAAAGCCATAAGAGATTTCCACAGGTGAGAAGTGTGAGAGAAGAAACTGTCAGACTTAATTTATTAATTAATGCAACAATTAATTCTTGTAAAAGACAAAAAGCCAATTGTGGGCTAAAAATATTACTCTTGCATTTTGGCAGAAATTTTTAATCATATAGTTTGCTCATTTTCCCTTAATTCTAAGGTTCAGCTATCATCCAGTTCACACTCCTCCCTAAACTTTTGGAAAGGATCAGAGGCTGTTTAGTACTGTGTTCCCAGTTCCTTCTAAAGTCTTCTCATTTTCTTTTACTCCCAGTAACCATTTGCATCTTAGTAGCACTATTGTCTTGGTGGGGGGGGGAATGATTAAAAAATCTATTTAAAACTAGATTTCTTTTATTTTTAGACAGCCTTCTAAAACATAAGGGTTCTGCAAGTTGTATAATGTATATTAGTACTGAAAGCAGAATCGATGAGCCAAGTTCAAATTCTGGTCAAGTCTGTTGCATCATTTATTTTACTAATACCATGAATCCATTTCTTATCCTTTCTCCATTGCTATCGGTTAAATGGCAGGGTAGACTGGGATGTCTAGCCTTAGTTGGCAACTAAGAGAAGAAAAACAACAGTGAAGGCAATGGGAAAGCAGTTCATTATCTTTCCCAAGAAGCCATGACAATTTACAGATAACAGTGAAAAGGTATCTATGGAGAGTAAGGATTGCTTATATACCAAGAGACATGGTATTAAATTAAAATAGAAAATATGAAAAATTTAAAGAAATATATTATTACCTGGATCACTGGATACTTGGATCACTATATGATCATTTTCATTCAATGAAATAGATTTTTTAAATGTTTCACCCATAAGCAAACTAATAATGCCATTAGTTTGCTGTGTTAGAGAATTAATTACCTTAGAGATCCAACAGGGCCAGCGTCTACCTGTGTGAACTACTATGAGTGATCAACCTAGATCCGAATCCGGATTATGAACTATGCCACAAGTTAGCTGTTCCAAACTCTCACGTTTCTGTTGAAATAAATCACGTAAATCTATTTCTGCTGCTGTCGTATTTCTTTCTTGCAACCATACACTTTTCTATAACACTGGTGTCAGAAGCGTACAGCAAGAGAAATATGACCGACTACACGAGCTTAACCCGATCCGAACTATTTACTCTCATCAAGGAACAGAAAACACTACTATTCAACTTGAAAACGGGACCAACACAGCCTTCCGAAGCCACGATACAGGAAATTCAAGCCGACATAAACGACATGCTGACTGCCCTAAAAACTACTTCAACATCTCCCACCGCTCAAACAAATGGCGATTACAGCTTAATGATGCGCCAACAAACTATACACGACATATTGAAGCTAAAGAGAACTTTTCACCGTGGACACGACGTGAACCGATTCATCACGGCCCTAAACAAAATATACACAATCCACATCACGCCAGAACTCAGCATCTATCCCAGCCTGGAATGCGAATTCGTCAAGTCTGTTAAAGATTTAATGGACCAAAGTATCTTTCAGAAGATGGTTGACTCAAAAAAGGACATATCCACCTTCGAACAACTGAAGGAATACTTATTAGCAGCCCACGGAAGCCAGATGACTAACTTCCAACACCTCAGTCAAGCCTGAGATCTGGAACGGCTAAACATTAACAGACTTCATGGGTCGACTCAAAAACACCCTTAGAGAGGCAGCCGTTCACATAAAAAATAAATAATGAGCGAAAAGGTGAAAAGTTTGAACTCAAATCTTTACCCACATCTCGTCAAGACAATGGACAACCACTATTCAACCATTGGCATAGCCTCCGAAGCTCAAAGATACCTTGATCACGGTGTAAAATCCAACGACACAACTTCAGACAACACTGTGTATTTCACACAGAATCAACAGCGGTCAAACCAAAGAAATGCGCCACTCCGACCCAGCAGGCAACCAAACCCACAGCAGACGGGCCTCACCAACCCTCCCGAACATGGCCACCATCTGACAAGCAGAAATCATCAGCACACACCACGAATCAGCGTGTGCAAGAACTACCTCAGAGGTCGCCCCTGCTACCATGGACGCAATTGCCTATATCGCCACCCACCTCGCACTCGGGCACAGGCCCATATCGCTGCAACGAATGATAATACACAAGCCATAAATGATGTGGAACAGGATTTTCACTTTGAGCAGGACAAGATGTGATGCCTCGTTCGCCATGCCCCTACGTCAGCCATCACACCTTTAGCTTTCAAGGACTCGCTCGCCATTCACCACTCATCCAGTCCACCTTCAACTTCAGGGACATCACCTTCTCTGGCATCGCAATGATACACTCTGGAATCTAAAAGGAATCAACGGCAGCACCACTGCCCTTGGCAAACTGACTTGCGACATCACCATTGGCAGTCGAGACTCACCCACATTCAAAAAGGTTAATGTGCTGGTAACTACCCAAACCACACCGATCCTGATCGGCCAAAATATCCTATGTCACAACACGCTCGATTCCTGTCTAATCGACAACCAAAATGCGACTATAGAATTCAGACAAACACTTTCCTCGGGATAGACAACACACACAGCTGCAATCATATCATCGTCATCGTCAACCAACGATCCAGTATATGGCGCCCAAGCTGACGTCACCCAAAACCAGCCTACTATGGAAATACAGCCCAACATCCAGACACTGGATCAAAAGCTAACCTGGCTAAAGAATAACACGGGGCTATTGCTACCAAACCACCCGAACTGAGACGAACTAGAGGCCACTTCAAACTTACTCATTCACTACGCTGACATTATCAGCACTGAAAGCAGCAGCAAAGGCACATTCATCCGACCCATCCGCATACCAACCAACGGCCAGTCTCACAGCCAGAAACAACACCCGATAGCCCAGGCTCTGGAAGCAGACGTAGATACCGAAATTCGGTGCATGGCCAATGAAGGTATCATTGAAAACTGCAGCGACCCCAAAGGCTTCAATAGCCCTGTATTTGCCGTACGCAAGAAAACGGATCGATTCGCGTCGTCGCTAACTTTAAAAGAACTCTCAACAAGGTCTTAGTCGATCTTGACCCTTACCCAATGCCAAGGATCGACCACTTGTTCAAAAAAAAAAAAATCGGCAAAGGCAATAGATATTTCAGACCCTCGATCTACGCAGCGGCTACTGGCAAATTGAGATCGACAAGCGAGACCGATACAAAACAGCATTTACATGGAAGCCCAATGCTATCAATACACGTGCTTGGCCTTCAGCCTTACATCTGCCGGACAAATCTTCTCCCGTTGCATAGCAGAAGCGCTAGCCACGGTCACATCCCGTGACAACATTTCTTCCTATATCGACGACAACCTGGTCCACGCTAGGACATTTAGGGAGTACATACTCTCCCTCAAACAATTTTTACTGCCCTCCGAAAATTCGGACTCAAGCTGAATCCAGATAAATCTTCCTTCCTCACATCATAGGCAAAATTCTTCGGACGCCTAGTGAACAGCAAAGGATTCAAGGCTGATCCAGAATACGTTCATGCCATCAGGGAAATGAAACCTCCAACATCAAAAAAAAGGAATTACAAAGCCTTATCGGCCGTTTGGTGTGGATCAGACAATTCCTAGAGACACGTCTTCATGAACAAATCAGGTCAGATATGTTTTCAAAACTTACAGGTCCCATACACGAACTCAACAAGGTTAATAAACCGTTTATCTGGACGCAAAATGCAGACAGAGCCTTCAAAAAATCAAGGACCGTCTCTCTTTGCCACCCGTCATCTCATTTCCGGATTTCTCCAAACTTTTCACACTCACCACTGACGCCAGTGACGTCGCATGTGGAGCAATCTTAATGCAAGAAGCCGACAACGGGAAGAAAGATATCATAGCGGTCGCTTCCCATACATTCAACTCCACGGAACAGAACTGGTCCACGACAGAACGAGAGGCATCTGCAGTAAAGTGGGCAATTTTGAAATTCGATTATTTCCTTCGCAACCGCCCTTCGTCATCTTCACCGACCACAGATCGCGGACATATCTGGACCAACGAGAGTTCAATAATGCCAAAATACGATGGCAAGAAGAAATTTCATGTTATAAATTCGTCTTAGAATATGTAGAAGGCGAATCAAATGTATGGGCTGACATGCTCAGCAGAGGTTGCAGACATAAGAAAACGAAAGCCCTGAACGGCCCTACACCAGCAGGCAGGACATCTGAGGTAAGCGGTTCAGACCTCCGCATATACATCCCATCTTGGTGCCTCGGCAAGTTTAACGGTTTACAGCTCATTCCCAAAACTCACACACCACAAAACTCCTGCACCCACAAGCGCGTCACCAACACATTCTTCGCCTATCACTCCACCACCACCTTCCCCACTGAGAGAATCTGCAACCACCTCGGCATCGCAAATGAACAACAGAAGGACGACGCCCTGGCAAAGATCATCAGCGCCCTCCAGTCACCCACTCCAAGCGAACCTCATATCGATCCTGAGGACCACCGAGCTACGCTTTTCAAAAACATTTGCACCAATTTTTTCTAGAACCAGGCACCTTCGTTTTGATGATAAAGACAGTAAACACTCTCTGAGATTGGTTGTACCATACAAACCACGATCCAAATACCTCTACCAGGCACATTAGGGCAACAACCACTCAGGTGGTACCCGTATGCGAGAACTCCTTTCCAGGTACTGGTGGGAATTCAAAAACCGTGACATCAAGGCCTATGTCGATTCTTGCGATACGTGTGCTAAGTGCAAGGGCAACTACGGTAGACGTACCCACTGACCCATTGGCCACTGTAAACGAGGAAAGAGACCATTCGATCTCGTCTTTATAGACTTTATCACAATGCCCAACTCAAAGGGAAAACACTACATCCTAACCATCTTGGATAGCTTCAGCCGACACTTTACAGCCATACCATGCGCGAGAGACCGTGTTATCGCCGCCGCCCGCGGATTGTACCATTTCTTCCTTCGACACAGAGAGATTCCACGCATAGTATCCTCTGATCGAGGCACACACTTCACTGGAGAAGTCTATCGACAATTCTGTAACCAGATGTCAATCACAAAAGAACTTCACTGTCCTTGGCGCCCGCAAAGCTCAGGAAATATCGAGAGACAACATCGCACGATGAAGAACGCACTTTATATGTTATGCGAAGACAGGAACTGTGAATAGACAGACGTTCTAGAATCTGTCGTTTTGTTCATGAATGCCACAACCAACAGCACCACCGGTGTCTCCCCGCACTATGCCATTACTGGCCGTCACCCCAACATCGGCCTACCTCCACTACACAGAAAAGAAATCAAAAGCGATGACCCTGGAGCATATGGAATGCAAATCAATGCCCTGCTAAAGAAGGTTCACCACCACGTTACCCTGCATCACAACAGTCAACGATGAAGCTGACCACTAACTTAAATCGCCTCACATACAAGGACCCAATACAAGTAGGCGACAAGGTTTTACTTCATCGGCCACACTCAACTGTTGCCCAATCCTCTCATCTGCCCTGGATAGAAAATTACACCATTATAAAAACGAACAATATGATGTGTCAGGTGCAAAACGATAATGGTGATAGAAACTGGATTCACCGTGCACATATCCGACGACTAGCTCCACGCCCAACAGATCTATCCAATACAATCCCTCTGCCTCCACCATGTAACAGTCACCAGGATCATTCTCCTCCACATCCCTCTGAGACACATAATTCAGCAAATAACTCCATACCAAAACAAATTCCAATAAGAAGGACACGAGGACAACTTCCCACACGCTTCAGAGACTTTATCATGAATTAATCATCCAAATATAGACGAATAACGCTCACTGTAACTTCTGGGGGAGCCTTGTTATAAAATAAAATAAGACATATCTCGGCTGATTTACAGGCAAATGAACTAACATACTCAAGAGCAAGAGCCGGGTGTAAACGAGACAAAGCCCCGTCACAAAATGACCATTATCTTTGTTTACACATGTTCCCGACGCACGAGTTCCAGTCGAAAAATAAAATATTTTAAAGTGTTTCTATTTTTCGACCAATAAAAAATGCTTCCTCCTAATCATACTCGCGTCGTTTTTTCGAGCCTGTTAAGTCATAAAAAAACGCCATAAAAGGGGTCACAGGGAAGTACAACAGGCAATCAACAGGTGGTCAGGGAAGAGACCTGTCATGGTCAGGGTGAGCGGTCAGCAGCTGTCAGCAGGGGAGCGCCAGCGTTAACCTATGTGAACTACTATAAGAGATCAACCTAGATCCGAAGCTGGCTTATGAACTTTACCACAAGATAGCTGTCACAAACTCTCACATTCCTGTTGAAATAAATCATGGAAATCTATTTCTGCTGTTGTCGTATTCCTTTCTTGCAACCATACGCTTGTCTATAACAATACCATCTAACAGATGACCAATAAACAGCAGTAGGCATGTCACTAGGGTTTATATTACTATGAAGGTTAAGAAAGAAAGCCTCTATCAGTATTGGAACAAATGATAACAGTGGATTTGAGAATATTATCATTACAAGTACCATATAGGTTGTGCTAACAAATGATCTAATGTAAAGGATGGAAATTTTCAGCAGGGATCTTCCTCTTCTATGTATCAGATCCACAATTTCCTTTCCTTTATAGCACTTAATAAATTTTGTCTATGTTAGCTCTCCTAAACTTTTCCCACCATTATTTTACTCAAGCACACTAGGGAGGTTGTACATTTTTTTTTATCTGTCCCACTTGCCTACAATCTGTCCTGTGAGTATCAACTTTTCTCAGCCTTCTTTCCTCATAATGCACCTTAGAAATTTTAACTATCTCTTTTTGATGTTAGCTAAAAGTGTTTTTCTTTTTCCATTTCGCTTAAACTTCATCATTGCTCACATGTTTGCTCCATGGTATTCTCAGTATCCTTTTGTAGAATGACATTTTTGTTGCTTCAAATTTCTTCTTCATTTTTAAAGAGGGATAAATTTGCTAAATGTATGAATATGGTGAAAATATCTTAGAGATTCAAAAATAAATATCATAGAAAAATATCTTAAAATATCTTTAAAATACCTTTGAAAATATTAAATATTTAAATAAATATTAAAATAATAAATATTAAAATATTAAATATTAAATTATTTAAAATATTGAAATATTAAAATAATAAAATAAAATAATATAGTAAAAAAATAAAATCATAAAAATAAAACAATAAAAATAATAAAATAATAAAAATAATAAAATAATAATAAAATAATAAAATATTAAATATTAAATATTAAATTAAATATTAAAATATTAAAAAATATCTTAAAAAATATCTTAGAGATTCAAAATATGTGATATCATCCATGAATATTATTACTTATGTCATTACAAACATCTTTAGATGTCATAACAAACAAAGTTTGCAAAGGGAATATTTCACATACAAAATAAACATTGTTGTTGTTGAAGTTTGTATGATGAAAACCTGAATTGAATGTGTTTTTTTTTGAGTACTATGAAGAACATTGACAAATATATAGAACAGCAGGAGCCTATAGACATAACACACTGATTTATCTGAGGTCAATTCATGATAATAATAGTATATAAACAATTTAATTCTGATCAATAGAAACTTGACAAAGAACAATCAATATACATCTTTTACCCCCTACTTGAAACTGACAATGAACTGAAAAATGAATAGCAGGCAAACGCTATCCCACGTAGCTCCACTTTTTCATCACTGCTCATATGTCACATCTTAGGAGCTTGTCTTTCATGAAATTTGTTATAAAACATTTTTAAGATAATCTGAGATTTCCATTTTTGTAATTTTTAAACCTTTCAAGATGTAAGTGATCATGGCTCTCCACATATTTCTTTTCTTTCTTAGCCATGATTTGCAATGACTTCTTGGAAATATAGTAGATTGCTATTGCATTTTTTCATTGTTTTCAGGTCAGGGTTGCCTGTCCCTTTGAATAGCTACTACTTAAAGCTAGAGAGGCTAGCCTCCCTTGCTTTATTTTATGTGCTATGTCCCTTAAGGATGTAAGTGATCATAGCTTACATCCTTGTAGAAGGTTTTCATAAACTGCTTCAATAGCCCAAGCTTGATATGCAATGAGGGAATAAAAAAATTCCTGCAATTAACCAGCAGCCTGTTTAAACCATTTTTCTCTTCAGTTTTGAAGTCCTTTCTGTCTGGCCATGTCTTTTGTATCCTGTAGAACCTGCTAACCAGTTTTTAAGTACTGGTCTGAGTGTAAAAGTGTATTTCATGCACAATCATACTGGCTACTTCCCTGAAAATCTAGTTGCAATTAATGCAAAGAAAAAGATTCCACCAAAACAAGACCATAAGGTCCAGGTATCAAGACTGACAGAACAGAATATGATAGCTGACTACAGCTCATGTCTACAAAGAGACTGTTATGATGCAAGTTATTTACACAAACTAGAAAAGATAATGTTGTCTCCTTGAGTAGCTGAAACTCTAGTTTGACACAAATATCTCTGTCTATAAAAGGCAGGGTGTGTGTGTGTGCATGTGTGTGTAATGCATGCACGACCACAATTTTCGACCGATTTGCACCAAAATTTACATGCACATGCTTCAAGTTAGCGGGAAGGCCAAGACTGACTTTGCATTTCCCAATTCCCATTGATAGTGGAAATAATCGATATTTTCATGCTTCTATGGCAGTTTTCATGTAGTTTGCAGCCATTTTCTACTGGCCAGAGTGAGAGCCTATAGCTGGCTGCCACGAATAAGCAGGAAGATTCTATTGGCCAGTGTGAGAGCCAACAGCTGACTGACATGAATGTTAACTAGCATGCAAAAAGATCAATAGCTCTATTCATCACAAGTGGGAAAAATTTAAATCTGCATGGCACTTTTACTCCAATTGGCTCATGCACGTGCTTAAACTCAATGTTGATTCTGATTCTGCAGAACTGGGTTGGATGTCAAAAAGTATTTGTTGTTAACATTCTTTTTTCATTCGGTTTTTCCTGTTATGATTCCTTTTTTAAAGCTGATCATTTTGTGTTCATTTTATTTAGTTCTTTTTTCGTAACAGATTTAATGTTTACTACAGAGCTTAGAAAAAATTCGCAGTGTGAGATAGGCAAGAAGTAAGGCATGTAGCAACATCGGCACAGCAAAGGGCATTCCTTTAAAGGCAATGAAGGGCAAAAATATTTTAAGTCAAGTGATAGTGATTGCTGTATGAGTCATACGATTTTTGAATCAAGCATGGGCAACATCGGGCCATGCTGCTAGTCTATCCTAAGATGTGTAATTAAACATTTTGTGTCATATATTTGTCAAACAGTAAAAAGTCCTCTTTGATTTTTGTCATTTTCCTATTTCAGTATTGGTAAACAATGAATTCCTGCTTAGCAGAAAAGACTTTATGTGATAAACAATAACTAAGGCTATTTTTGAACTCCATCAAATTAGGTAGGAACAATTTTAAAAATAAACACACCTGAAAGTCTTTTTGAAAATGTTCCCTAGTATTATCATTTCTCCATATCCTCATAATCTCTGCTTCCTAGAAGCTTCTCTTTCTTTCATAGCATATATCACATTCATAGTTACCAATTTGACTGTAATCTTCTACCTTGAGTGGCTCTCTAGCCTTGCATAGGCTGAAAGTTAGTACAAAATAGTTGTAAACAATTTTATAAAATAGAACACATTTTTTTCTTTATAAACTACTTTTAACATTGTTACACACTTAGACATAGCCGTGGAATAAACAAGACTTCAGTATCATTAGCAGTATTATCTATAACATTATTAAAAAACAAAAGGGAGTGAGAAGAGAACAACATAGGAGAAAGAAATAGTAAGGGGAAGAGGCTTATTTTAAAGGATTATTTTTCAAATCTCATATCCTTCCTTTTAAAAGTAGGTTTGGAGGTGCTTATGAAAAAGATGAAAAAGATAATTCTCTTGTACCAAGTTAAATTTGCAGAGAAACAAACATTTATTAATGTGACAAAAAATATTTTTCAGAATGTACAATTTGTAGAAAATACATATCGACCTTTTACTAAATTTCCCTTGAGTACCTGAAACTATCAAAGCAGGTTAACAGTTCTTTCAAAATACAAATATGGTTTCTCTTAGAAAAGAACATTTCATGAAAAACAATTTTTTAGCTTAACAACAAAGGAATTCTAAGAACTTTGTTTTAGAGTAACATTAATTTTCAAAATATATCAGAATATTTCTGTTTAATCTGTGAAATTGTCCAGCCTAGAATATCTACCAATCACCCCACACAGTCAGATGTGGCACAAGGTGAATTTAATGTGGGGCATCCGAGTGAAAATATATATATAGTTGCTCCTTGTTATGGTAGAGGGCTTGCTTGCCCCAGCGAACCCAGGACCAAAGATGTCTGGAGTTCCAACACCTGTAGGGCCAAACATGGTGGCAAGTTCAAAGAAGGACCACAATGAATGTGATAAACACCTGAAAACCCCACTGGTGGAATAGGTAAAGATTTACACAATCTCAACGGACAAATTGGTAAAAGAGAGCAGTAGCAGTCAGGCTGGTATAACCAAGGTGTACTTTGACAGACCAAGCATCCAACAGTCTGATGCAATCAGATTTGCCAGATCCTGCCTACCTCAACCCCCTTTGTGCTGCGAGAGAGGTGCTTCTGGTCAAGTCTGTGGTCTTCTCCGTTGTGCAGAGTTGTCCACCAAAATCAAATTCACGTGAATAGCCTTGTCAAACTCTCTTTGATTCACAGCCATCTTAACAAACACCACCAGGGGAGAGAAATGGAATAGAGAGACATGATGATGATACTAATACTTGGATGCAAGCAGCTGCTAACCACTATTAGTGTAAAGAAAAAAATGTGTATTTAAAATCAAGACAAAAAACAGTTGGATAATAGATTTAAAAATGTTCTTTTTATGACAGGATCAGATAAAAAATATAAAATGGGTTATTTTTAAATCTTAATACCTGATTTAACCCCTGTCTAATCTAATCTAATCTTGCTATATCAAGTTCACATTTTATATTGTGGCACACTGTTTCTGGCTCTCAGTTAGGGATGGAGCTGACAATACATCTTGTGAAAACAGACTTGCAATGGAAACCACAAAAGATGAAGCAGGTTGGAAAAAATGTTTCTTGTCCTAATTTGAGAAAATAACTGAAGTGACAAATATATTTCAAGATTTTTTAGGGTTAATATACAATACAGTTTGATGCATACACTTCTTCTAAGTGCCATTTCTTTCCAGGATTTTGTGATAATGGGCTCTCCACAATCTTCTGTCCTTTGTAGCTCTTAATAAATTTTTCTTTTTGATATCTCTCCTAAACTTTGTTCCACATTTCATTTACACAAACACGCTAAAGTAAGTTTTGTATTGTTTTTTCTGCATCTCTTGACTTCAATTTTCCAAGCCCTCTTTCCTCATTTCCGTTATCTCTTTCTAATGTTAAATATAAGTGTCATTTGCATTTCCATTTTCTCTAAAACTTTGTTGTTACTTTCAAGTTCAGTTCATGGCATTCTTAGCATCCTTCTGTAGAACCACATTTCTTTTGCTTCAAGTCTCTAATTCATTTATGAGATGATTCATTACCTTTTAGGAGGACAGATATTACCTAGCAGTTTGGTACTCTTTTCTTTGTTTCTAATAAAATATGGTTGTTTCTTAATATTTTACTTGGCTTTTGGAAGGCACCTTTTGCTATTTCAATTAGCTTTTGGATTTCAGTTTGACACTTTTCTGTCCTCTGTTAAAACACTTCACAGATATTTAAAGTATTGTACTTGTTTGATTTTGGTATCTTGAATTTGTAATTTGCTTATTGGGCTGTTCATTTTGCTAAAATCTATTCATTTTATCTTCTTGTAATTGATGCTTAGTCCTTTCTTCTTACTTACCTTCACTATCTTCTGTAGAAGTTCTTGTAGTTTCCTTTTTTATGCCTGCTATCAACACTACGTCATCTGTATATTTTATGTTGTTAAGATAATAACCACTAATAATGAATCCTGGTAGGACTTCTAATTCCCTTAAAGTTGCCTCATTGTATAGCTTAAATAAGTCTGATGAGAAGATACATCCTTGTCTTACAGCCCTCTCTATTTTTTTTAAAATTCTGAATTCATTTTCTTTCCATATGCAGGCGATTTGCTCTCAGTATAGCTTCTGAATTATTTTAATAATGCATACAACTACAAATACAATATTAAATTTGAAAATAAACACACACACAAACACCCTCCTTTAACCCCAACCTGAACACTAAAAATATTCGAAGTGTATTTTAATTTCAAGATTTTCTCACCATTTATTTTTGCTGAATACTCAGAAGACTTCTGCATATTTCAATAGCTTGGATTTCTTTTTTATTCCAGTCTGAGACAGACTGTATTATTTTTATTTCAACAGTTTTTTTTTTTACCATTCTTTAAAAAATATCTCTCTTCTTCTTTATATACTTTAATTGGTCTCTGCTATTTGTGTTTGTCAAATAAACGCTTCATAATTCAAATTAAAGCCAGTCAGTTTGATTTGTCTGTCCAAAAAAAGCTAATGGCTGTCAACTCAGCAATTTTGAAGTTGGATTGTAGGCAGGAGGAAAGGAAGAAAAATTAACCAAGGATGAAACAACGTTAAGAAGAAAAAAAATTGAAAGAAATTAACACCTTTTTTAAGATTAATATCTTGATAATGCTACGTGCAATTGTATGTATGATTTCTTCATTTGCCTTTCGTTTGAGGAATTTTGGTGAACATGATAATTTCTGAAAATTTTAATGTCAATATATATCAGACTCAGATAAAATTACAAGTGTAGGGATGCAGAATGTGATAAACTTCCTTTTCACAGGAGAACTGACTGATTTCTCAAAGGATCCTTAGAGGTTATGTGTCAGCATGTTGATGAGAATAGTCAATTGTGTCTTAATGTGGTGGTTTGGGTAATATCACAATTTCCCATATTATCTAAATAAGAATGTATGACATATCACCAGTGCTGTATTGTGTCCTTCCAAGGCTCTTTATGTGCAAGACCTTCTTTTCATTTGTTCCCTTTCACTTACTTCTCTTATATTATGTGTTTTAATTTTTCTTGTAGTTTTTCTATAGTTTGTGGTGGGTATATATATATATATATATATATATATATATATATATATAAATATAAATAGTTAAATTCCCAGATCAATTCTGTGGACAAGACAGATTGGTATAAAATGACAATTGGAAAAATCTTAGATTTTGCTGATGCGTTTCGTCTTCTGACTTTTTCAATGCAAAAATGAAATCGAAATGTTTTGGTTGTTACAGTTGCATTAAAAAATCCAAATTTAAAAAGATAGACGCTTCTGTTTAAGCCTTTTTTTTCTGGTTACTATAAAGGTAATTTACATTAACCAGAAAAAGATTTTTTCTATTTGTCATTTTATTTTATATATATATATATATATATATATATATATGTATATGAAGAAATATAGTTTAAGGTATACTATATTTATAGGATAAAGTGTTCAATATCAGAGATAGAGTGTATGTAAATATAAAAGTGAACATTGAAGTCAACAGTCAGAGGTGACATACTGTTCCATGCTAAAACACAATTATCAGGCCTGATGATTGTGTTTAGCATGAAACAATCTGTTGCCTCTGAGTGTTGACTCCAATATTCAATGTTATATATATTTATATATATATATATATATATATATATATATATATATATATATCTGTGTGTATGTGCATGTTGTATAACTTACATTTGTATATTTCACTGTTGTATATAAAAAGTTTTTTCCTAAAAAGTTTTTTTGTATATAGAAAAGTTTTTTCATTTTTCATTAATTCATTTTTGGGATTCATTTATTCAGGTTATTGTAGTTTTCTTTCCATCATTGGCAAGTGAAGCAAACCACAATATTTTCTCTCTCTTTTCAAGTACTTTATTAGAAGATTGGATGCATGGCTGAGTGGTTAGAACATTTGCTTTATGGCCATGAGATTTAGGTTCAAATTTCTTGAACAATTTGTCCAGATGGTGATGTCTTAATTATATTGGCCTGAGAAGATATTATCATTGGTTAAACAAAGTCTTATGAGTGAAATGATGTTAACAGAACTGTTTGGAAGCTGTCGATGGTTGTGATAGCACAAAGTCTCAAGTCATCATGACTGATGCCTTGAGCATGTTGGCTGTGTTCAAAAAATTGATCATGGCATAGATTTAATTTTAGAAGATTTCTGATGTCAATCATTAGGAGTTTGAAGAAATATAACATCAAAAAGATATTGCAGAAAATATCTTGAAATGCATAACCAGCATATAGTATTTATTTAACATTAATTATTTTACTATATAACAGCTTGTTAAGTGCTTAATAACACAATTGTTATTCTTCTGTCATTGGATCGTTCAGGACATAAGCCAGCATAGCTCTCCTCAACTCTGTAACATTTTACACTTTACCATCCCCCTATACATACATACATCTTGCAGCCTCAGCCGAGATTGAACTCACTACACCTTTCCAGTATTCCTTATCTGTCACAGCTAATACTTTGATTGGTGTAGTTCATAATCTTGTCAAATAGCTGAATTCTTGATGCTTCGCTAGGGCTATCAAGGGTGTTTTTATCGTGACACCATCACTAAATGGATTGGCAACCAAGGCTCAGAGAGACTCCATTCACCCTCCACAGGTTTTGAATTCAGAGTTTTTCTTCTCCTAGACCAGTTGCCGTCCAAGGCTATAGAACCCAGTCTGTCTTTCTATTTACCCATAGCTAGAGGGAGAAGAAGAGGATTCACACCTTTCCCAAGGGTATTAGCACGTAAGTGAATGTAATGGATGCGACTGGAATTCGAACTCGGCTCTGCGATTCCTCAATCAAAGCCGCTATCCATTACTCCACCGTGTCTCCACCACCCCTCTATATTATTGTATCATAATCAGTTCATACAAACTCATTAAATAGAATACTCATTAGAAATTTCCAAAAATTCCAGCTTTCTCTTTATGATTGTAACTATATGTTTTCTTGTAGTTTCTTATTATATTCTCATTGCTGACATATTCAGATCAAGTTATTAGTTACTTCACTAAGCTATCCATATGATGTTAATATTCCAACTACATTGCCTGCACATTGGATTGCCTCTTTTGCTAATAACCATTCATAATGTCTTTCTAGAGTTAATAGTTAACAAGCTTGTTCTTTGAGACAGTTTCTGAAATCATATTATGCACCCTTAGTAGGGAGACCCATGACCTATTTTTAAGTGTATTTTTAATTTTACACTTTTAAATGAATTTTTTAAGTGTTTAGCTTGTGTTAGGCACAATGACAAACCTATTGTGCCTTTTCCAAAATCTGATCAAAGAAACCATTTTGAAAGTTTTTATGAAACGGAGAACTTTTCAACATCCATTCATATATATATATATATATATATATATATATATATATATATATATATATATATATATATATATATATATATATATATATTATTTAAAATATGTTTTTTTGCTACAGTTCTAACCATGTTTCAAAAAAATTTAATTTTGATTTAAAATGAAATAGAACTTTTTTAATTTAATCACAAATTAAATTCGTGGCTTTTAACCATGTTTTTGTAGAAAAAAAATTTAAAGCAATTAATTTATAATTTAATTTTCTGTAAATTTACATTGAGCACTATTTTTAAAAAATAAAATATCTATAAGAACACCGGATTATATATCTTGCTGTTCTTTTTTTATTTATATATATATATATATATATATATATATATAGATAGATAGATAGATAGATGCAACAAGAATTTATTCAGACAACTTATATTGAATTCAACAAACAATAGAGACATGTTTGAATATATATTAATGATACGATAAAGAACAAACAAAAAATGTTAATTTTCATCAAAGAATGAGATATGAGAAATGTTTTATCCCATATCCCATTCTCCAATGGGAAAATGTTAGATTTATAAATGTTTCCCAAATTTCAATCCATATTTGATCTGTATTTGATCCCAATTCATATATATATATATATATATATATATAAGATTATATATATATATATATATATATATATATATATATATATATATATATATATAATATGTATGTATGCTAATGTGTGTGTGTGAGATGACTTTGTGCAGCTGCTACCAAATTAAAATAATTACTATCTCCTGCATTATATGTTTATAGGCAGTTTTTTCCTTCTGAGATAAATTATGTTTCTTTTTTATCACACAGACCACTGAGAATGTTGAATTACTTAGCATCTGTTAAGATATTCAGTTAGGATTTTAAAATAAAATTTGTTCCAGTGAGCTGTCTTTCCCAACTATAAAAAAACTTCATGCAGAGGGATTTATTTCTATGTAGCAGTACCAAAGTCATTTGTCAAATTCTTATTTGGATGAGATGTGATGTTTCACCAATTTTGCAAATGATGTTTATTGGCTAGAAAAAAAACATCTTCAATCACAAGACCACTAAAAAGTTTTGATTAATGTTTGCAATATATATATATATATATATATATATATATATATATATATATATATATATATATATATATAAATAAAATATATACGAGACATGTTCTAAACGGGTAAACGGTTTTTCTTTCAGGCTTCAACGGGAGATTTAAACTGGGATACCTTGTCATAATATTAAATTTTATCTTTTATTTTCTTAAATTTGTACCTACAAAAAATCTTTAAAAATATATATATGGGTGTGTGTGTGTGTGTGTCCCATGAATTATAGAACTAACATTTCACAGGTGCCCCATACTTTTGGTCAAATTTCAATTCATGTAGTTTTACCTGATGTCTTTTGCAAGCCAAAAAACAATGTGAATCCAAAAATCAAAATGAATTTATTGAAACAAATTTATGTAAATAAAAAAAACAAAATGATGTTATTAACAAGAAGAATTTAAAAATGCTATCATATATTCATAGGGTCAACTGAAAAATAATGTCATTTAATTTTTTATGTTTGAAATTTTTTCCATATAGAAATATTATTTGTATTCTTGTTTTATTCTAGATATATTTGCTGTGTATGTTGGCTTGGGGAGAAGTGATTCTAAGTCATTTGGATAATATTCAACTCCATCGAGGATTTTCCTTTGAGAAAATTATTTTCTGCATTTTTAAAATTTGATTGAATTTATTTTCTATGTATGACCAAAGCATTTGTCAAATTCTTATTTATGAGAACTAACAGTTTTTGCAATATATATATATATATATATATATATATATATATATATATATATATATATATATATATATATATATATATATATGTAAATTTTGTAACTTTAAAGGGATACCTTGTCTCTTAAATTTGTAATCCCATGAATTATATATATTTTTTTATCAAATTTCTTCTTTTCTCCATATCTCACGCTTTGATAGTTTTAATAAAAGGAAACATGTTAGAATTTCCTATTTGTTCTTTATGTGTAAACCTGTCAGATTATATTTATCTCAACTCATATATATATATATATATATATGTATATATATATATATATATATATATATATATATATATATATATATATATATATATATATATATATATATATGTGTGTGTGTGTGTATATATGTATGTGTGTGTATCTAGTATGTGATTATATATATATATATATATATATATATATATATATATATATATATATATATATAGTATTTCATTTCATTCTCTGCTGATTTTCTGAGTTTGCCACCTTACAAAAATGGGAACAGTCTATAATTTTCAGAAAATCCAAGATAGAGTATAAAAAAATTCTAGAAAATCCCATTATATTAATTTTTGAACATTTATTTCTTTGTTATTAAAAAATAGATATTTCACCCCCTACCAACCAGCAATGATTCAGGCTCCACACACCGGTTATGTGACCAGGAGGCATATGGATTAGTCCTATTACTCAATTATTACTCCTAATCAACTTCTTATTACCTGTATAAAAGACAATAGTTCACACTATCCTCAGATAATCAGAATCTAATCTCTCCACAATGGGCAAGACGAAAAATTTGTCTAAGGCCATCCAGGACAAAATTGTATACCTGCAAAAGACTGGAATAGGCTAAAAAATGATTGGCAAGCAGCTAGGTGAGGAGTCAACTGTTGGTGCAATAATAAGAAAATGGAAGAAACACCAATTTACTATCAGCTTCCCTTAGTCTGGAGCTCCACACAAGAACTCCCAACATGGAGTGAACCTGATGATGAGAAAGGTGAGGAAACAACCCAGAACTACATAGCAAAAGCTTGTTGATGATCTCAAAAGATGGGTCGTGAATGGGTGTTCCATCATGACAATGACCCAAAGCACATGGCTAAGACAACATAGGAATGACTGAAGAAGAAGCAAATTAAGGTAATAGAGTCGCTTATTCAGTCTCTGGACCTTAATCCTTTACAGAATCTGTGGAGGGAGATGAAGCTTCAAGTTGCCCAACCACAACCTACAAACTTTAAGGATTTGGAGAGGATCTGCAAAGAGGAAGATACCCAAATTCCTCCTGGGATCTGTAAAAACTTGGTAACCAACTACAGGAAACGTTTGGCTGCTGTACTTGACAACAAGGGTTTCTTCACCAAATACTGAGTTATGTTTTGCTATGGAGTGAAATACTTATTTTTCCAAATAAAAATGAAATAAATATTCACAAATTAATATAATGTAATTTTCTAATTTTTTTTTTTTATATTCTATCTCTCACTTTCAAGATGGACCTACCCTGAAAATTATAAACCATTTCTATTTTGGTAAGGTTGCAAACTCAGAAAATCAGCAGGGGATGAAATACTTATTTTCCCCACTGTATATATATATAAAGTGATAGAGATGTAGATGTGTGTGGTAACATAAGTTGAATCTTGATTAAGCTAGATTCAACAGGCTACACCTGATCCCTTTTTTTATCATAGATAACATCAAAGTTGTGTTCTGGATCCCATATTCTCCTCAATTGTTCTTCCATATGATGTTTGAATGAGATTAAACGAATGATGAAAAAAACTGTACATTCCCCTGCATCAAGATCACAAGCTGTTCAATTGAAAGCAGCTCAAAACCTACTCGAAGACAACAGAAAAGCTATTGTGTGTATCACTCTCTACTGATGAAATGAATCTAGATTCCCACTCAGAAAAGAAGTATCTTTCTGTTTTACAAAGACAGTGGTTACTCAATCTGCCAATTTTCATCAACCTACACCGCATAAAATATAATGACAACCTTTCATATTTATCAGTTGAACAAAGCTTATGATGTGTCACATCTGTGGACAACAGATTAACAAAAGCAAATAAAAGCCTATGTTAGATTTCACAAGCATATCTGGACCAAGATAAACCTAGAAAAATACACTAAAATGCTAGAAATGATTCATGGAGCAAGAGGAAATAGTCACCCCAGGTGATGGTGTGAAGTGGTGCAATATTTACTTGAGTAAATATTGCACTACTCCACATTTTATTTATTTCCATATTTTTTTTTTGTTATATAGACATGTGACAGGCGCCATCAGGTATTTAACATCACGGTTACTTCCCATGTTGCAGATATGGGAAGTAACCGTAGATGTTAAATACCTGATGGCGCCTGTCACATGTCTATATAACAAGAAAAATATGGAAATAAATAAAATGATAAAACAGTAAAAATAATTCCCTGATGTGAAGTCAAAGTTGCTACAGCAGCTGAGACCTGGTAGGAAAGTTAAATAGAATGAGGCGTGGTCGTATGGGAAATTTGGGGCTCTGTTTGCTTTCCATTTTATGATTATCATAACTAAATTAGCTATCTTTTTCTCTTTCAGTCTCCCTGCACACTTTATGGTCTTTGATTTGTGATTCATAACCTCACCCCTAGCTTCCCACCTGCCATATGAAATTTCTGAGTTTAGTGTCCAGATCATATTTGCGATAAAGAATTCCGGGGCTTTTGAAATTAGAATGTGATAGAAATCTCAGAATGACATTGTCCTGATCTGTAGAAAATAGAACTGGCGCCTATATGTCTCGATCTTTGAAACATCAGAAAAAAAAAATTTCTGTTGTTTCTCAGGAAATTTAGTTATTTGCCAAAACTCTGGAAGGAATAGACCATACAGAGCCAGTCCATTAATGGGAAAAAAAGAGGTAAAAATCTGCTTCTTAAATGAAAGACAAAAGTCAGATGAGGAAAAGAAAAAAAATGCAAAGTAATCTTTTTCTTAAAATAAAAATTATCTTAAATTGAAATGAAATTTTTCAGAAGGTTAGTGAGTTAATGATTAATACCGCATTGTCCATTTTATGTTTTTACCTGGTATCAGATTTTTAAGACTCAAAGTTTGTAAACAACCCCCAAAAAAGACAAAACAATGTTGCAATATTATATCATTTATTGGATGTCATATTTTAATTATACATTTTCAAATTTTAACCAAATTTTAATCATTTCACACCAAGCAAATCAATAAAGCCACTAAAATGCAAAAGAGTGAAAAAAAATGGATAAAATGTTGGTAAGTAGAAAGGAAAAGAAAAAAACAGGATTAAATGAAACATAAGATAACACTTGACATTGTATTTAAATTTTTGAAGATTATATTCAACAGAGAATCAAGAAGATGGAAGAGAGTTCCACATGTGAACTGTTAGAATCGAACTCATTCCCATACTTAACAATTTCAGCAATAAAATCTATTATTACCCTTGAATTCAAAGAGCTGAGGTACCAAAGTGGAGAGCTCATCAAAGAGCACATATATCAGAGGTACAGGGAAGCTACATTATGATGCAGGATTTAAAAAAATTAAAGAATAATACAATCACATTTGCTCCTTATTCTTACTGAAAAGTGTTCATCTGACCTCATATTCTAATCATGCATGTTTCAATTAAATATTTTGAAGCAAAATTATAACAATAAAAACCACTGGAAAGGATTTTCCAAAACGTTAATAAACAAATTTTGTAAATTCATTAGGATCTTTAATGCCTGACTTACTCAGGTAGTATGGGATTTCATTCAAGGAAATACTAGAATTGAATGGATATCAAGAAATTTTGATCTAACAAGAATTTTTCTGTGATGACCCAGGTATTTACTGGCTTCATCCAAAGAGATTCTAAGGAAATTTTTGTCTTCAATGTCACCTCAGAACATCACAAGAGGTAGATGTCTCATAGCATGAACCTATAAGTTAACTTCAAAACCCATCAAGTAAACCCAGCTGCTTAGGATATACACAGACATGATAACTTGCTAACCAGAAGTTATATAAACAAATAACCAAACAGGAGAAAGGCAGAGTCCCTCACATTCTCATGAGAAGATCAAATGTTGAAAGAGACTACTCAAAACTGTATCCACTCCATGGCCTATGTTAATTTGAGTTTTGAAATAAATAAATAATTATTTTATGCATAAAGATATCTTGTATTCATTTAAGATGTTCCTAACATAGCCTTCCACTAATAATTTTCCTTAAAAATTATTGATGTAATGGAATAACCTGTCACCCCCATGAGTGACTACACTATAGGTAGTAACTATCTATAAGTATCTGTAAGTCAACGGACTAGAGAGTCTAGCCAAAATCTTTTTCGGCTAGCTGGTTGAACTATCTGCCACTGAGCAGAGAGGAACCTGGATGAGGCTCAGCCAGAGGGCAGAGTCTTGTTCGGGAAGGTTGACCAACCTGATCTCGTTATATGGGTTCTACAGGCATTTTTTGGCCGTGTCTAAGGGCCTGAAAACCCATGTTACACCCAGTCTTGTGCCACATGCAACCCTTGTGGTGGGTGGTTAAATATACTAGCTGGAATCTGTTCCAGCTGTGCTGTTGAACTCTCTGCCTTCAGACAGAGAGGAACCCAGACAAGGCTATACCAAAGGGTTGAGTTACGTCTGAGAATGTAGACAAATCCAAACCTGTTTATGCAGGTTCTATGGGGAATTTTTGGCCAAGCCTACAAGCTTGTATGTCCCACAAAAAACCCAGCCTTGTACCACATCTACCCTTTTGGGAGTTTAGTAAATATTGACTAGCTGGGGTCTGTTGAGTACAACTCAGACTTATGCGAGATCTACCAACCTTCCAATAATAGCACTCACTACTGAATTGACTTGCGATGACCTCGTGCATATCTGTTACCTTTATCCTTATTGTATTTCTTTTTTACAATAAACCTTATTTAATCCACCTTGTTTTTCAAGTATATATTCCTATTAGCACAGAATATAACAATTATACTGAAGGCACTCATTGAAATTTTTGTTAGGTTTCAATCTATTATGTTTTAGGGTATCTTTACTCAGGTGTAACATGGTATTTCTTTCAGAATAATCATTAGCTTAACTATCTTAATGTCATTAGGTTCTATGTTGCTTTAAAAGCTTGTGCCGATCCCTAACAATGTACATCCACTAAATTAATAACCGAATATTTAGACATTAAGTAGTTAATCCTAACTTGTGTACAAAAAGTAAAGATAAACAAATACACCAAATCGTCATTTTTGAAAATTTCATATGTTACACAGTAGATTAATTAATTTACACATAGATGTACACAAACCATTACCAGATGTCAACGATCACAATTATCAATAATAAACAAAAACTATTTTAAAAATAGCCAACAGTTTTTCCATTAAAAGTAGCCCCAACAGAAACAGCAGTGAATTTTGCATGAATGAGCCCAAGTTTTCAAGCTTCCTAATCTCATATGAATTGACTATGAAAGCCAGTTTCAGTCAATATTATTAAACAATTTGAAAAATTCATTGGATTAAAACATATAAAACTGCACACCATTCTTATGTTAATTGATTTTTTTTGATTTTTTTTTAATTGGCATCACTCCATGCAAGGTAGTAAAGCCACTATGGCACAAGTGGTTATAGGGTATGGAAGAATTAGGAATAGAAAAAATAATAATGAGTAGGAAGAGAAAAGAGTAATCAGGAAGACATTAGACAGTGATTGACAGTGAACTTAAATTTTTGCATATTAATGTTGACTGGAAAGCATGGAGCTGGAAGAAAGTTCCAAAAGTGAGAATTGTGTGAAAAGAAAATGTTAACATAAAACTTACAGCTACACCTAGCCAGCTCGACTGTAAATTGATGAGATCTCAATGCCAGTTGAGTACAGCACTTAAATTAAAAACGTCTAGGTAACATAGCAAAAAGTTTCTCTGAACAATTACCATGAAAGTATTTATATAGAAAAGATGCTGGCAGTCAACCTTTCAGCAATGGGAAAGTGACTGAAGCTGAGCTGCCAGATTAGGATCAATAATGTTGCTTATTCCTCTTTGGATTTTATCAGGGAACTCAAGGTAAATAGCAGAGGCAGCAGACTATATGTGGTAGCAATATGTGGTAGCAATATTCTAAGCATGGATGAATGGTAGACTTATAGATATGTAAAAAGATTCCAGAGAGAAAACATGACACAGTGAACCAACTTTTTTTGCATGTGACCTAGCAATGGATTCAATGTTGTCCTACCACTTCATGTCAACTGAGAATTTTAGCTCAAGAGTCACTTTTCTGGAGATTAGCATCAGCCATGCTCATGTAAGCAGAGAAGGGTCTTTCAAATGATTAATGCAGAGAAGTTTAGTTTTGGAGGCGTTAAAATTAATAAGCCATCTTTTGTTCCAGGTAATGATGGACTTGAGGTAATTTTTGTATATCATCTTCCATTCATTTAGATTAAAGCTGAATAATAATGTCCTTTGCATATTTTCGGCAATAAGAAAGACTGTCAAAAATTCCCTCAGATGTATTCTCACAGAGTTTTTGGAACCACCTCAGTATTCCTCATTATTAATCCTATAACTAGGTGTGTTTGCAGGGTCACTGGATAGTTCAACATCTGACCACCACAGCTATTTTCTCTCATGACAAACTGTTATGGTCCGGTTCCTTGTACCACAGTGATAGTCCAAGGTAAAACCAATAAAGAAGAACTCGAACATGGATATGGAATAACACTGATATATTACAAACAGGAATATATACAGAGAAGTAGAAAGTGTTAGTACGAACAATCAGGTTTAGTAGTAATTGTCTGAACACGACTCTGTTTCGGACTGCCTCTGACTCAACTGACTGACTTGCTCGCTCTGACCGACTGACGAACTTCTCACGGGCATCACTCCAGATTTCAAACTGAACTCTCTGCTTCCTCTTGAGGTGTAGTATTTATTACGTATGGAATAGTCCATTATGTTATTATGGGTAAGGTCCCATAACACAAACTAATGGACCAAATCTTCTCTTTGGCTAGCAAGAAGTCCAACTCTACATCTCCCTTGCTCTAACTGTCTCTCTTTAAATACTCTGGCTGCTAACTCTTCTCTACATCAAGATGTGCAGATTTCTGATTCTGCATCTCTATATCTCCACCAATGGCCTGTCATCTGCTCACAGGGTGGTATATAACTCTTCTTAATATTGTTCAAGTGGCAGGATCTGAAAAGTTTTATTTATTTATTTGCTTTCCTTCTCTGGTGGCCACTTTGAAGATCTCATATCAAGTCTTTATTGTTGGTCGTAAAAACCCCAGATGCTTCAGTTCAGTTCCAAATAAAATAATTTAGAGCACAGTGATGTTCTAATCATGACTTGGTACGATTGTATCAGAACATTCACAGAATCAGAAAATTTACTTAGCCCAATCATTTTTACTCTGCTCAGTTAGGCCCCTAATGACTGAACATTCCCCCATTTCCTGAAAGCAATGACATGCAACTCTGTCTAATGCATCTGGCATCACTTTATTCCCAGTAGATGAATACCCACCTGCGTTTACTATTTACATTATTCAGACTATTGTCCTCATCTTTGTCGCCATATTTATTACAACGTTTCGGCCGTTGTATGCTCCGGCCTTCTTCAGGTGGTTGGAATGTCGAACTGAACCTTTTATTTCGCTCACTGGGGTAGACTGTTCTAGTTCCACGTGCCATGTTTAATGGATGTTAGTTATCAGTTAACTCCTGTTAATTCCCCTCTCCAAGTTCTCCACTGCCTTAACCGGGTATTGAACTCACACTCTGTCATTGGATCTAAACAACACATTTATCCACTGTGCCATATGTCCTTGTTATTGATGACATTAGGTTTATATTACCAGAAATTCATACACAGATGTCCTCAAGGATACATGGCATGGTGGATAAAGGCATTGGAGAGGGGAATTAACAGGAGATAACTGATAACTGACATCCATTAAACATGGCACATGGAACTAGAACAGTCTACCCCAGTGAGCGAAATAAAGTGTTCAGTTCGACATTCCAGCCACCTAAAGAAGGCCGGAGTGTACAACGGCTGAAATGTTGTGATAAATATGGCGATAAAGATGAGAACAATAGCCCGAATAATGTAAATAGTATACATAATACAACATCTCAGAAATATAGACACCACATGCGTTTATTGAATACAAAACCTACATAACTATAGTTTTTTTCTTTTGTAGATATTGGGTGGAGCATATCCTCTCTCACTAGTATTCCTTACTACCATGCAGTTAGTTTCTACATTTGCCTTTCAGCTAGCATGGCAAACCTAAATGGCTATGTGCATGCATTCCCTATCTAACTCTAATCCAAACCTGTCCACTTGCACTTTTTGATAAGTGACTTCTAACATCTCTGGCTTGTCTGTGAAGACTACAATACTGCTTTCGACAATATCTAAACCCCTCCATGAAAAACCTTTTAAGTTGCAATGCTACTATCAGATCCCCCCTCTGGTCTTCTCAAAATAAACGCTCTCAACTAATCTTAGCAGCCTATCCATAAAGGATTGGATTTATTTATTTATGCCTTGCCTAATGTGAAGAGGCTGTCAACATTATGAGTGTTGTCTGTCTCTTCACAGTATGTCACAAGCACAGGGCTTTGTGCCTTCCAATTCATTTGTGTGCTGTTCAATATCACCCTTTGGGTGTATCTACTTGTAGCACCACAGATTTTTTTTAGAGCCTTCCTAATCTTTTGGTGCTTTGATGGGTTGACAACCCTAAAATAATGCTCCATGTTTCCTACCCTCATCCTGAACCCACTATTCCCTCTGTCTTGTGGCTGTATTTTACTGAGGTATTTGTGCATTCTTAATGAGTCACTAATAATTTTAACCTCTGATGCAAGGCTTTGAACAAATATGGCAAAATGTTCCATTATAAGCGTTGGCAAAAAAGACATAGAGGGATAAAAAATAAATTGTCACTCAACTTTACTGATCACCTGCTGAAGTGTTTACAGGCTTATAAAATATTTATATTGAAATGTGCATATCATGGCATCATAAAGATTCTTTTGCATTCCATGTTGCCAATAGTTTTAGTTCTTCTGATCTCAACATCACATCATAGATTGTATCAACAAAGGACATTTTTTCTTTCTTACATTTGTTTATTGGTAGCATCAATCCTAGTAGATAGCGTGAAGAATAAAGTTAGAGGAACATACACTGACTCCTTGGCTTAGAAATTTTGCATTGTGCTGGTTAGCCCCTCTAAAGACTCTGGATACAGGAGGCATGTGAACTCTTCAAATTCTTGTGCTCCTATGCTTTCTTCACTTTATTTTAGTCTTATATCCAAAACTTAGACAAAGGCCACCTGTCACTGTCAGAATTCCTCGTACATGTTGTCTTCTGACCAGTAGTTTTTTATCCTGTACCAGCTTTCACATTCTGTAATATCATATTCATAATGCATAAATAGTTTTAGTGACTATATTAAGAGTTTTTGTTAGAGGATCACACTCTGACAGTCAACTCAGTAATGAAGCAAGTTAGCTTCACAGGTCTCTGGTGAACAGGCATGACAGAATCCCAAACAATGAACTGTACCAAATAACATAAACCATATCACTTCAGGACTTTCAACTGCAGCAACTACTAAAAAGGATAGTATATGTAATTCAAAGAGAAAATAATGATGTAATCAAGGTATTGACTTTCCATGCTATTTCAAACAAAAGTTCAGGAAGGAAGTCCACATCAGTAGTAGAAAGAGCAATAACACTTACTGGACATGAGAAACCTATTTTCTTGAAAATTTTTATAAGATAAGATAATGTCTGCTCATTCATTATTATCTATTCATTTTCCAGGAGCCTGTAAATAATTTTTCAAGTGTCCTACGAGGTTGTCATCCCGCTCTCACCCTTTCACTGTTGAAACTGTTAAATGTAGCTGCTCTTCTACTCTAATAGCTTCATGTCTCACACCTCTCGCCTGTGGAACTCCCTTCCCTACTCCTGTTTCCCTGATAGCTTTAATCTCCAACTATTCAAATGTAATGTCAATCAACATCTCCAGTTGCCTTGATCTATCCACTATCCTTCTCCTCATCCTCTCCTCTATCCTTCCTATATGCTCTCGCTCCAAATCCTTTGCAACCCCTTGCATGCTAATGGTTTTCCGCCTTGCTAGGGGTGAAATGCTTAAAAAAAAAAAAATTACCATCCAAAGTGTTGATTCTTGCAACATAATGGTGATTAAATATTTACCCAATCCATGTGATACAAGTGATTGTACATCACTATTACCATTATTCTTATGAGTTCTGTTTCATAAAACAAAAAAAAATCACAATTAAATTTCAATAATTCTAAGCAACTACCGGCATTCCAGCTAAAACAGTCTTTGTTCAAATCCACCTGAAAGATATAAAAGAGAACTGATGGCAGTCCTTTCTTCGGTAGAATTTTGACACCCAGACAAAAACGGTTGTTTCCACTCCAATCAGACAAATCTGCCAGTTAAATTCACTTGTAGCAATCAATTTCCTGTCACTTGCACACAAAGGCAACAAATAATATATTCCTTTCATTTCTTACTCTCTTACACTCTGTATAATCAAAGAACTTTCATTTACACACATGTATATCATTAAAAAAATTATTTCTACATACATACATACTGTCCAAAAAAATAAAACCTTTTAAACTCATACGCACACATGTGATAAAGAAGTTTTCTTACTCACATTCATTTGTAAAAGCTTTACTTATACATTCATGCATACTATTTCTCGTGGAATATAAAATTTTATTAATTTCTTGTTTAATATGTCATCTTCATTTTTTGAAATGATGAACATTTGATGTTTTTTATTTGTTATTTACAGTGATGAATTCATGATTTGTACAAAGGATGAAAAAAATGGCATTTACTGTTTTATATCCTATTTTCTGTGGAATATAAAATAGTGTTAATTTGTTGCTTAATATAGAATATTTTATTTCTATAATGAAGAACGTTTGATGTTTTTATACATTATTTATGGTGATGAATTTCTAGTTTGTACAAAGGATGAATAAAACCTAAAAGTGACATTTGTTGTTTTTGTTGCAAAATCTACTTCATTCTATGATTCCAACCCAGGTGTCGAGTCAAAGCTCAGGATGTGCAATACTGCTAGAATTTAGAGTACTGGCATTTTTTACCCCATTCAGAAGAAACCCCTTTCAGTATGAAAATAGTTTTCTTGTTTCTCTGCTACATATGATCTTCAAAAATTTAAATACAATGTCAATCATTATATTCTGTCACTCTGAATCTTGTTCTTTTATTGTTCATTTACTTCACTGAAGTCTTCTCATTCTCTTTCACTTTCAGTAACCTCTTGCATGTTAATAACATTATCACCTTGCTTGGGAAGGAATGACTAAAAAAGGGAAACACAATTGAGCTGAGGAGCAATTCCAACCAGTAATAATGTACCCAAGAGTGATATTTGCTTCATCAGTCAGTTATGTGCCATGTATAATACATGCTTAGGCAATCATGTATCTTTTCATTCATGACTGTTGAGACAGATTTTTTTTCCTGCAGTAGGTGACCATTTTTTCTGCAGGAGACCAGTTGCCATCCAAGGCTATAGAACCCAGTCTGTCCTGCTATTTGCCCATAGCTGAGGGAGAGCATTCATACCTTTCCCAAGGGTATTAACACATAAGTGAATGTAATGGATTTGACTAGAATTCGAACTTGGCTCTCCGATTCCTCAATCCGACCATTACTCCACCATGCCTCTAAGTAATCAATACATAATTAAAATAAATTCTATAATAAATAATGGAAAATAATTGCCAAATATATATAAAACCATTTTTTTAAAATTACTGTTGCTGGTAAAAACTGTTTAAATGTAAAATAATAGAAAACAAGTAATAGAAATATACAAAATGAAATGTTAATATCTGGAATGCCTCTTCTACAAATTTGAAGATATGTCCTCAAATGGTATGTTAAAATGTAATTAACTTTATTTTATATAAACAAAAATTAATCAAATTTATACTGGATTAAAAAGAGGATTCATACCTTTCCCAAGGGTATTAGCCTGTAAGTGAATGTAATGGATTCAACTGGAATTTGAACTTGGCTCTCTGATTTCTCAATTCAAGCCGCTATCCATTACCCCACCATGCTTCCTCCTTATTGTTACTACTTTGGATATTTAGATATCTTCAATTTGTACAATAGATTCTTGTGTCTATATATTTAAAATCTGCCATCTATCTATGTATCCTTCTTTTGTGCTGTATTCACTCTGTGAAGTTTTTGTTACTCAGTTATGTGCCATGCATGAGTGATACATGCTTAGGTGATCATGTATCTTACGATGCATGACTGACGAGGCAGATTTTTTCTCGCAGTAGGCTGCCATTTCTTTCTGCGTTAGACCAGTTGTCATCCATGGCTATAGAAACTTGTCTGTCCTGCTATTTAACCATAGCTGGTGTGAGTAGAAGAGGATTCATACCTTTCCCAAGGGTATTAGCACGTAAGTGAAAGTAATAGATTCCCCTGGAATTTGAACTCGGCTTTCCGATTCCTCAATCTGAGCCACTATCCATTACTCCACCATGCCTCATAGTGTTTCATAATAATAACAGACTCAGCTGTTGCAACACAAGCATGTAACACAGAAATTATTAAAATTGAAGCACATAAATTTTTACATGGACAAGTAGGGAGCGAAAAAGGAAATGCATACAGACACAATCAAACACCAAATGATACAGAATGGTTTCTGAGTCAGAGGATTCATGCATCCTTCCAGTTAATAAATTAATTCTTTGAAGATAAATATTTCCAATTTTTCAACCAATGGGTTGCATTCCTGCTGACAATAAAAATCATGCTTCGTGATTCCTTTGAATATATAAGCAACGTTACCAGACCAGATAAGCCAGTAAGGAAAAGGAGCAGCAACATACTGCAACAGATTCACAACACCACAGCTCAAAAGAGATTCCCTTACTCATTCACCCATTTTTCTTACCGAGCTACATGACACTTACACTCTTTCTCATCAAGCTATGTGACACTTACATTTTCCTCCTCACATTCTCCTTTGATCTCTTTCATCGTGGAAGTGTTCTCTAATGTACTTGTTCCAAGTTTGAAGTATTTTCCCTCCCTGATATCAGTGTCCCATCCTGTTCTGTTAGTTCTCTTATTTTTTTTATTCATATCTGTTTTATTTGTTATACACATTCTTTCTATTTCTGCACATTTTCCATGGAGCCATACATTTTTAGCCTGCATGCATTCATTCCTAATTTCTTTTTGCAGATTCCTATATTCTATGTCATTTGTTTTTGTCGCCATTTCATCATGTTAAGTATTTTATCTGTCATTCATTCTTTTTTACTTTGGGATGATCTAGATTGCTGATGTTACAAAAGCTTCTCCTAATGTATCCCATTTCAAATTTATATTCTGGTTTTGTTCATTGTATCTGTTTTAACACTGTCTATATAGTACTCTTTCACATTCAGATAATTCAAAGCCTGTCATATTGAAATTTGGGTACTACCCAGGACCTCTTTAATTTCTCTATATTCAACCTAAGATTACATGGAGGCTCAAAGAAGCGATTTCAAGACTACTTTAAGTGTGTTCTTGTCTTTTGCAATACTGACCTAACACAATTGGAGGACCTCACAAGGGATTGGATCGGTTGGCAGTCTCTCTGCATTGCCAGAGTGGAAGAGGAGAGACGAGGAGTGCTCAAAGGGAGAAAACACCAACAACCTGCCAAATCTGCACTGGGCATGTTTCTCTGCCACCTGTGCCTAAGAAATTGTCATTCATGGATTGGGTTGCTATCTCATTTGGAAGCCCACAGAAGATGGACGGAGATGGAAGGACAGCATCATTGTCAGCAATGATGGACAACCTAAGAGAAAGAGAGACATATTCCTGGAATAGCCATTTTAAACTGTATTCTTGAATTTCTTATTGATAGTTATATTCTCTGTATTTTTGTTTCTTCGTCTGGGCTTCTCGATGTCCATATATGTCTTGGGTGTTCATGAAATGAGGTGTTGGCTACTACCTGATCATCCACTGTGCACCACTGGACCCAATTTTCTCTGCATTCATTATGAATTTCAAGGCCAACTATTTCACCATTTCTCTCATTCCCTTCTTTTCGCATTCAGGTCACCTATGATGATTGTAATTTCTTGCAATTTACATTGAACCTTGGTGTTATCTAGTGTATCCTAAAAGTTTTCAATTTCTTTTCCTGTATTTTGTGCTGTTCTTCTTCTTCTTGTCTCTTCTTCTTGTAACAGCATTCACCCGAGGTGGCTTGAGCTGGCTCCAATATTGGAGTTTCATGGGAATTTAGAATTCACAAGCGGTCCCCAACATTCATGCATAGCACATGAGATTTGGTTATAATGGTGAAGGTTTCGTGCAGAACCATCCACACTTTTTGAAGGGCTGATTACAGAGACCTGGTGCACTACATGCCACAAGGTCCCCAAACGACCCTCCGCAGGTTTTGAATTCAAAGTTTTCCTTCTCCTAGACCAGTTGCCATCCAAGGCTATAGAACCCAGTCTGTCCTGCTATTTACCCATAGCTGGAGGGAGAAAAAGAGGATTCACACCTTTCTCAAGGGTATTAGCATGTAAGTGAATGTAATGGATTCGACTAGAATCTGAACTCGGCTCTCCGATTCCTCAATCCAAGCTGCTATCTATTACTCCACTGTGCCTCCTTTGTGCTGTTGGGACATATAAAACTATGATGGATATTTTGAAAGGCTTTAGATTCATTTCAATAACAAATCAGATAGTTAACAGTATTCTAAAAAAATATGTTTTCAGACCTTGATCTAATATCAGTCCTGTTCTTCTTTCATTTTTCTCTCCACCTGCAGATATGATCCTGTGTTTGTCACTGATGAAATCGCCATTATTTACGCACTTTGTCTTATATATGCTTAAAATGTAAACGTTTAACCCATTCAGTTCTTGCCTTATATTTTCTAACAAGCCACATCTGCAGAATATTTTAGAGATAAAATGTGTCTTGTTTTTACATTGCGAGACTTTAGGACATTAGTAAATCTCTTGTCATATTGAACACTGCACACAATTGTACATAACATACAATACACTAAGCTTTCTTTACTACACAGAATAGTACATAGTATACAATTTCCTGAGGTTACCTGACTACACAGTTATGAATAATTCTAATGAATGAACAGGCAACAGATAAATAACTCTTTTCAAATGTAAGTCTCTCTCACAATCTTTTATATGTCTCCCACATCCATGTATGTTCTCTAAGAATATCTCTGCTAATACATCTTCATTCATCTGTGTGATACCCAACTTGGCTTTGCCAAAGATATCTGTTAGTAGGCACTATTTAGATTTATAAAAAGTTAAATATTTTCTTCATTTTTATTCAGGGTTTCAGGTATAGTTGAGTGTAAATAAAGAATATTGACACTGGGATACCTTGGTATGCTGTTTTCTTTTGAACTCTCTCACACACACATACATACATACAAACATTCTACCATGTACAACAATCACATTCTTACAGCTAGTTTTAATGGATTTTCTTTTATTATAATTGTGTACACCTGCAAATACTTTTGTTAATACATGCATTAATTGTTGTTTGTTTTAAATTCATTGTTTTGTGTACCTTATTTTTACCCAGACATACCTGAGTCTGTCAAATATTGTTTGTGGGACAAATATTCCACACATTATGTACACATACTGTGAACTTATTTTACTGTATTATCCTACTGCCATAATACTCTGTGGTAGGTAACGCAACAACTCAACTGATGATAGCAGGTAGGAACAAAGAAAACCGGTGTCGCACGTCCAACCTTCTCACGAGCCGAAAGCTCTCTGATTTGAAACAGCAAAATGAGCCTGCTTTATACATCCGCGGACCGACCACGATTTGCATGCGAATGACAAGACAACGAGATTTCGCGTTAACTAACCGAGACCGCCCGGCATAAAATATGGGCGCCGCCATTTTGGTTTCTTTTGCCGTTGGAAGGACCAGAGTTTGCATACTGCGCAGATTCGAACGCATTTCCGAGGTAAGCCATTTTCACAATTTTCCCCACATACTCCTATAGGAATTAAATCCCATATAATATTTTTCAAACATTAAAATCCCATCCGTAGGTTTGTTTGATAAACAATAATTAGGATATAAATACTACTAAAATGCTTGTGGACATAATTGCCAACCAATCACTTGTCATTTTTGGATCATTTAGAAAATAACAATAATAACTCTCTTCACCACTCCCACAAATTCAGTAAAACCTTGTATTCAAAAAAATTCACACTTCTATGTGAAATTAGCTTTTGGGTCTTTGTTAGTGGTATAAAAAATAGAAACATATTGATTCTTGGGGTTTGAAAATTATTTTGGAGGCCATTTTGATCTACATGTGCATACACACAGATTCACACAAACACAAACACACACGCACAATGGAAGAGATGACAGGTAGCAGCTCCCTACTGAGCTATTGCCTACTGACTCATAAACATATTAGGCTGATTGCTATAAAGTAAGTCTGTCCACACATCTCACACACTGCTTGATTACTTGATATACAAAACTTCACTATAAGGAAAAATTAACATTTTATTGTTATTGTATATTTCTAAAAAGAATATATAAATATTATTTCAACTAACGTTCTGCTTCTACATTTTCTTCAGAAAATAACCTTTCTATGCTTCATTTAAAAGATGTGTTGTTGTTAAATATTTGGAATCTTGACAGTCAGATAACAACAAAAACCTGGGTTGATGGATCCCAACAATATAACTCCATCTAAAGGAGTTGTGCTTATATTTGTTCAAAACAATTCAGAATCCTCATCACCCAAAGTGTTACACTGAAACATGAATAAAAGATTTATTTGAAAACAATAAAAATACATGATAACCAAAGAATAAATGGAGATTTAAATCTTTAGATAGAAGAATCCCAAATCATGGATTCTCTTAAAGAAATCTCAAATTTTACTCATGCTTCTGTATCCATAAAAAGAGGGTTTAGGTAAAATTCTGATGAGATATTGCATTGCCAGTGGACCCTAAATTTGTCTGGAAATCTCAGAGTTTGTAAAGGAAATCAATTGAAATATTTTTCTTATTTATTATCTTTTATTTTTCAGGCCAAAATATTTTACCATGAAATGAAGGCATACATCAGAATTGTCTGGGATACAAATAACATTCTCCAGGCTTGAGTGGGGATTTTTCACTATTTTCGATTGCTTACTGGTTGGTTGAATGATAATGGCAAATTCTGTTAAAGTAAACTGAGGCCATTCTTCAGCTGTTGCTGATTCAAGCCTGAAGACCAGTAACATGTTTACCAGTTAAAGAGCAAATAACTTCTGATTATATTCTTTATTTTCCATTTTTTTTATTTTCCAACAAATTGGACTATTCCCACGGCAGGTTAAGATTTATGTCAAGGGTGAATCAGTAACATTGGAAGTCGAGAGAAGCAAATTGGATGAATTGCAAGGACTGTTTGAACAGCTAAGTGAGAAATGGCAATATGGCTGAAACAAAATATGGTGTTCATAATAATCATCAGTATATGCTTCCTTTGTGTTTTGTTGTTTTCATTTTTAGAAATTTTTTTCTTTATCAAGTGCTGAACCTTTTTAAAAACCGAAAAATGAATTTTAGAAAAGCAGCTGTTGATCTTGATTCAATGAAAGAGAAATTGATCGAATCACAAGAAAGTTACTATCAAGAAGCACTTAAAGTGGGCAAAAATCAATGTGAAATAGTGACCATTGAAAGTAGAAAAATTCATTGTAAATGAATGCTTGGTGAAAACTGCTGATACTGTTGGATTAACTGCTGAATGGTAAATTTGCCACATCAAGAAAAATTATATTGATTATTTGATTGCAGAAATAAGGAGAGCATTAAAATTCATGCTTTGGATTTTTTCTAAATGTGTAAAATATTGTTTCTGTAGATTTCAAATATGGATAACTACAAGAAAAAATTTTCTGGATTACTAAATAACTATCTAAGAAATATTGATAGATCATCATTGTACAGAGAATCTCAAGACTGTCGAATGTTGATAAGAAAAAGAATGTAGATCGATTTTCCTTAATCTAAGTTTGCAACTAATTTATAATCTCATATGGTGAAGATTGTTAACCAAATTTTAAAATCCGCTACAGATTTTTAACAACTGGTGTCTCACTCATGAGTTGTGAAAGTTCTGTTGGGTTTACAAAACATGATTAATATTGGTAGTATCTATCTGTTGGTACAGATATTTACCCAAATGTTTAAAATAAATATAAAAATAAAATAAAAGTTAATGAATATTTTTATTTTCAAGTAAAGAAAAATGCTGTCAGGGTTAGAGAGAAATCATTTGACACATTTGCCTTCTCTACGACTCTGAAAAGGCAAGTTTGTGTATGTTACAAAACCTGTCTTTTCTCTCAAGTTTTGCACTTCATGTTTTAGCCATCTGTCATGAAAGCCTCTCCCTGAAATTTTCTAATTGGAAACAGAAAGAAAAGTTAACCCAACAAATCTTTCAGTGAACAGTTCCAACAATGTAAAACTGGCAACTGATCTTGAAACTGAATTCCAATCATTGGTTAACTGAGGCAAAGAATAGCTGGTAAATTTTAATGCCTTCAAAACAAAACAGCTTTCATTTAATCACTATAGAGAACATTTTCTGCCTTCCATCAACATGGCTGATGCTAACATCAAGGAGATCAATTCTTTTGAACTTTTTCATCTCATTTTTTTCACTGACATGAAGTGGAAAGATTACATTGAATTAATTGTAAAGGCTACTGTGTGGAACTTTGCTTCAATGTGTCATGCCAGATAATTTTTCTTGACAGAATCCATCTTGCACATTTATAAATCTACCATGTGCATTGAATTTTGTTGCCATATCTGCTCTTGTCCTCATGTAAATGTCAAGATTCTTGAAAAAATCCAAAGAAAGTTCTGTAATACAATCAATCCTGACCTGACATCTCAACTTCTGCCATTTTCTCACTGCCATTGTGTAGCTTCCCACTGTTTTTTTTACAAATATTTTCATGGCAATTGTTCTGATGAGCTTTCCTCCTTGGGGCCTCAACTGAATGAATTTAAGCATACTACTAGATTAGCAACTAGGTTTTACAGTTTTATTGTTGAATTAGCTAGATGCAACCGCATGTTCTATTCTTATAGTTTCTCACACTTCTCGCCCATGGAACACTCTTCTTCTTTCTGTGCCATATACAATATTCAAAAATTTAAATGCAATGCCAATCACCATCTTCTGTCTTCCTGAACCCTGTTCTTTTATTGTCCTTTCTTTTCCCTAAATTCTTCACATTCTATTTTACTCTCAGTCACACCTTCCATGTTAGCGATGTTATCAACTTGCTTGAGAGAAATGATAAAATAAATACATATAGTAAAATATATATACATTTTTCTAAATTAATTATATTTACTATTTATAAAATTAGGTAACATTTTTTAGTCTGCTTCATAATCTATGTACACAACAAATGACTTGCTTCTGATATAACAAACAATGTTCAAAACAAAGGACATAAGAAAAATGTATTTTACATGCTTGCAAAATTAGTCAAACTCTATGATATCAATATCTCAAAAATTTCAATAAATCTAGTGCAATGTTTTTCATGACCTAGAGAGGAGTCATTGTGGAGTAATGGATAGCTGCTTGGATTGAGGAATCAGAGAGCCAAGTTCAAATTCCAGTCAAATCCATTGCATTCACTTACATGCTAATACCCTATGGGTAAATAGCAGGACAGTCTGGGTTCTATAGCCTTGGGTAGTAACTGGTCTGCTACAGAAACAAATGGCAACCTACTGTGGGAAAAAATATCTGCCTTGTCATTCATGTATCAAAATATACATAATTGCCTAAGCATGTATCACGTATGGCACGATGGAGTAATGGATAGCGGCTTGGATTGAGGAATTGGAGAGCCAAGTTCGAATTCCATTCGAATCCATTACATTCACTTACGTGCTAACATTTTTGGAAAGGTGTGAATCCTCTTTCTTCTCCCCTCCAGCTATGGGTAAATAGCAGGGCAGACTGGGTTCTATAGCCTTGGATGGCAACTGGTCTAGGAGAAGGAAAACTCTGAATTCAAACCTGGTCTTAGATGAGGGTGAACGGAGTCTCTCTGAGTCTTGGTTGGCAATCCATTTAGTGTTGGTGTCACGATAAATACACCCTTGATGGCCCTAGCAAAGCATCAAGAATTCAGCTATTTGACAAGATTATGAACTACACCAATCAAAGTATTAGTGAGTTCAATCTCGGCTGAGGCCGCAAGATGATGAGATGATGATGATGGCACATAACTGACTGATGAAAGAAGTAAGACATTTTAGCACAGTTGCCTCCTTTTTGGGAAGTGGGTGATTAAAGTATATGAATTTCTAGAGTTACTTTTATCTTCACTTACAAAAATAGCAAATAAATTTTGAACCAATCAAATTTTCAGCCAATCAAATTTTCAGCCAATCAAAGTACCTGACTGAAAATAAGACTTTAGACACACATATCAAGATAATTAACCAGTAGTTTCAATGGCAAAAAGTCAGACAATGAAGATGTAGGAACAAACATATCACATGACTACAAATGAAGTTTTTGTAACAAAAATGTACAGATGCTTTCCCCGCAAAACTTTCTTTTTGAGATTTTTTATTAATATAAAAAGTACATACACATATTAAAAAAAATAAATGACGAAAAACACAACACAAACAAGGCAAATTTCATCCATGACACCCAAAAAGCCTCAACACCATTTTGATGCTGACCTAAGTCTCATGACGGTAACTGCCATGAAAAAAACACAAAAACAAAACAAAAAAACACTTTATCTTTCATGTTTCTGAACAGTGATTTTGATTCTATCTACCGTAGACAGGGCACCTTGAGGCGGTGTAATAGTTAGCAAGTTTGTCTCGCTAGAACAATTACGGCTGAGTAGTGAGTTCGGTCCTCACTGGGTGCCCCTAATTTTCAGCCTTGTGCCACATCTAAGCTATGCTTGGAAAATCATTATATACCTAAGACTGAATATAAACCTTTCCAAAAGAGAAAATATGTACCTACCTTGCAAACATCATAAAAATTCAGGATATAGAATTATTAAATACGAAATGCTTCAAATATCTCAGTGTATAGATCAGTTATAAGAAACTTAGTATAGGAGATAATAAAAATGAATGTGGAATAGGTGTAAATTTGCCTTACACCACAAACTATACAATACCAAAACATTAAGTGAGAAACTCAAATCATATTCTTAAATAGCCTCCTCAGAATAAGAATTTCATATGAATGTCATGCATAGCTCTAAACCCATTCAGAAATATCCAAACTACCAGCAGTATATACCTACATTCTCAGATCAATGATTAAACATGGCTTCAAATGAATGAAACCTGTAACTCTCTGAGAGAAACATCCTTCTTCAAAACCTTCAGAACTGGCATTACAAAATCAAAAAGAACTTTATCAAATAATCAAACGACACCACATAAAGACTTTCAACAGAAGCAACAACAAAAATGAATAGCATGTATAACTTGTAGTCTATTTCAAATAAAAGCTTAGGAAGGAAGTTGTAGGGACAATATTAATAAATAAAAATATAAAATAATAATAATAAATATCATAAATAAAGTAAAATAAAACAAACAACATGAAAACTTTTTTTAAAAATAGAATAAATAAAACCAAAATAATAAAAGTTCTCCCAGCATGCAACAGAAAATTTTTCTGCCTGAAAATGGATACTTTGTGCCAAAAAACACCAAAATCAATTACTTTGCTACCGACCCTCAAATGGTCAAGATATGCATCTCTCCTCAGTGCATTGCTTGTTGTAAGACGAAGTGACTTTCTTCCTTTATTACATGCAACCTTAAAACACATATAACTAAAATACGCACACACCAATATACAAAAATAAATAAAATTGTACAAGTTCAATTTACAATTTAACATGCTTTGAGAGTTATTTCTTAGTATATTTTTATTCTTGTGAACATCAGGCTATCCCTGCTGATATGATGTGAATGACTCCACAAAGTCCACATAAATACTGGAAAGAGTGATAACAGCTACTGGGCTTGAAAAATCCATTTTCCTGAAAAACTGTTTATAGAGAAAGATTTTAGAAATTTAAACTAACATTAACACTGGCTGTCAGTGAATGCCAAATATAAGCAAACAGCTAATATTAGTACTACCTTTATAAACCAAAAAGACATTTAGCATATTTGGCTTTAAAGAAAACGAAATGTCTACAATTTTTTATTAAGTCATCGCAAACTCTTTTTTGTGATTCACTGACAATTTAGCTTCTTAACACATGATTTTACATATACAAAAAAATATACTGCATAAACTGTGAATCAATTCCGATATAACAGCTACAATCTCATAATGCTGACGATTCTATTTTATGATGCTGAATTTTGAATTAGAATTACAGAGACAACTCCAAGACTGTAGAATGTTGATAAGAAAAAGAACATTTACTGTGGACTTGAATCAACCCACAACAAAGAAAAAGGGGGGAAATGTGTTTGCATATAAAAATATAAAATATTTTTAGTTTTGTGTTTTTACAACTAAATTGTTCTCAGCATGTAAGAGTGTTTTTGCAGTCCTTGTTTGTAGTTATTTGCTAAGATAAAAAGAAATGTGATTTTATCACATCTATGTATGTGTGACAAAAAAGAGGCAAAGGAGAAAGTGGGTTGGAAATTTTAAGTGTTACATAGTTTCATGAGGAAGTGTGTAAGTGTCATGTAGCTATATGAGGAAAAGTGAAAATGTCACAAAGCTTGTTGAGGAAGACAGGTGAAAGAGTAAGGAAATCTCTTTGAAGCTGCTGTCGTGAACTGATGTCAAATGTATCCTTATTGCCTTTGTCCATCTAGAGACTTTACTTAAATACTCTTCAAAAGGATCATGAAACATATTTTTTATTGTCAGCAGGAATGCAACCCATTGGCTGGAAAATGTCAAATATTTATTTCCAAAGGATTATTTTTTAACCAGAAGGATGTACAAATCCTCCGATTCAGAAACCATTTTTTGTTATTTGATGATTGACTGTTTAGGTGTTTATTTTCATTTTAATTCCATGCATTTTACTAAATTAAAGAATGCAATTGAGTTGCTATGTGCCACCAAATTCTGAACACATGTTGGGATTGAAAATGATATGTTCCAAAAAATAACCAAAGTTCTGAGAAACAGGAAAATGTCATTAGAAAGAAAGAAAACTGTGCTGAATTGTTATGCAATATCATTCTTCTTGTATGGTAGTGAATACTAAAGAGTCTCCTCACAAGAAGGAAGCCATGAAAATGATCCAACTATTGCAAGTGGCTAGTAGAGGATTCTGAAAGATATACATGATACAAAAATAAAGACTCTACCTTCATTGAGTTTCATTATGTGTTCATTCTACTCATCAATTCTTTTCCTGAAATCATTGCAGACATTTTGCAGAAATCTTGCTGCAAGTCATCATTCTTAAGAAACCTGTTTCTAATATTTTGCTTCTAATTGGTTGTTTTGAATATTCAAAATGGGAAGGTGATACAAAACAGAACTGTTGCAAATTTTTGTTGCAGTCAATATAAATCATTCCTTTAGTCTTGTTTTGTATTTCTCAATGCAAAACTACTAAAAACTGTCTTTTTTTTTAATTTTAATTAATTGTTATTAAAAATAATTTTTTCTATCCCTCTAAAATCTTTTAAAGAATTGACCAAGCAGATTGAAAGGCAAAATCACATTGCTATTCGAAAGAGATGAAAAATTAAAAAAGTCAATTTGGATTCCCACTGTTTAAAATCTTTGATTGCCCCCCACCCTGCAATCTTTTACAATAAAAAGATTTTGGTCTTGTTAAAATCCTTATCAACAGTGCTGTCTAGAAATTACTGCAAATATATATACACACACACACACACACACACACACACACACACACATGTATCCGTGCGTGTGTATGTGTGGAGAGAGAGAGAGAGAGATAGATAGAGAGAGAGAGAGAGAAATAGCAATAGCAAACATTGTGTTTTGCAAGAGCATCAACAAAACACTATCAATTAAGGTATTTCTGGATGATAACACTTTTAAAGAAAGCAATATTTGTAAGTATAGTGCCTAATATCGAGAGCTATATCATTAGTAGTAACTTACACTCTCTCTAAATTCTATTTTTTATTTCCGGACTTGTTTTTTCTGCTTTCTTTTAGAATTTGTAGGTCTGATGAATTGGTTCGTATTTACGATTCCAATGGAATAAATTATGACCATGGAATATTAGTGTTTAAGCCTTTTTATTATATATATATATATATATATATTTCACACATTCAGTGCTAGTGATTTAAAAATGTGCTCAATGCATAATGTTATTTTATACCATCTGTCATATTCATATATGTCCAAAGTGTGTTTGCATGTAAGTGAATTTAATGAACTTGACTGGAATTTGAACTCTCTTCCCTTATTCCTTTATCTAAGTTGCAATCTATTACTCCACCATGCCTCCATAGGAGGCATGATAACAGATCCATAATTTATATTAATAACAAGTATACATTTTTTTCCTCACCAGTATCACAAGTCTGATTTTCATGCACAATACAATCTTCAAGTTGGTGATTGTAAACTGACCTGAAGATTGCTTTGTGCATGAAACTCATAGTCATACTATTGGTGAAGAAAAAATGTATATTTATTATTAATACACACAAACAGATACATACATACATATATATATATATATATATATATATATATATATATATGATTTAAAACATAATAAAGCTCTATCAGTTAATATTGCATACAGCACTCTTTTTTTATTGTCTGCCTCTATAGCAGGCTCATTTTAAGAGCTGCTCTTTCTTCTCATTACTATAATACCCTGCCATTGCTGACTTTAAGGGCCCAGTTTTGTTGAGCCCTTTTTCTGATTAAAAGCAGTAGGCTTTTTTACTGTGGCCCCATTTTTCTGCATGGCATTGAGCACTTTTCATCACACCAGTGAATCATTTATGGTGTCTTTTATAATTGTGTATTTATGGGTTTTTGGAATCTTGGGCCAGATGGGTGTCCCATCTCATCCAGATTAGTTTGGTCAGTGTGTGCATGGTATGCAAATACCAGCTACACTTTTCCCATCTACAAATGCCCTTGGCATATAAAAACTTCAATTTTCACCTTACAATTACTGACCACCTGACAAATGCATGAAAGCATCTGAAACTTGTTGTCATGGTTGGTCCCTGCATACTAGAAAATTGATTTAAAATATAATAAAGCTCTGCCAGTTACTATGGCATAGAGAGCTCTTTTTTCTTGTGTACATATATAGCAGACTCATTTTAGAAGCTGCTTATTATTTTTTTCCTGTTTTCTGGCTCCTCTAACTTATATGACTCACTGCTATTACCATGTTGTCTTCAAGGATTTTTTTTTTATTTTTTGCATGTTATAATACTGATTAAATCTAGTAGGTTGGGCTAGTCATTTACCATTACAGTGTTTTTAGATTGCTTTTTGTGGAAACTATATATTGAATATACTTAAATTCTTATGTAGACTCCCTATTAAGACTATTTAATATATATATATATATATATATATATATATATATATATATATAGGTGTGTGTGTTTATCAAAATAAGTTTGATTAAATTGAACTGACAAGGACTATCTGTTTAATGTTTTATTGTAGTTTTCCATTTTTAGAACAACACATAAATTGTGATATATAGTTAACAGAATCCTGCCTACAACATGGTAGGCAAGATTCTGTTAACTATATATTATGATATAACTATATGATAATATATAGTTATATAGTACTATATATATAGTTAATTTATATAGTTAACTATATATTATAATAGATGGCTCTTGAATATGACTGAAATGGTTAACAGTGCTTGAACAAAAACAACAGAACAAACATGAATTTCACAGAGTTTAGCAAAATTCATTCTTCTTACTTCCTCCTCTATCCTTTCTTATTTTCACCTATCCTACTCTTTCTTTCTTTCTTTTTCGCTTTTTTCTATTTTGCTTTCATTCTTCTTCTCCCTCCTCTATCTATTCTTTCTTTCACTTACCCAACTGTTTCTTTTTTTTTTGCTTTTTTCTATTTTGCTTTCATTCTTCTTCTCCCTCCTCTATCTATTCTTTCTTTCACTTACCCAACTGTTTCTTTTTTTTTTGCTTTTTTCTATTTTGCTTTCATTCTTCTTCTCCCTCCTCTATCTATTCTTTCTTTCACTTACCCAACTGTTTTTTTTTTTTTTTTTTTATTTTGCTTTCATTCTTCTTCTCCCTCCTCTATCTATTCTTTCTTTCACTTACCCAACTGTTTTTTTTTTTTTTGCTTTTTTTCTATTTTTGCTTTCATTCTTCTTCTCCTCCTCTATCTATTCTTTCTTTCACTTACCCAACTGTTTCTTTTTTTTTTTTTTTTTTTCTATTTTGCTTTCATTCTTCTTCTCCCTCCTCTATCTATTCTTTCTTTCACTTACCCAACTGTTTCTTTTTTTTTTGCTTTTTTTTCTATTTTGCTTTCATTCTTCTTCTCCTCCTCTATCTATTCTTTTCTTTCACTTACCCAACTGTTTCTTTTTTTTTTTTGCTTTTTCTATTTTTTGCTTTCATTCTTCTTCTCCCTCCTCTATCTATTCTTTCTTTCACTTACCCAACTGTTTTTTTTTTTTTTGCTTTTTTTCTATTTTGCTTTCATTCTTCTTCTCCCTCCTCTATCTATTCTTTCTTTCACTTACCCAACTGTTTCATTTTTTTTTTTTTTTTTTTCTATTTTGCTTTCATTCTTCTTCTCCCTCCTCTATCTATTCTTTCTTTCACTTACCCAACTGTTTTTTTTTTTTCGCTTTTTTTTTCTATTTTGCTTTCATTCTTCTTCTCCCTCCTCTATCTATTCTTTCTTTCACTTACCCAACTGTTTTTTTTTTTTTGCTTTTTTTCTATTTTGCTTTCATTCTTCTTCTCCCTCCTCTATCTATTCTTTCTTTCACTTACCCAACTGTTTCTTTTTTTTTTGCTTTTTTCTATTTTGCTTTCATTCTTCTTCTCCCTCCTCTATCTATTCTTTCTTTCACTTACCCAACTGTTTTTTTTTTTTTGCTTTTTTCTATTTTGCTTTCATTCTTCTTCTCCTCCTCTATCTATTCTTTCTTTCACTTACCCAACTGTTTTTTTTTTTTTGCTTTTTTCTATTTTTGCTTTCATTCTTCTTCTCCTCCTCTATCTATTCTTTCTTTCACTTACCCAACTGTTTCTTTTTTTTTTGCTTTTTTCTATTTTGCTTTCATTCTTCTTCTCCCTCCTCTATCTATTCTTTCTTTCCTTACCCAACTGTTTTTTTTTTTTTTTGCTTTTTTCTATTTTGCTTTCATTCTTCTTCTCCCTCCTCTATCTATTCTTTCTTTCACTTACCCAACTGTTTCTTTTTTTTTGCTTTTTCTATTTTGCTTTTCATTCTTCTTCTCCTCCTCTATCTATTCTTTTCTTTCACTTACCCAACTGTTTCTTTTTTTTTTTTTTTTCTATTTTGCTTTCATTCTTCTTCTCCTCCTCTATCTATTCTTTCTTTCACTTACCCAACTGTTTTTTTTTTTTGCTTTTTTCTATTTTGCTTTCATTCTTCTTCTCCCTCCTCTATCTATTCTTTTTTTCTTTCACTTACCCAACTGTTTTTTTTTTTTTGCTTTTTTTCTATTTTGCTTTTCATTCTTCTTCTCCTCCTCCTCTATTCTATTCTTTCTTTCACTTACCCAACTGTTTTTTTTTTTTTTGCTTTTTTCTATTTTGCTTTCATTCTTCTTCTCCTCCTCTATCTATTCTTTCTTTCACTTACCCAACTGTTTTTTTTTTTTTGCTTTTTCTATTTTGCTTTCATTCTTCTTCTCCCTCCTCTATCTATTCTTTCTTTCACTTACCCAACTGTTTTTTTTTTTTTTTTTTTTTCTATTTTGCTTTCATTCTTCTTCTCCTCCTCTATCTATTCTTTCTTTCACTTACCCAACTGTTTTTTTTTTTTTTTTTTTTTCTATTTTGCTTTCATTCTTCTTTCTCCCTCCTCTATCTATTCTTTCTTTCACTTACCCAACTGTTTTTTTTTTTGCTTTTTTCTATTTTGCTTTCATTCTTCTTCTCCCTCCTCTATCTATTCTTTTTTTCACTTACCCAACTGTTTTCTTTTTTTTTTTTTTTTTTCTATTTTGCTTTCATTCTTCTTCTCCCTCCTCTATCTATTCTTTTCTTTTTTACCCAACTGTTTTTTTTTTTTTTTTTTTGCTTTTTTTCTATTTTGCTTTCATTCTTCTTCTCCCTCCTCTATCTATTTTCTTTCACTTACCCAACTGTTTTTTTTTTTTGCTTTTTTTCTATTTTGCTTTCATTCTTCTTCTCCTCCTCTATCTATTCTTTCTTTCACTTACCCAACTGTTTTTTTTTTTTTTTTGCTTTTTTTTCTATTTTGCTTTCATTCTTCTTCTCCCTCCTCTATCTATTCTTTTCTTTCACTTACCCAACTGTTTTTTTTTTTTTGCTTTTTTTCTATTTTGCTTTCATTCTTCTTCTCTCCCTCCTCTATCTATTCTTTTCTTTCACTTACCCAACTGTTTCTTTTTTTTTTTTTTTTTTTTTTTTTATTTTGCTTTCATTCTTCTTCTCCCTCCTCTATCTATTCTTTCTTTCACTTACCCAACTGTTTCTTTTTTTTTTGCTTTTTTCTTTTCGCTCTTTTCTTTTTCACTTTCTTTCTTCATCCTCCCACTCTTCTCTCTTTTTCTCTCCTTTTCATTTTCTTTCCTCTTCCCATCCATACATTCTTCATTTTTTTCTTTCAATAATTCATTCCTTGTTTTTGTTTGTTTCTTTCTTTCTTGCTAAACTTTTAGTAATCTTAGGCCTTGCAATAGGTGAACATTAATATTAAAAATATTTTTTATTGTTTTATTTTATTATTTATTTATTTTATTTTTTTATAATTTTATTTTATCCAGTAGATCCATATAAATCTATCAGATCGACTGATCTCGTAGATCCGTATAGATCAACCAGATTCAGTGATCTTGTAGATCCATATAGATCTACCAGATCGACTGATCATGTAGATCCCTATAAATCTACCAAATCAACTGATCACGTAGATCCATATATATCTACCAGATCGACTGATCTTGTAAATCCATAGAGATCAACCAGATTGACTGATCTTGTAGATCTATATAGATCTACCAGATTGACAGATCTTGTGGATCCATATAGATCTACCAGATCAACTGATCTTGTAGATCCATATAGATCAACCAAACCGACTGATCTCATAGATCCATATAAATCTGTCAGATCAATTGATCTCATAAATCTATATGGATCTACCAGATCTGCTATCATTTAGATAAAATAAAATATTAAAACAATATTTTTAATATTAATGTAAAAGTTATGTTCTGGATTTTGACACAGAAAGTGGAATCATCAGTCCATTTTCATACTGCATTCACTTTCACGCAAATACCTTTGAGAAAGGCATGAATTAATTTCTTTTTCCATCTTTTGGGTTAAACAGCAAAGTAGACTTGGCTATCTATCTTTGGGTGGTAACCAGTCTAAAAGATAAAAACTTTGAATTCAAAACTGTGGAAAAGGCAATGGGCAACCACTCAACTATTGTTTCCAAGAAGAAATGGCAATCTGCAGATGATAAATAAAATGAATTTGTGGAGAACCATGATTATGCACATCTTGACATCACAATGGATTCTACAAAGGGATCTGTTATGTTACATTTTTATTTTTAAAAATAAGTATACTTTTGGACTGTATTAATATTTCAGAATTGAAAGATAAAGATAAATTAAAACTGATTCTTTCATAAGGACAAATATTTTTTGCATTATTAACCATTTCTTCTTTTTTCATTTTTCTTATATATAATTTGAACTTTTGAGCTTGGATATTTGGTCAAATTTTGAGAATTGAGTGAAACCAAAAATTTTCAGTTACTGTTTTGTTTGGTAAGCTTATGAGAAGTGTGTTGAACCAAGAATTTTTTTTGTCCTCTTGTACAAATTAAAATTGGCATTTGGATGTTTGGTCAAATTTTGAGAAGTGGTTTGAGCCAAGAATTTTTCATTGCCCTCTTGTATAATTTGAATTTTGGAGCTTGGATATTTGGTCACATTTTGAGAAGTGGGTTAAGCCAAGGATTGTCCAATGACCAATGTATAGTTTGAATTTGACAATTGGACATTTAGTCAAATTTTGATAAATGGATTGAGAAGAATTTTTAGTGTCCCATGTATAATTTGAAATTTGACAATTGGTCATTTGGTCAAAATTTGAGAAATGGGTTGAGTCAAGAATTTCTTATTGTCCCATGTATAATATGTAATATAGAACGAAGAGCACCACAAATATCAATGGTAGTATTTTTTAATTGGTTTTAATATTCATTTTTGATTTCTATCTAGAAACAAGATAAGATCTAATGTTTTTTGATTTTGATTTCTTTTGTTGAATATATTTTAGTCAGACAATTTTCATTTCTCTGATATTCCCAGTTTGAATCTTTCTAACTTGATATTTTACTGACCAAAAACAATGTCTACCATGAGTAGGAAGGGGATCTAGTATACTATTGCTAGAATGATTACTCTTGACTCTGAGATTCTGTAACCCTGTGCCATACTAAATTAATCTTAGTAAATCTCATAATTTATCTAACTTCTGATTACATTTAAAAGTAACTTGAACTTCAATAAATAACTTGTTTTATGATCTCATGAGAGAAGCATATATGCCAGGATATAAATTAAATAGCCAGGAAATAAAATCATCGGCTTTTGCCAGAAAATAAAATTAAATGACATTATTAATAGTACATTGTTGTGTAAATAGAGAAAAATCTATATGTATAATGTATTGGAAAATTTCTGGTCTTACACATTTCATGCTGTCTATTTGCATTCAGTTATGTTAGATCCTGTAACATTTTGTTTGAAGCCTCTGTCATCCTTGTGATTGCTGACAAATTCAAACAAGGTGCCTGCATCAATATTTTTTTTTTTTGCACAGTTTGACAAAATGTTTGTGTTACTCTTGAAATGCTTCATCAGGATTTTGATGAATATTTTTTATATCAAACACAAGTTATTTTCACTATTTACATTATTCAGACTATTGTCCCCATCTTTGTCAACATATTTATTACAACGTTTTGGCCGTTGTATGCTCTGGCCTTCTTAAGGACACATGGCACAGTAGATAAAGGAGTTAGATCCAGTGACAGGACCCAAAGAGTGTGAGTTCAATACCTGGTTAAGGCAGTGGAGAACTTGGAGAGGTAATAAGGCAGGAGATAACTGATAATTGACATCCATTAGACATGGCATGTGGAATTGGAACAGTCTATGGCAGTGAGCAAAATAAAGGGTTCAGTTCGACATTCCAACCACCTGAAGAAGGCCCGAGTGTACAACAGCCAAAACGCTGTAATAAATATGGCAACAAAGATGAGGACAATAGTCCAAATAATGTAAATAGTATACATAATACCTCATCTCAGAAATATAGACAGATACAAGTTATTTTTTTTATACCCATATCACTCATGTCTGGTGAGAAAATACATCTACACTTGGTGGATCTTTGTACCAAAAAAAATTTGTTTGATAAGCAAAGTATTAAGAAACAGAAAAAAATTCATTAGAAACGTACTTAACTGTTATGTAATATCTCCTATATGACAGTGAATGCTGGACAATCCTCTCACATATGAAGAATTGACTTGAAGCAACAGAAATATGATTCTACAGAAGGATGCTGAGAATACCATTGACTGAATATGTAACTTTAGAGAAAATGGGAAAAAAGGACACTTTTACTTGACAACAGAAAAAGATGGTTGAAATTTCTAGGGCATATAATGAGGAAAGAAGACTCGGAAAATTTAATACTCACAGGCCAGATTGAATGCAAATAGAACAGTGGGAAAAAAAGCATAATTTACCCAGCAAGCTTGTGTAAATGAATAGTGGAACAAGGTCTAGAAGAGATGACTAAATGATAAAATTTATTAAGAACTACAGAGGACAGGAAATGAGGAGAGCCATGACTGCCAACATTTTGAAGAGTCACAATAAAATAAGAAGATGCCTCAAGACAATTCTAAGGTATATATTACTTGTAAATTTTATGAAAAATTCACCATAAGTTTATCTGGTGAGCATACAAAACCTGTCTCAAAATATTTTAAAATAATTATTTACTTGAATTTTTACCTGAACTTTTCAATGATAAACAAAAAGTTATGGAGACATTAATTACAGTTTACAGAAGTTGAAGTCTCATAGACTCTCCAGACATAAAATTTAAAATGATTAAGTTTCCCTAGGCATCAGAAGTTAAAGTGAGAAAGATAAATTTTAATGATCTTATATTTGGTTTACTGAGTAAATGCAAGTTGGAAGGAAGGGAGACAAGCCTGCTGCTGCTACTGCTTGGAACCATCCATTAAATATGTGGAGGGGAAATAATTGAATTAGTTAACATTCAGCATATATATAATATTTAATTCATGTAATTAATGGAAAAGCATATGCATTAAAAAACAAGATTAATTAAGCTGGAGATTGATTTAAATTAAGTGTTACATCAGTATGATTACCAATCACTAGGAAAATGCTAGAAAGTTTGAAAAAAAATTTGTGAGCATATCCATGTAGACTATTGACAAACAATCCATGTTATTTACTGGAGTAATGGTCTACTTGGAAGTTTGGGAAATTTCCACCTCATACAGACTGGGAGCTTTCCAACTTATGTCGTCTGGGAATTTTCTACCTCATATACTCTGAAAAATGTCCACTAATTTGGAAATATCCACCCCCCTCTTATAGTTAGGGAGTTTCCACATTATGAAGTTTGTTATCTTACCACCTCATATAGTCTGGGATTTAACCATCTTATATAGTTAGGGAACTTTCCACCTTATATATTCTATGGAAATTTCAACATTATATAGTCTTGGAATTTTCTCCCTTGTATAGTACAGAAACTTCTACTTTATAGAGTCTAGGAAATTTCTGCATTATATAGACTTGGAACATTCCACCTTATATAGCCTTGGGCCTTTCCCCTCATATTATCTAGAAACTTCAACTACATAAAGTCTAGTAATGTTTTACCTTATATAATCTTGGAAATTTTCCCTGTCATGTAGTTGATGAACTTTAAACTTCATATAGGCTGGGAAATTTCAACATTATATAATCTGAGAACTTTCCTCTTCTTGTAATTTACAAAGTGTAGTTATTTGTCTGTCTAACATTTTTAACTTTAGTTATCTAAGGAGTTATCTCCCTTGCACTAACAGTGCCCAATAGCTGTGTATGTTTTATGACAAGGGCAAACTGCTTCAAGATGGTTTTTGAAGCTGAGAAGTGAAAATGCTGCGGCTTTGAAATAACAGATTATAACAATAAATACAGGAGAAAATATATACAAAAATGCTTGTGAAAGCCTAATAATAAAAGATATGAATTATATTTACAGAATTGCTTGTGAAAATTTATTAATAAAAGATATGAATTATATTTACAGAATTGCTTGTGAAAATTTATTAATAAAAGATATGAATTATAATTACAGAATTGCTTGTGAAAATCTAATAATAAAATATATGAATTATATTTACAGAAATGCTTATGAAAATTTAATAATAAATGTGTTGTGGGGACCTACCTACAAATGGACTCTTCCACACCTATATAATATGGCTACCAACTCTGAGTAGAGGAAGACCGAGTAAGAGTCACCATAACAAAAAGATATGAATTATATTTACAGAAATGCTGGTGAAAGCCTAATAATAAAAGATATGAATTATATTTACAGAAATGCTTGTAAAAGCCTAATAATAAAAGATATGAATTTCATATATGATTTCATTTTTGACAGCAGTGGGTAAATTAGAGATGAAAAATGCATTAATTCTTTTTTATTATATTCTAAACAATGAACAAAAGAAATAGAGGATGACAAAAAATATGGAAGTTTAACTAAAAATACAGTGGATAATTGAATAAAATATAGGAAAATCTTGTTGGAAATGAATGACCATGATTGCTACTGACCAAAATTTGTTTGAACTGTCATAGGTTAATTTTGATGGGCTTCTCTTAATGCTGGTTTTGTTTTTACTGTTTATTGAAAGATTCCAAGAATATATAGCAGTGTGAAGTTCTAAAAAGAAACCATTAAAATTTAAGCAATATCTACTGAAATAACCACTTATATGATAATATCTTTGGATATTATTTTAATCAAATATTAAAGAATTCAGAAGAAAGTGTGGAAACTATTTTTTCTATATTTCCAAGAATAGAAATTGTATGTAGATAATTAATGAGGTTGCACAGTATTTTTGGTAATCCTCAATTAAAGGTGTGGAAAATGTTTTTTAATACATATACCTAACTCTTACAGAAAGTGGTGAAGAAGAGAGAGAGAAGAAAGGACAAAACATTAATTGCAAGAAGACAGAATGAATGGTTGTAAGCCAAAGAAACAGCTGAGCATGCAAATTACAAATTGAAGATACCAAAATCAAACAACAATTTAAAAAATGGCATGTGTTTTAACAGAGGAGAGAAAGTGTGACACTGATATATGATATCAGACACTGATATCAGAAGCTGCACTGGGATAGTGAAATATGCCTTCCAAAAGCTAAGCAATATATTAAGAAACAGGAAAATCTCATTACGAAAAAAAAAGAAAAGAGAACTTAAATGTTATGTATTATCACTCCTAAAAGATGGCAGTGAATGCTGGACAATCTTCTCACAGATGAAGGAGAGACTTGAAGCAAGAGAAATGTGCTTATACAGAAGGATGCTGAGAGTGCCATGGGATGAACATGCGAACAACAACAAAGGTTTAGAGATAATGAAATAAAAAAGAATTCTTATACTTAACATCAGGAACAGGTAGTTGAAATATCTAAAGCACATAATGAGAAAAGAGGGTTTAGAAAATTTGGTACTCGTGGGGCAGATTGAAGGCAAGAGGGTCAGAGGAAAACAATGCATAATCTATCTAGCAAGCTTGAGTAAATGCATGACAGATAAAGTTTTAGGAGGGATAACAGAAAGACAAAATTTAGTAAGAGCTACAAGTGATAGGAAACTGTGGAGAGCCATGATTGACAATGTCCTCAAGGGACACAGCACATAGAAGAAGAAGTCTGAATAATTCACGAAATAATGACAAAGTGATAATTTCCAACAATGAGGAAGAATGGAGAATGAAAGTTAATCGATTTCTTTCTCACCCCACCACTCTCACTTTATTGTTAGCCTTCTTTCTCTCTCTTTCTATCTAGATGTTGGTGATCATAGTTTTAGACAGCTTCCTGTTTTTTGTTTATCCCTTCAATACTTTTTCCTTTGTCTTAGCAGTTTAAATAGACTGGAATTGCTTGAGGAAATGGAAAGAGACTTATCCAGATGACACATAGAATATGGATAAATGATTGATACAAAATATCCAACAAATTATGTAAAAATAGAATAAGAGAAAACAAGTTGGGTGCAGAAATTCTTTTTTTTACAGTCTTGACATTTTACTACTTTATGAAGACATTTTCAAAACACAGATTAAAACTGATGAAAAGGCATTACCATGAGAACCTTACTACACAAATACATAATAAATCAAAAATATAAGAATAACAAATATAATTTTAAATGCTGGTAAATAAGGCAATAAAGCCACCAGGTCACATGGGGCTGCAGGGTATGAAAGAGCATGAGAAGAATTTAGTGAGAAGAAGCGAGGAAAAGTACAATAAAGGGACAGGATTTAGGAAGACAGAAAATGGCAATTAACATGGCATTTAAATTTTTGAAGATTGGAGGTGACAGGGAAGAAAGAAATCAGATGAGAATTCCACAAGCAAGAAGTGCAAGAAAATAAACTATTAGGATAGAACATAAGGTTACATCTAGCTAGTTCAATAGTAAAATGGTGAGACCTAGTTGCCAATCTAGCAGCACGCGCAAATTCATGCAGATGAGGCAATAAGGAGAAAAGGTTCATCAGAACAGTTGCCATGAAAATATTTGTATGAAAGCCAGAAGAAAGTATCAGTGGGAAAGTGACTGAAATCAAGATGCCAGGTCAGGATTGATTACATCACAGACTCTTCTTTGACTTTTGTCAAGAACTTCAAAATATATAGTAGGAGAAACAGATCAGATATGGCAACAAAATTCAATGTACAGATAAATGGTAGATTTATAAATGTTCAAGAGATATTCTTATGCGAAGAATTGTCTGGTATGAAACAGCAAACCAACTTTCCTAGAAGTCTGTGTGTATAAAAGAAAGTAAGCTTTTTATATATCGCATATGGGTAAAAATATTGGAAAAAACTGCAAGACATATGGCATAGCCAAACATTTCCCCTTCTAAATTTAGCCAATAAAGTTTCTCTAAATAAATATTCTTAAAGACTTCAGTTACATTTTGAAATTGATTTCCTATCTATCTATCTATCTATCTATACATATATATGTGTGTGTGTGTGTGTGTGTGTTTGTGTTTGTGTATATTTAGAAAGAGAAAATAATAGGACTGATAATGGTGATAATCATGAGAAGTGTATTTATTCTAAAAATCATGAAATTAAATAAAAACTTTCTTCTCTGTAACTTTAACTTGAGCATTATTTACAAAGTTAAGAAAAGATGTTTTAAGTGTTATAGCTTGTAAAATTTCTAGCGCAATGCTGATACATCATTCATTTTCAGGCGAGCCCCATTCTTTAGTTTCACCAGCTCACACATTTACAGTTAGGACTCCCTGCACTAGATCCTTGGACTAAAATCACCCTCATTTTTCTCTGTATTCCAATTGTAAGGAGGAAGTTCAACTCTGATAGCTTTTTTCCCAAGAATTAATAATTTGTGGAATAGACTTCTATGCAAATACTTCCCTGAATACTACAATCCTAATTGCTTCAAATCAAGTGTCAATTGTTATCTATCCTCACTATCCTCATAACTCCTACCATATCCTTTTAGTTTCATTTCAAGTTACCTTGAGTTGCTTTTGAGCTTTGTCTTGGGTATAGTATAGTAAAATATACTATAAGAAATATTAAAAAGAAAATCTTGGATTTTCAGACAATACCACTATTATTAGTAGTATTGTACTTTAGAAGCAAGGAAACTTTAGTTAATAGTTGGTATTTTTTCCTAGTCTTTAAGAACTAAAAATGAGAAAAGATTACAACCAGTGAGTAAAGGTCTTCTTTTAGTATTCTGATGAAAAAAAAATTATTGTCACAATTGAAGAAAAGCTGAGCAATTTAGTAAAAGAGAAATTTCTATCCTTAAGAATGAATAGGATTGACTCAGTAATGATTTTGCATCTTTATGGAGCAGTGTAGCATTTACTTTCAGCCGATCTAGATAAAATACTTTGTCTTAGTAGAAGAGCAAAACTGTTTACCACATTCATTCGACATAATAGAGCCAAAAGTTGGATCTGAAGAGACTCTTGAGAAAATGCAGAAAGGAGAGAAATGAAGAAAAAGAAAAAAAAATGGTTTTTCATGGAACCAGCACTTTCGTTTTTGTGATGTGTGTGACATTAAGATAAATGGTTTTGTTGCTATGTATCCTCTGCTCATCAGAGAATTGTCAATTTTTTCCTCTTTTTTTTTTTTTTTTGCATTTTTTTTAAACCGTTGGTATTGTAATGTGTGCAGCTTGGCTCTAGGGTTTGGGAATAAAGGCTATTGATCTATGTTCTGCTTACTGAGAGTCAATAAACCATGTTTGCCATTGCATAAAGGAAGTAATTTTGAGAAGGATTTATTCCAAATTGCCTTCTCTGTGGATTTTTTTTTTCTGTCTTTTTCTGTTTCTCTGTTTTCTTTACATCTTTTTAGGTCAAAGTTTCTTAAGATCAACTCTGGGAATCTGTTCCTGTGTAAAATTTATAAAGATATTTTAAACCATTTGGGTATTGTAGATTTTAGAAAATACATGATAAATATTATAGTTGTGTACAATTGATTTCTTACTACAATGTTGATAAAAATATAAAACAAACATTATTAGGAATTTTAAAATGAAAAAAAAGAATATTCTGATAGAAGTTTGTCTTATTTCTTTCGTTTTTTTTTTCCTTTTTCTGACATTTGTGGATATTTATTTATGCATATTGATGAAGATTCATTTGTTGAGCACTTTTGTGCAATCACTCCTCTATTGAGATCTTATCTTTTGTATAAACACTGAGGTCTTATGTTTTATATAATTACTAAGGATATATTTAGACCTCTCCTCTATCAGGTTTTATAGCATGCATAATCATTCAGGTCTTATATTTAGACCACTTTTGTATTGAGATCTTATATTTTGCATATTCATTGAGGTCTCATATTTAAAGGTCGTCTCTATGAGGTTTTATATATATTCTATACCTGAGGGTCTTATACTTAAACCTCTCCTCTATGAAGTTTTACATTTTGTATAATCAGTGAAATCTTATATTTAGACCACACTTGTATTGAGGACTTATATTTTGGATAATAACTGAGGTTTTATATTTAGACCACTCCTCTATGAGGTTTTTTATATTGTTTACTGGGGTATTATAGTCAGATCTCTCCTCTAAGAGGTTTTATATATTGTATAATCACTGAAGTCTTATATTTATACCCCTCTTTTATTGAGGTTTTATGTATATTTTGTATAATAATTTGAACATTCCTCTATGAGACTTTATGCTTTGTATAATCAGTGAAGTCTTTCATTTAGACCACACTTGTATTGAAGTCTTATATTTTCTATTATACTGAGGTCTCATATTTAGACTACTCCTGTATGGAAAGAAAGATAATGATATTATTTCATATTTTCATTTAATATTTGCCTTGTCTCCACATCTTCCTATCACTTGTAGCTCTTTGTAACATTTTTTATGCAATGATAGAGATATTATTATAAACACAATATTTTGGCCAAGTACTCTCCGACAATCATCAGGTGTCCTTGTTTTGTTGATTATTGTCTTGCTTTTTCTATGTGATATCAATGTTTCACTATCTGATCCAGGGGTTGAACTTACAATTACTAGAAGACAATAACACATGTCTAACCAAATTCTATATCCACTACTCAATCATTCCAAAGCACATTAGTGGTGTATTTTTGGAGCCTTTATAGTCAATATCAGTTGCTTTTGACATGTAGTGTGGAATGATCTTGATTATATTATTTTTTTTTTGACTTATATGCGATATCCATTTTACTTGTTGCTGCAGTTGAAAATGATCAAGTGATGTGGTTTCTCTTATTTGCTACAGTTGTTTCAGTCACAGAGAAATAATTGTTTCTTAATATTGAAATACCGGTTCTAAATCTTTAATCTGGCATACTTCCAACCTGGTCATTGTCAGACCACATATAATGCTAGAAAATCAGAAATCAATATGCTCTGTCTGTTCAAAATTTTTGGCTCAGCGAGATTTTGCATTTTTTAATTTATTCTTTTTTGCTTTTCAATTTCCTTTAATCAATTTTTTTAATTTTTAAAACTTTTTCTGCATATTTTCAAAATTTGGTTTTTATATTTCAATTCTTAATTTGTTTGAATTTCATTCCTATTTTTAATTTTTATATTCTTGAAATTCTTCTTAAAGTTTTTCAACTTTCTTTTTATCAGATTTTGTTACAACTTTAAAAAGAATTTCTACTTAAAAATTTTTGGCTCCAAGAATTTTGGGTTTCTTGTGCATTGTATTTTAGTAACCTTAATGAATTAATGGCCATTTTTAATTGATTTATTTTTTATGTTAATTGATTTAATTTTCTTATTTAATTAATTTGTTTTTTGTTAATTGATTTATTTTTATGTCAGTTGATTTATCCTTATGCTATTAAATAATAAATTTCAGCTGTTTATTAATTTTTCAAGGATTTTTCTGATAGTGTGAATAGTTGAATGATATATTTTAATAATAATTGATTTAATATAAATTATATAGCAGATGAAAATTATTTGTACATGGTTATTCTTCTAAATTTGTTTATAATTAATAAATATTTTTCCAATTTTATGCTCAAATTATCATATTTAATGTTCTCTGATTCAGTTTCAAATCACAGTGAGGCCTTTAAATATTAAATTTTAATGGATCAGCTTATAAATTGTTAAATTAAAGTTCAAACCATAATTTGAAACTGGATGAAAAAATGAGTGGCAGATTCACAAACTAATGGTGACATATTCAAAAAATGAGGGATCATGGGAATTGCCAGACTACAGAACACTGAAACAGAAATATTCAAATATACTATTGTAGCTAAATAAATGAATTTTTAAGGACATACTTTGACAAATATTGTCAAAAACACCTTTGATTCTTTGTCTTCATTAATTTGTAGATCTGCCACTAGTTTCTTCAATTCAGTTTCAAAGAAATATGATACACAATATTTCAGATCACAAACTGATAGATAAAGTGAAAATAACCAATTTGCCATTGCTTTTTGATACCTTCTATAGCAAATCTTTGAAACTATTTGGACACATCAAAAATTTGCAAAGCTCGCTAAATTGTCTCTTGAGAGCATGCTACCTGGAAAAAGAAGTAGATGAATACCAAGACAGATATGGAGAGATAATTCTATGATCACCAACTAATAAGTGACATTCTCAATATTATCATAAATAATGGAATTAAGTCATACTAGTTCATAGCTGTCACATGCAGAAACAGTGGCTAAAGAATATTTAAAATGCATTGATAGCAATTTTACTACAGAAAATAATGAGTACATGGATAGGAATTAATGCAAGTATTACAAATAAAAAATATAATGATAATTTCTTCTCTAATGATTTTACTATAGAATCAGACTGAAAGAAAGAAATTTTTGCATGGAATTTGTTAAAATAAATGATTGTCAGTAATCAGGAATTATTACAAATTGTTACAGACAGGAGAGAATTAATTTATGTGTAATTATAATTAGATGAAGAAAAAATAAAATTTAAATGATTCTTGGTGAAATGAATGAAGTCCTTTATAGTTTGACTTCTTGCCATTTACTGTTTTGGTGATTAATTCAGCAATTGGTTGCTGATTTTTTTTCTTTTAAATTTAGAATCTTACACATGGAAGCAAATGGAATTATGGGCATGTGTAAAGTCATATATATATATATATATATATATATGTGTGTGTGAAAAGTGTATATAAATATAAATAAATATAAGTATGTATAATTATTTATATATTATATACGTGGTACTTATTAGTAAGCGCTCAATATCAGAGATAGAGCTAACATATTTGATTGGATAGATGTGAGTTTGTGACCCTGGGAAAGCGTGAAACCCAGGGTCACAAACTCACATCTATCCAACCAAATATATATATATATATATATATATATATATATATATATATATATATATATATATATTGATAATATTAGTGGTAAATATACACATACATATATATTTGTATATAAAAAAAAAAATAATTCCAAGAGGATAGAATCCAGGTAGAACTCAATGTCCAGGACAGAGTAAGGATATAATAAAAAGGCTTAAACACTAATATTCCATGGTCATAATTTATTCCATTGGAATCGTAAATACGATCCAATTCACCAGACGTAAAAATTCAAAAAGAAAATAGAGAGTTGTTTTTTCTGTTTTCTTTTTTGAATTGAATTTTTCTTTTTGAATTTTTTGAATTGGATCGTATTTACGATTCCAATGGAATAAATTATGACCATGGAATATTAGTGTTTAAGCCTTTTTTTATATATATATATATATATATATATATATATATATATATATATATATGTATATATATATATATATATATATATATACACACAAAAATAACCCTGCAAAATTCCTCTTGTGATGTCACTTTACTAAAATCCTGTGGAGTATTTAAAATTAACTTCTTGAAGGACAGTATAAGATTACTTTGATTAATGTAACCAATTTGTTTTTGCTCCTTGCTACCTTCCATAGAAAATCTTGTAATCTATTAGGACACATTAAAAGATGCTGTTCAAAGTTCACTAAATTGTGCCTTGTGAGTATCATGCCTGGAAATAAGAAGTAGAGGAAAACCAAAACAGATGTGGAGGAACAATTCTATGATCACCAATTAATGTGTGGCAGCAACTAAATATGCTTTCTCAATATTATAATAAATGGTGGGAAATAAGTTACATTAGTTCACAATCTGCCACAGATAGAAACAACAACTAATGGTAGTTATTCTGTAAATTTAAATAAAGGTTATACACATTTTGAATGTGATATAAAAGTATTTCTTACTAATGCCAGAGTCGAAATAAAAATCTAGAATTTCAAATGCTGTTTTTCAAAGCCGGCTGAGAGGCCTTTGCTATTTGTGTGTCTAACGTAACACAAATTTCATACCAATATTTCTTCCTTTTTGGCTTTTTGCCCTACCAACTTAAGGATTTTGACTCATATTTGATAACATTTTTATTTATATTTGTGACTTATGAGTACAAAAATAAATATTTATATACTGATATGAAATTCAGAAAAATCTAACCCCAGGAATTTGTTTGTTCTTTAGAATTTTCTTATCTTATGATATTTACAAAATGACAAGTGAAGTTACAGTGATTGAAACAACATAGATGAGGTTATCGATATGACTAATTGAGAGCATAAATCTATGGTACTGCATGAAATGCTATCATTCTAATTAGGGAGTTATTGACTAAAAAATAGTGAAGAGTGCTGAATAGTTCATGAAAAAGATGGAAAAGTTGTTGACCTTCCAAAAATGTTTGCTCAGATTTGGAGGAATGGATCTTACTGGGTACATTTAAGTACCCTTGCATCATATCAAATTTTCATCTTGGAATTTCAGACATCACAAGAATAGCTGAAGAGTACGCCAGTCAAAATTTCATGGTCAAAACAATAAAGATGAGGATATTAATGCATGGAATAATATTAATACTTCATCTTAGACTTTCAGAAAATACAAGGATTGATTGAGAATTCAGCAAACTGAAAATTGTGATTGATTGAATGATGGATTTATTTTTTATGGCTTATCAACCTTTTGCAGGTTATTTCAAGCTAGAAAATATTTTTAGATTGTAAGATTATTTTTGGCAATAATAATTATTTAGTGATACATGTTCTACTAATTAACCCACAGCTGGAAGGAGAAGTGTAATCATACACAAGCACACAAATGCATGCTGGGATTTATTCCTAGCTAATAAAATAGACCAGTTCTCAGTTTCATATGACCCAGTCCAGGTTTGTTTTCCCTTGAAGTCAAAACACTACATTCATTTACTCAAATTTGCTCTTGTGTGTCAACCCCAATTCTTAGTTTGTGAACTTTTTGCCTTATTACTGTTGCTTTGCCTTATTACTGTTAATTTGGCTTATATATATTGTTTGCTTGCTTCATATTATTTTTGTTTTGTTCTTTTATTTTTCTTGTCATTGCTTATTACAAACTTTGTCAATTCTGTTTCTTGGGAAATCCTGCCATTTATTTACATTTAACCATGGTCACTCACTCTACAATGGCTGTAATCTAAGAGAATTTAAATTAAGGTAAAGTTGTGGATTACTATTCATGAATATCTTTTGTTCACCATTGGTGTGAGTCTTGATGTTGGTTGTGGCATATCTTCTTCCAATTTTTTCTCAAGTCCAAACTACTTCTTTAGTGTATTACCTATAAACTATCCACTAACTCTGCCAAAGGCACTAACTGACCTTGGTTATCTGTTTGCTAGATGAGGGGTTCTATCAAATAGATCACAATAGAATAATAAGGAAAATTGAAATTCAATCTGCAGATGTTTTAAGGTATCATGAATTTGATTTTGAATTGCTTTAAGAGTTTCCCGAAATTCAAACTCAATATTAAAAGCAATAGTTGCTCCTTACCCCAAATCAAATCATTCTCCCCCTGCGCTTACTTTCTATCTTAATGTTTTGTTTCATTTGTTTACCCACTTAACTACACAAAAAAAAAAAACTATTATTTTATTTTGAGATACCTCCTTTAATTAAGAGAAGTGCTATTACCAATCCAGGAGGTGTTCAGATAATTAAACTGATCAGTATGGTGGAGTAATGGACTGCAGAATTAGAGAGCTGAGTTCAAATTCCAGTCGATTCCATTACATTCACTTACATGCTATTACCCTTGGGAAAGGTATAAATCCTATTCTTCTCCCCCAGTTATGGGTAAAAAGCAGGATAGATCCGGTTCTATAGCCTTGGATGGCAACTGGTCTACTGAAGAAAGAAATGGCAACCTACTGCTGGGAAAAAAATCTGCCTTGTTAGTCATGTATCAAAAGATACATGATCGCTTAAGTGTGTATCACACCTCGCACATAACTGACTGTTACAAAGACATTCTATGGCCTTCTTCCACTGTACAATCCCTTAAGAAAGAAAGTTGTCCTTTTTATTCAAAATGCTGAAAACAAAAAAAGAATGGTGAGAAAAGGAGTATGGTTATATATATATAATATATATTTATAAGAGACTAGGTGTTCCAAAATATATGTCATTTGAGATGTAAATATCTAAATAACTACATAATCTAAACAGTTGAAACTAAACAGGCTTATTGTTTGAGCAAAATAGGAATTATTCATCAAAATTTGAATGAAGATTTCAAAGAGGTGTAGATTTCATGAATGATTTCATAAGTTTTCTATATGTGTGCAACATTTGACCATCTCTTCTGAAACTGGTGGTTGTCCAGATACTTTTGCCCCACACAGACACCCTTCCTCTTTGAAGTGTTTGTGAAAATCTGCAATACTTACTTTTGGTGCATTTTAGCAAATTCTCTCACAAATGCATGCTGCATACTCTTGTTCAACTGTGTTCAAGCATACTCTAACACATGAAATGTCTTTTCTTATCCAGTAAATAGCATTCTGTATCTGAAAAGAAAAACATAAAACATAGAATTTTGAGTTGTGTCTTTACATTTTGTTAAAACTTGCAATTATTTGAATGAGAATTGGTGAAATTAGATTACAGAATGATATCAGTTTTTCTGAAATATCCTGTATATTTAATATATATTCAGTCAGTTATGTGCCGTGAATGATACACACTTAGGTGATCATATATCTTTCGATACATGACGGATGAGGCAGGTTTTTTTCACACAGTAGGTTGCCATTTCTTTCTTTAGTAGACCAGTTTCCATCCAAGGCTACAGAACCTGGTCTGTCCTGCTATTTACCCATAGCTGTGGGGAGGAGAAGAGGATTTATACCTTTCTCAATGGTATTAGCACATAAGTGAGTGTAATGGATTCAAATGGAATTTGAACTTGGCTCTCCAATTTCTCAGTCTGAGCCACTATCCATTACTCCACTGTGCTTCCTAATAAAACAGATAACTGAAATTTTTTCAGTTATCTGTTTTGGATAAGACTTGTTTTTATGTCCATCGTCTTTGTCAAATTGAACTGAATTGTATTTTAATGAATATTGTCCTGAAGAAGGTTTATTAAACCGAAACGTCAGACGTCAACATTTCATTCATTTTAAACAACATAATTGCATTTAAGGATTTTTGTTTGTTTTTTCCAAATTTTTCTTCACTTTGTGAAATGTACCATTCATAAAATGGATCAGCTGAAATTGAACTGTATGAGTGTTGCTCCGAAAGTCATGCCTTATATTTTGTTATTTTCATCCATGATATCTAAAGTTGATGTTGATTGTATGGCAGTAGATGATGAACCTTCCTGCCTATAATCCATAATAGATTTTAGCAGTATAATATTCACCTAAATTCAGTAGTGTTCTCCACCTGTTATACAGTAAACTGCTATGTTAAACTTGTTAAATAAGTTTAATAATCTTGTTCTGAACATATTTCAAACACCAAAGTTTGAGCGGAATCTGCATTTGAATTAAGGCATTGATTAATAAAGTCATTATTTTCTATGCAATCAGCACAACATTTGAATTTGTTTGATCTTTAAGTTGTGTATAAACATTTTGGCTACATTTATTGAAAGCATCTGCTTTGCTTGCCAATGAACTCATCAACAATGTTCCCCACAAGAATATGGATTATTTTTTCAATGCTTATCAAAATTGGCCTGGATTTTCATACGTTATCAACACCACAAATCTTCTATTAAAGGATATCAACCCTTTATTTTACATTTCCCATTTTAATATATGATAATGAGAAGGGTGGGAATAACCGTTTCCATACAGGAAACTGACCAATACATTTAGCCTTACTATCAAATAAAATTAATAAAATCTTTCTCTTGAAACAGTTTTTCAAGGAATAGAACTTCCAAATTTTTTTTTTTTTTTTTTTTTTTTTAAGTGTTTCACCCCAAGTAAGGTGAGAAGCCACTAGGACACAAGGGCTTACAGAAAATTTGGAGCAAGATCAGATAGGAGTGATAGAAGAAAGGATGAGGAGAAGGGTAGTGGATAGATCAAGGCAACTGGAGATGTCGATTGACATTACATTTGAATAGCTGGAGATTATAGCTCTCAGGGAAACTGGAATAGGGAAGGGAGTTCCACAGGCGAGAGGTGCAATACATGAAGCTATTGGAGTAGAAGAGACGGCTACATTTAGGAGTTTCGACAGTGAAAGGGTGAGAGTGGGATGCCAACCTCGTAGGGCGCTTGAACTCATGAAGTCTGGGAACCAGCGAATGCAGCTCCTCGGAGCAATTACCATGAAAGTATTTGTAAAACAGAGAGAGGTGATGGCACATCTGTGAGAAAGTGATTGTAGACGAGATGCCAGATCAGAAGTTGAGCATCAGACATTCTAATGGAGGGCAGGGAAGGATCTCTGTGGTGATTAATAGAGAGCAGTTTTGTTTTTGAGGCATTAAAGTTGACCAGCTAATTCCTGCCCCAGCTCACAACAGATTAGAGGTCCTTTTCGAGATGCACGGCCAGGTTATTTTTGTCAGTGACACTAGATTTATTTTTGAGGCAGGAATAAATTGTGGTGTCATCCACGTAGATGCCAACTTGGGAATTTATGGCATCAGGAAGGTTATTTATGTAGATAAGGAATAGAGTGGGGCCTAGGATGGAGCCTTGAGGAACACCTGCGTTCGTGGGATAGGGACTGGAGGAGCAACTGTTATCTCACTTTGAAGTCCTGTTTCAGATTTATTTTTGATTAAACTAGTGCAGAAAGTCAACATTTTAATTATATGATTAATTTTCTTTCTATTTACATGTGCTATCCATTTTAGTTGTTGCTGCTGTTGGAAATGTTCAAATAATGTGATTTTTGTTATTTGATTCTTCATGAATCTGTAGCACAAATCTATAAGATCTTCTTTAAGACCAACGAGGATTCATTTACTTGAAGCCATGTTTAATCAGCTGTAAATAGCCAATAGTTTAGACATTTCTGAATGAGTTGGAATCTATATGTGTATCTAGATGTGAAGAAGCTCTTTAAAAGCATGACTTGAATTTTCTGGTTAATATTTGGCTTTGTGCTATCGTGCAACGTTGGCCATGACTACTCTTAATCTAACCTGTCCTTTGTCCAATTTCCTTATCTATTATACTGAATTTGTTATAACTTATTGATGCCCTGGGGTATCTTTAGTGTTTAGAGTTTAATTTTTCTACATTATGATTTTTTATGTTGGATTCAGGGTATGTGCTATTTTTACTCTTATTCTAATTTCAGATCATGCTTTATCATATATCCTAGTCCTTGGAACACTTGATAAAGAAAGTTTTATTCAAGAACACTTGGTAAAGAATGGTTTATTCAAGATCATTCTTATATCAACTGTGAATATGTATATTATACTTAAATAAATATGAATTAATTACTTCACTTGCATAGGCAATAGAAATATATCCAACAATAAAATTGGTCTTGTTTATGAATAAATTAGTGTTTGTTTGAGAATAATGCATTTGGGTACTGAATCATTCCCAAACCTCCTCCTTTTAATTGTTGGAAAAAGAAAAAAATATCATGATAAACTATTTTGCCAAATCTGTGAGTAGGTGCATTATCCTACAAAATCTATCTATATATAAGATCCTGTGACTTCTGTTAGTCTGTTCATCCATTACATTCTCCAAAATAGCTATACATTGAACGACTGAAACCAAATTTGGAGAAGAAGTGCAAACAGTTAAGTTTGGTACAAAGTACAAGATTAAATTTTTTTTAATATAACTTTATGTAAACCGCCTAACCTAGATGAAAGCAGTGTTTTTTGAGAGAAAACAATTTGATTTTGACTATTTTTTAGGTGGTTTTGTAACTTTGCAAACACCAATTTTTTTAGTGAGAATCCAGTTTCTAGTTTTGCCTGCATTTGTGAGAATGCTTCAAAAAGTTGGAATTTGGCTTCAGAAAGAAATATTTATGCATGGTCAATTGTATGTTGCATACTTAAGAGTAAGCAATCATAAGAATTTTTTTTTCACTGTTAAAAAGGAGAAAAAGAAATTATTGTTTACCATGAAGTCCTATAAAATTAAATTAAATTAAATTAAAGAAATTATTTAAACTGCAAAGTAAGTTTTTCATCAAAGTATTTTTTCAAACAAATCAACTTATTCAAATTTCATTGATTGGTTTACAAAATTGAACAAAACGTAAAGTTTTGTAAATCTTGACAAAAAATCGTTAGCGATAACTTTAACAATACTAAATAATGAGAGAATTTCTAATGCTTCCATCACTATTCTTCCTTCCTTGCCTTCTTTGATTAACTGAATAAGTTAAAACTATATTCTTCATTTACTGTTTCGCCCTTCAAATATAGTCAGTCATCAAAAGATGCTTCCTTATTCTTAAATACCATAGGGCTTCAATTTCTCCAGCAAGGGAGATTCCTCTGCATGAACTTCTGTTTGGTCCCTGAATCATAGTAGCATAACCATGTTTCATTAATAATGGTGTGTTTTTCTCAAATATTATCAATAGTTGATTGAAAATGCTTTCAAAACAATTTATATATGTCTACTTTCTCAATACTGGTTGGTTTGAATGCCATTTGTACAACTACTTGGCTAACAATTTCTGTATATCTAATAACTCAAGAATTATTACAATGCATTTCCTCGGTTATATCTAGTGTATCAGCAGTTTTAGGAGTTCACACAATTTAAAGACTCCCAGACTGGTGTGAATCTTAGATTTCAACTGTTATGATGTGAATGACAACCCCACAAACATGTGCACCTTAGTAGATTTATTGCCTTGCTCGGGGTGAAATTATTAAAAGTAATAAGAACATGACTTACCTATTCAGTTAAAATATCCTCATGTTGAAGGTTATTACTACAGGAAAAAAAATTACTCACTCAGATGAGGTTGCGATTAGAGGTTGGCAAGTATGCTAATAGCATTCCCAGCCATTCATAATCAGTAATAACCTTAGAATACTTTAAAAATTCCTGTGTTTGCAAACAGAGATGTTGGTTTTTTTTTTTGTGACAGCATGTTAGCAGCTTGAAGACTACATATTTTGCTACCCTATGGATTTTGTGGCCTTATAGATTGTGATGTTACTGATTTTGAAACTTTTTCTCTATCACATTTCATCAAACATGTTTTTACTTTTAAATTTTATTTTTAAGAAACAGCAATCTTATGATGGTTCATAGTTCAACACTTGAAATTTCACTCATTCTGTTCAGAATAATCTGAAACTTAACAAAAATAAGTGCATGGATTCTGCAAATTAACACTTTACAATATAAAAGAACCCGCTTTCTAGATAGAATGATAAAATAAGTTTTTGAACAAAAATATGGCCAACAAATTTTCAGCTGAAAAAAGATAATTTATTCATAAAACAATACAGATTTGATTGTTGAATACATTTCTATTGCTTTTGCAAGTGCAGTAATAATTCATATTTATTTAATCATAATATAAGTATTTGTATTTGGTGAATGATCTTGAATAAATCATTTTTATAAAATATTCCAAGGATTAGGATAGAACTTTTCAAAGCAGAAACCATGATCTGGAGTTAGAATAAAAGTAGAGATAGCACATACCCTGAATCCATTATAAATTATCAGCCATGGTGTTTTTTACTTAAGGCCAAGCCATAGTGCAACTGAAGGCAAGCACAGGAGGCCTATTGCAAATCTTGCTATTCCACTGGAAGATGTTTAGTTTCTGTTTGGGTTTGTTTTAGCTTGCTATTGCAGTCAGCTTAAGAAAAAAAAGTAAATATTAAGAGTAGAATTAATATGGCTTTAAAATGAATGCTCTATATCTTGGTATATGTTTTCTTTTCTAAAATCTTATTATAATTAATATATAATTTGGTCGATCTTCAGATCCTTTACCTGCCACCCAGTTAACAAGGATGTATGAAATGCCATATATATATATATATATATATATATATATATATATATATATATGTATGTATGTATAAAGGTAAAAGAAAAAAGGAAAACTGTATTATTAGCCGATGTGTTTCCTCCAATGTGGACTTTTACAAGGCAAAAACGAAATGAATTTATTAAAAACAAAGTAACTATTAACAACAAACAAAATGTCCTTGGCAACAAGAAGAAATTTAGAAAACGCTATTGTATTCATATTGTCAACTGAAAATTACGTCAAGTACTTTCATGTGTGGAAATATTGTGTTTATTGTTGTGTTGATGGATTCAACCATTTTCTTTTGATTCCTTGATAGTTGTGTATGTTGGCTTAAGAGAGTAGTAACTCTGTTATGAAAGGTGATATTAGGAAAAGGTCTGGGTGTAGATTAAAATTTGGATAATATTCAATGGCAGCACTCTCGAGGATTTTCAAGAAATGATGAGATTTGAAATAGGCATCAAGTTCTTACTTTTGATTGACCTTAAATAAAGAACACCATGCTATCAGAGTATTTCAGTGAATAAACATCAAACGTCACTGAGGACTGAGCCATGACAGAAATAAACATCAAGACAATCAAACTCCAAATGACAAAAATGGCTTCTGAGTTTGATGATCTGCACATCATTCTGGTTAATAAATTAATCCTTTGAAAATAAATATTTAACATTTTTCAACCAACAGTTTGCATTTCCATTGTAAATAAAAACATGCTTCGTGATCACTTTGAAGAGTATATAAACAAAGTTTCCAGACAAGATAAGTTCAGTAAAGGGAAACATGTGACAACAGTTCATGACAGTGGCTTTAAAGAGATTCCCTTGCTCATTCTTTCTCACCAAGATACATGACACTTACACTTTCTCACACATACATGCAAAGAAATCACATTTCTTTTCTTAACAAAGAGTGACAAACAAGGACTTAGAAAACTTTAGTAATCATACATGCTATGAAAAATTTATTTGTAAAATATTTTATATTTTTATATTTAAAAACCTTTCCTGACATTTTCTTTGTTGTGGGTTGATTCAAATCTGTGATAACTATACTAGCACAATGCCGCAAGTGATTGTGACCCTGGGTTAGATTGCAATCACTTTGTTTATTTAGTGATATCGCAGAACTCTTTTCTACACACACTCTATTGTTATTTCCTATAATCATACTCAACAAATACAATTATAGAGACTCCTAAAACATGTCTGGATAGACATTCTCACATAGAAACCACTTGAAAACTGTTGACCGAAGTCTTGTGACTAGAATTGGGTAGACAAAATAGTTTGAAAGTCATTGACAGTTGTCCTCTCACAAAATCACAAGCCATTGTAACTGAGGGTGTGATCATACATGCCCTGTTCAGCCGTAATTAAATTCTGCTAGGCATAGTTGCAGAATTAACTACAGGTTGGTTCTACAAGTGTTGAAAACACAAATGTGCCTGAAAAAACATCTGCAACAGGGATGAGCTAGTCCCTAAGCAGACAGACATACATGGAAACTAGTAAATATATATATATATATATATATATATATATATATATATATATATATATATATATATATATATATATATATATATATATATATATATATATATATATATATATATATATATATATATGTATAGCTGGTCACTTGTATTCGAGGATACCCGTCTACTAGGGTGGCTAGCCAATCCCTATTGCAGATCCTTGCTCAGATGCATTTGTGTTTATTCACCAGCCACAGAGCCCACCTGTGGTTTACACTGCAACTACAGTGAGCAGATATTTGTTACATTTTCTGAGGAAGAGTGTGTTATCTAGCTTGATCAACAATTTGAACAAAGCCAGCATGGTCAATACCTCAGCCGTGATGATTGTGACTTTATAGCAGAAACCTCGATAGCTGGTTTCTGTCAATCCAGTTTCACTCACAAGGCTTGGGTCAACCCGTGGTATGTTATCAGATGCTTTCCAAAGGTGTCACACAATATGATCAACCCCTCCAGTCCAATAACATCAGGAAGTCTCCGCCCTGACAAACACGGGTTTCATGGTCAGAATATGAACATTCTAACCACTTGGCCATGTCCCTATATATATATATATATATATATATATATATATATATATATATATATATATAGCTGGCCATATATATATATATATATATATATATATATATATATATATATATATATATATATATATAAAACGAAAGTTGTACTACATGTGCTTCATATAATGTGTAGATTTAATAAAGATGTTAATGAAATTTGGGGAGTAAAAAGATAACAAAATATCAATATTGGCAATATGATTGATGATATTTATTTTATATATATATGCATATATATATATTATAATTATTTTTTTAAAAATATGATTCCTTTGCTACATAAGAGTTCTCATATTTCAAAAGTGAGAGCTGAAAACCTCAATCTAATTATTAAAATTAAATCCAGTTAAAGTATCAAGCCCTGTTTCATCCTCAAGTGAAAATTTAGGAATAACCAATCTTGAAATTTACGCATCTTTATGAGCATGTTCATTCGCAATGTTTAACTCAATTTAATTAGATTGAAGTTTTCGAAAAAATAATTATAATTTAAGCTCTACTTCTGTGTGGAGCACTGTTTTTTTAAAAATAAAAAAAAAAGTCCTAAAATAGTCCAGATTATTTACCTAACGTGTTCTTTCCTATTTTTCTATATATCTGGACATACATACATAAATTTTTAGGAATTTATCCTATACTTATAGTATAAGATAACTGTTTATTGATTATATAAAGATGTTATTGGAAATGTTGTTACTTCGTATAGACAATTTATTTATGAAGTTATGCCAGTAATATATAAGGTAGAAATGGTTTTATTACATTTATTATCAGTTTATTTGATAATGTGAATCTTTGTATGTTATTGGCTATCACAATGTTAGCCTAAAGAAAAACATCACTCAGAATTTAAGGTTTCTTTTTTAAAATTGTTCTATAAGATGATCCCCAGATTTTAAAGGTGATTTTTGATATTTAAAGATTGTCTTATATGACAAAAATATATGGTACATATATGATATATATTACATATTTGTAGGTTTTTGATTAAATTGAAGTATGAAGAGAAAGATTTTAAAGTCAGAATTTTTGGACATGGCTGTGTCCATTTTTAACAAGATGATAAATAAGCAAATAAGTAGGAGTTCTTATTGCTGTTGGTTAGAGTGCCCCCTGTGGAAACTATATTTTCTGAATAAATCCAAATCGCTGTTTAATCCTTTAATATGTGATTCTATTTTGAAAATGTATTTTAACTCCGATCTGCATCTTTCTTATCAGGCTTTTAAATGAAGATGCTAAAAGTACACATCTGATGCCATCATTGCTGATGAGAACAGAATTTTGATCTGGAAATATCTTAATAAATAAATGTTTTCTATTAGATTATCAAAAGGCTTTAATTCTTTTTGATACTATAAAGTCATTTGTTTCCATTCTCAGATTGAAAAGAAAATAAGCAGAATAGGTTCCTACAGATGACTTGTCTTTATAGAACCAGTTCCTGGAAATTGGGGATGCCATTATTACCCACATGGTACCTTGAAGTTTATAGAATATAATACTAGCCTGAACATTTTTCCTTCAAGTAAGACCCTCTCATTTCTTGCCTTTGATCTTTTTGCTTTATGCCTATATTGCAATTTCTCTGTGTGGGACAAATTAGTGAAAAGTATCTATATATTTGCATATAATTTCTTATATGACATAGCAGTGTATAAAATCACTTTGAGAATAATGCATGTTTGTCATTCCTTTCTTTCAGCTATTCTGTTCTGTCCATGTATTAAGTTGGTACTTTTTTACAATATAATAATACAGAGAAATGTAAACTGGACATATTCTTTCTTGTATAGCACCCCTATTAACTGGTGACTATGGTATGATCCAAACCTTCCTATCTGGCATAGAACTCCTTTTAATGGCATCCATATAAGAGTCTATTTGATTCTTGTTTTGTTTTAATTTCAGCCCAAGCAAGGCAATAATGACACTAGGATGCATGGGGTTACTGGGAGTGAAAGAGAATGAGAAAGTCTTTAGTGAGGAGGACAATAAAAAAACAGGTTTTAAGAAGACATTTGACAGGGCTATTTAAGAACTCAGATTCTTAGGTCAATGTGTTGTAGCATCTTGCAGTGTCAGACAAAACTACACTGAAGACAGCCTATTCAATATTCAATTTAAGAACAAATATCATAAGTAGAAATTTATAATGCTCATATAAATAAATCCTGAAAATTTTGCCAGCATACAGTAGTTAATACAAATGTTCTTGTGAAAATTGACTTGCATAATAAAATATGACAGTGTAAGTTTCTGTATGGATATTTTTGCTTCATTTATTGATGTGAGTCCTTGTCAATGATTCAGCAGAAAAGTCACCCTACATTGTACACATGACAATTTATATATTTCATGGATAAAAGTACTGAGATATCTAGAGATGCTTCTGTGCAAGGAAACTTTGAAAATCATACGTTTTATTTTAAAGGTGTGTAAGTAAATAAATTAGTTCAGTATAAAAGAATTATATACATAAAAAAGGTATTAATGGAAAAACTATATATTTTTTGTTTTTAGTTCCCAAACTGTACAACTTTGAAAAATTCAAAGTCTTCTTGTGGCGAATGGTTTCACAGTTTCCTACAAAAGAAAGAAACAAAAAAAATGTCCCTCTTGGTTAAATCAAGTTTTGAATGTATTTTTTAAAAAAAAACACATAATAAAAGAATTCTGTAGACACTGACCAATAAATACTTTGTATGACTTCAACTAAAGTTTTTATATTTTGAAAATGTTTTTTCTTACTTACTCACTTACTTTTAATTCCTTTTCCACATATTTGTTTGCTTGCAAACTTTGTATTTGAAAACATTTCATCAGTTTTTATGCCTATGTGAGTTCACTCATTCAAAATTCTTTTTATTCTTTGTCATCATTCTTAAATGTTAACAAAATTTTCAAAAAGAAAACAATTAAAAGCAAAACTAATTCTGTTTACTCTGTAGCAACAAAAAGATTAAAACTTAAAAAGAAATCATAATCTTAGCTCAAATAAACATCTATCTCTTTCTCTCTCTGTATCTATTTAAATGCCTACAGGACATAAGAATTACAACTCTCCTCGGTTTCCCTTTCAATTTTTTTAATCATTTTACTTCAAACAAGGCAATAAAGCCACTAACACACAAAGAGGTTACCGAGTATTATAGAATATGAGAAAAATATTATTAATGAAAGAGAACAATAAAAAGAACAGGTATTATGAAGACAGTAGATAACAATTGACATTGTATTTAAATTTCTGGAAATCAAAGTTGGCTGGAAAGCAAAAATCCAGGAGGAAGTTCCATGAGTTAGTAGTGCGATAAAAAAATATTAGCATACGGTTACATCTAGTCAATTCAACTGTAAAATGATGAGATCTTTCTGACACTCTAGTACTGCACTTATTTTTATCAATTCAAGGTACCATAGAGGAAACTTCAGAACAATAGCCATGAAAATATTTTTAGAAAAGACACAGGGAAGCTACCTTATGGTGATGGGAAAGTGATTGAAGCTGAGATGCCAGGTCAGAACCAATAAAATTCTTCTTTGGATTTTATCAAGAATCCCTAAATATATAACAGGAGCACCAGACCAGATATGGCAACAATATTCAAAGCAAGGTTGAAAGACAGATTTATAAATATTTAAGAGAGATTTTGGCAAGAAAAATTGTCTCACTGTGAACCAACTTTTCTAGCAGTAATCCTAGCACTTGATATAATCTTTCCACTTCATGTGAGCAGAAAATGTTGACACAATTATTCTTGGAAAACATAATGGAGTGGTTTTTCATTGTCTTCCATATGGTTTTAAATTCTATTTTTTCTAGACTGGTCCCAACAAAAGTTAGAAAGCTCAAACTGCCTTATCAAGAAAGTTTTGATTAGAATTATTATCAAACCTATTACCGAGAAAGTTTGATTAGAATATTAATTTGCAAGCTATTTTTTTGAAACCTAGATAAAACCAAGAATTTCAAATGCTGATTTACAAAACTGGTAGACAATATTCGCAATCTTTCTACCTACATTACCCTCAATTTTAATATAAAAAAAAAGAGTTCTGTTAAAAGACTTGAAGCAACAGAAATGTTGTTCTAAAGTTAGGATGCTGCAAATACTATGGACCAAACATGTGAGCAATGATGACGTTTTAGAGAAAATGGCAACAAAAAGGACACTTATACATAGCATCAGGAAGAGGGCTTGGAAACTTAATACTCACAGGACAGATTGAAAGCAAGAGGGACAGAGGAAAAAACACATAACCTACCTAGTCATCTTCAGTAAATAGATGACAGAATGTTTTAGGGGAGATAACAAATAGACAAAAATTAGTAAGAGCTAGTAAGGACAGGAAATATTGGAGAGTCATGATCCTGATGTCCTGAATCTTCATCTAGAAGTACATAGAGTTATAGTAAACAATTTATGGAATGTTGTCTTTCAACAATTTTACTGATTACTGTAATAAAGTCTTAAGTAAAAAATACATTTTAAGAATATAAATATACTTTTATAGCAAGAAAGAAGAGTAAGGATTTTTTTTTTTGTTTTTTTTATAGCATGTTTAATACTTTTACCTTGCATTCCAAAAAGGCTGTAATTATTTGTAAATAATGTTTTACAAAACTGTCTTCAAGCCAAATGTTTTTCAGCAAGATTCCTGATAATAATTGTTCCTGTTTTCTTTCTTTTTAGCAACCACTTCTTTATAACTTGATTTCAGGAAATCAAGTTCTGGCCAACAGATGCAATTATTGAAGAGGTCTAAAAGCAGTTGCTTTCAAAGGCACAGAATAACACAGATAATCTTTGAACTTTTATATGTTCAAAAGACCCTCTGCTTCAATCTACATGACATTATGATTGAAAATATTTTCCAACACATTAGGTTTTTGTGAAAGATTTGAATAATTTGTAGGTCTTTTAAGTTTCACCTGTGGTGTTGTTGAGATTATTTCTTGATAAGATATTAAATGATTGATGTTTTATAGTACATTGGTGTTTCCTTGAAAGATTGACTATAAAAACAATTAACAATCTTCTTTCTTCTTCTGTATGACATTTACCTTCAGTCCCTTCAATCTCTTTTTTCTTCTCAGTCTCTTCTCCTATTTAGTCTCTTTGTTCTTCACATTCTCCTTCTCCTTCTCTTTTTCATTTCAGTCTCTTCTTAGTCTTCTTGGTCTCTTTCTCCTCCTTGTTTTCCTTCCTTTTTTATTAGTCCCTTCTTCTACTTTGTTTCTTGCTTCTCCTTCTTCTTCCCTTATTTTCTTTTTCTTTTCTTCTTCATCTTTTCCTTCTTCTTCTTGGTCTCTTTCTTATCATTCTCCTTCTAATTCCAAACCTTCTTTTGTTTTTTTTTGCTATCACTCCTTATCTCTCTTCTGCCAACCATCTACACAAGTTCATTAGGTAGGTTATTTGTGACTTTCCTTTGTCACTCTTGCCTACAGTGTGACTTATGAGTGGAAAATTCTCTAAGCCCTTTTTTATTCTTTATGCGCTCTAGAGATTTTAATTGTCTCTTTCTGATTTTATGCATAAGTGTCCTTTTTGTTTCCATTTTCCTTAAAATGTTGTCATTGTTTCCATGCTCTTTACATGTTATTCCCAGCATCCTTCTGTAGAACCGCATGTCTTTTGCTTCTAGTCTTCTCTCCATCTTGAGGAAATTTCCCAGCATTCCTTGCTATATAAGTGTACTGATATTACATCATAATTCAGCAGTCTTTTCTTTGATTTTAATAACGTTTTCTTCTTTCTTAATACTTTACTGAGTTTCTGAAAGGCATATTTTAATGTTTCAGTGCATATACTTCTCATTTGAAGTTGATATCCATTCAACCACACATATCCCTTAGTTTTTGGAAGTGATTTATAGATAGTAATAATTGATAGAACTATGGAGAAATTAATATAGAATAGTAACAGACATTCAGTATTCTATTAACATTACTGTACACATCATTTGTTTATTCTCATCAAATTGTTTCCATGCTTTGTAGATGTTATTCTCGGGATCATTCTGTAGAATTGCATTATTTCCTCAGTCTTCCTTTCATCTGTGAAGAAATTGTCCAGCATTTCTTACCATGTGGGAGTACTGATATTACATCAAAGTTCAGCAGGCTTCTCTTTGATTTTAATGACATTTTCTTCTTCCTTAATAATTAGCTGAGTTTCTGGCAGGCATATTTTGCTATTCCAGTGCACCTTCTGATTTCCACAACTTCTTATCCTTGTTTTGTAGGTGCCAGGTTTTATTATGCAAACTCCTCTTTAACATGCTGTGTCCCTTCAGGACCTGGACAATCATGGCTCCTTTAGTGTTGGGCGACTTCAATAATTAAATGTAAATGGTTTTTTGTGGGAAAATTTTATAGTACAAGAAATAATGGTGATGAAAAAGAGTACATGCACAAAATAACAGAGCAATTGATTTGCAATAAAAGATAATATTTATTAAAACTGATGTAATGAATATGCATACACCTGGGTTCCCCCTCACAGTAATATGATTGGCTGGTGTCAGCCATAAATACAGACTGATGTGGAGGTACATAAGGATGCCTATTGATGACACCTATTGCCTATGCCTATTGCCTACTTCTACGACAAGAACATGTCCATTAATGTTACTTGCTAGATTGTTCTACTCATTTACAGTTGTCCAAAACCACTTTGCTACTTCAAACAAATATATCCCTTTCGGGACATATCAGTTGGATCTCATCCTCGTTGGACTACTGTAACCGAGTAGAACAATCTAGCAGGTAACTGTAATGGACTGGTCCCTATGAAGCTTTGAAACTATGAAGTTGTTGCAAAAATCTAGTCTTAGCCCACCTATGCTGAATTTATAGTCGTAGTTTTCTCAATGTATTTTAATGAAATCTCAAAAAGAATACTGTAAATTACAGCATACAAGTCAAGTTTACAAGCCTAAAAATAATCTTTACAAAACTATGGATCAACTAATATGGTGCGTATAAGATGAGTTGGAAATAAGTGGGGACAGCACTCCGAATAAATTACTGTACACCATTTACTGTACCTCTAGTAGGCGGCCACTAATATCTCCCACTAAAATTTGTATTTGGTGAACATATTTGGCCTATTAACACAGAAATTAATATAAAATAGTAACAGAAATTCAGTATTCTATTAATGCAGCAACACACATTGTTTTGTTTGTTTACACCAGTTGATATAAACAAACAAAATAGTTGTTTACATAGTGCATGCATGATACTCTGTTTTACAATAACATATGATACGTAGCAGTGCTAGCAAAAGACTATCTGGTATGGTGTGTAATATACTTACTATATGCAACATTGTCTGTTGTTATTAAATTAGTTAATAACTGTTTTTTTATCTTAATTTCAGTTACCATACATGTTGAGTTCCAATCTGAAAAATTCTTTCTAAAAATAAGGTTGACTTATATGGATGGTATAAAATGTGAACCTTTGCCACTGAGTTGTAAACAATTGTGACAGCACTGCTAACAATTACTGTGCACATATTTTGGGCACCTTCTAAGAGTGTAGTTTTCAACAGACTGGACATCTATATCATGAGTAATATTTTCAGATCTCAACAAGTACCTCATAGTTGGGACTTTCTAACAAAATTAAACAAAAAAGACGAGGGCACATAACCAGAAAAGAGGACAGGAAAATTTGATACTCATTGAGGGAATGACTAACAGGGAAAAAAGTGCATAACCTACCCAATGAGTTTATGTTGATAAAAACAAAATTTATTAAGAGCTACAAAGGAGAGGAAATTGTGGAGAGCCTTGATTGCCAATATCTTGAAGGGACATTTCACATAAAAGAAGTAGACTTCTTTCATCTTTTCCATTATTTGCTTGTGTGTATAAATTCCTCGATAAAATACGCACTTTCCTGTTATGTTAGAAAAAATATGACTTTTTGTGGGTCATGGGTCTAAATTGCTTTCAACGATATTTTCTGGTAGTCATGCCAATTTCCAAACTTTGTCATTTCTTATATTGACAGCACACATTTTACTGTTCTTCATTAAAGGACACTGAATGTAGCTGTCCATGCATATGACAGTTTTTCTTGAATTGTCAAGATCTGGGTCTATAGAGATTTCATCGTTGGAGAATGTATGGGAATTTATTGTTGTGCTTTAAATCTCCATGCGACTGTAATCAGCTTTTTTTGAGCATCTAACTCCAGAAACTATTTCCTTGTGCAGTGACTTAAACGTATGTAGTTTCAGGAACTTCACACTGGCAGCAAACTATGTTGCCCATTACAGGTGCCTTAATTCTAATATAAAAATATTATAAATAATGTATTTCTACAAAAGAATGTAAAAGTTAATTTCAAGTAGTTCTTAAATTAAGTAAATTGTATATGATAAAATATTGAAAAAATATATTTCTATATTAAAATGAATTAAACATAAATTAAAAAGAAATATATTTAAAAAGCAAAATGTTAATATATATATATATGGCTGTCATGCATGATGCCAAACTTATTTAGAAATATCTAAACTGTCTGCTGTATACAATTGCATTCTATGATCAATGGTTAAAAATGCCTTTGAGCAAGTGAAGCATAAGTGCCTTTGCAAAGGACATTCTTTTTTTAACCTTGTGGACTAGTGCTATGGAATAATAAAGAAAGAGCTGTACTATATAGCAGAAAACAATATCATTTGAAGACTTTCAAGAGCAGCAAAATTTAAATTGGATATCATATATAACTCTTATTACCATAATCAAACATACATCATTTCAAGGAAATACAATGTTCCTTTCTTTTAACTAAAATGATTAAAAATTACAGTAATAAAGCAAATACTATTTTAAAATTAGTTTATACAAGTCCCTTATATTTTCTAGCTTACAAGCATAGAGAGTTTTATAATGATGGAATATTTTCATTGGGAGACTAACATAGAATCAAATGGACTCTATTTTGATTTAGTGTTATGATTAATCATAATATTTAAAATGATCATATTTTATTTTCCAATTCATAATCAGACATTTTATGTGAAACAACCAAATATTGTTTTGTAAAACCAATTTTATAAGTCCCAACTCAATTTGCTAATTGCTAAATATGGCTGAATTCATTCCTCCCATGAGTTTAGGTAAGTATTCATGTGTAACATCCCATGATTCATACAATTTAGTTATTATATGAGAATCTCATTTGATCTAAGATTATTACTCACTTGTATATCTATTCATGCATGCATACTCAATTAACCACATTTTTATACATACACATATATATATATATATATATATATATATATGTATGTATATGTATATGTAAAAATATATATATATATGTATATGTATAAGTACGTTATTTAAATACATTATGGAGGCATGGTGAAGTAATAGATAATGGCTTGGATTGAGGAATTGGAGTGCTGAGTTCGAATTCCATTCAAATCCATTACATTAACTTATGTGCTAATGGGAAACCTACAAATCACTCGATGAATGTTATAACATTCATCGAGCGATTTGTATGTTAATGCACCTTTAAAATTTTGTTTGTGAAGGGATTTCACCATTTTATATCATTAACTTTAACTAATCTACTTTTTGTAAGAATGATTTATTGTAATATAAATTGAACTGCACCACATATTTGATTTAAAAGAATTGATCCAACGTGCAAATTTTCGGGATAACAGCTGAGACATTATTCTATTTATTAAACAATTTAGTTCATGCCACATTGACAAAAATTTTTAAAGTATTAGCCTTGTTTTTAGATGTTCCATATGTTCCATAAATATGCTAGTAATTTTGATAGGTCATTATATCATCATCAGGCATGGATATTATTTTTCAAATGAACATATTACAATTTGCATTACATTTATTTTCCTCTTTGATGATACCTGAATTTTACCTAAAAAGGAAAATAATATCTGTGCCTGATGATTATAGGATGATGTATATGAGAGCATCTAAAAACAAAGATTGCATTATTTAATGAGTGGTTAGTGGGTTAATACATTTAAATTGTGAAGTGAAGTGAATTCGCCATTTATTATGTTAACCTTACTAATCTCTTCTTTGTATGACTGCTTCATTGTAATATTAATTAATACTGAAATAATCATAAATTATATATATATATATATATATTTATATATATATATATATATATTACGATAAACGTGCAATCAATTTACAAATACATGAATTATTCACACAAAAACAAATGCAAAGGTTAATGATTTAATTGGTGAGAAATCCATCGTTGCAAACAATTCAAATAATATACAAAAACCTCAGAATCCGTTATGAATGAAAAGATCCTTGTTTCTATAAATTTCTGCCGTATTAGTTCTTATTTTTACTACAAGCTTTCGTCTGTTCCTACAGACATCTTCAGGTATGGAATAGATGTTGTTCTTGTTTTTTCTCTTAGTAATAAGAGGACAACGAAAATATATGTATTCTTGTATCCGAAAATGCTATTGGAAATGAGTTATTGTTTTGGAGCGTGCAATAGCAACGCTTGAGTTTGATTTTAATTTTTTTACAGTTGTGCGTTCATGTACAAATAAGGTGATAAACGAATTTTTACTGGTAAATTTTCTGTCAAAGTGGCATGAACTATATTGTTCAATAATTACAGTAATGTCGCACTTATTATCCAAAAGTCGCACTTGGATCAGTTATTTTAATTTCGATAAACGTGCAATCAATTTACAAATTCATGAATTATTCACACAAAAATTTTATCGGAGGTTTTTGTATATTATTTGAATTGTTTGCGACGATGGATTTCTCGCCAATTAAATCATTAACCTTTGCATTTGTTTTTGTGTGAATAATTCATGTAAATACATACATATATATATATATATATATATATATATATATTTAAGTTATGAAGAACTTGGTAAACCGAATGGGTCATTCCAAGGAGGATGAAATTCTGAATTGTTACCTGATGATCCGGAGACCTTTTAAAAGGATTTTGGTGAAATAAATTATTGTAATGGTACCTTTAAAGTGGTCTGTTTTTTTCATTAAATATATATATATATATATATATATATATATATATATATATATATATATATATATATATATATTATAAATTAATTGATTTAAAATATGTTTTTTTTCTGCTACACAGTTCTAACCATGTTTCAAAAATAGAAGCTAAAAGCCCCGAATTTAATTTTGCAATTAAATTAAAAGCATTAGTTCCATTTCATCTTCAAGCGAATTTTGGAGTAACTTTTAAAAATTACCGGGTAAAAATAAAAATATCTATAAGAACACCGGATTTTATATCTTACTGTTCTTTCTTTTTATTTATATATATATATATATATATATTATATATATATATATGTTTATTTAATTCCTAATATGGTGGTATAATGGCGGCCTTACTGTTAACAAGGAAATAAAAGTAGAAGTGACATCGATAAGATGTGGTTAAGATAAGTAAAGGAGTTTTTACTCTCTGTGATTTACAAAGTTCATGCATTTGCTTATTCTAACAAAAAATATATCAGTCATGGAAGACTGAAAATTCATTTGCAGTATAACACGAAGTAGTAGTTGAGATAGACATATGTACCAGATATATATATATATTTGTGGGGGAATATTCCACAGATTGACATATTGTAATAGTTGAGAGTTAGATGCTACAGTTGCTAATTTTGCCATTTGGCAAAAATATTGCTGTTGATGGAAGCACCTTGCTATTGCTGCTGATCCCCTGGGAAGTCATGTAGTCTACTTTGTTTGGTTAAACTTCTTGAGGTGAGAGTCCATCGTTAATACCAGCTGTGTCAGATCTGACCTGATGGGTGAAATTAGTGATGGCTTTATAGCACTTCAATGGCTCAAAAATGGCTGTTGCAAAAACCATGCAAGCTTTTTCTGATTTGTCTGAAAAGATGTTTTATGACCATGGTCTTTTTTAGAAGTGTATGTTTCAAAGCCAGTCAAAATGAATGTTTTTTGTCCCATGAGCTGTGCAAAATCAAAGTGAGCACTTCTGTTTGGGTTAAAGTATTGGAGTTCTGACAGTGTACGACAGTGGTAAGAATGTAAAAAAAACATATGACAGTGAAAACATCTAGAAAAAATGGAGTAGATAGCTCAATATTTATTATTTGAAGAGAAAAATTTATTGACAATTCACAATAAATTTACAATATGAAAATAAATTTAAAATTTAAAATATGAAAATAATTACAAGTGAATAATATTAATTTAATGAATTTTAAATCAAATTTGCACAAACTTATTATAAAGCTGGATGACTTTTGACTATTAAGAACTGCTTTAATATATTATTTTAATTTAAAAGTTCTTTATTGAGATATTTTTATGGTAAACTGCTCTTTCAAAATCAAGAAAAAATGAATTAAAAATCGTCCACAGAAAAAAAAATTGATCATATACATTTAGATAATGAATAACTCAATTCTAAGCCTCTATTTTTGAATCGACTCTTCCTTATTTCAGTCAATAAGCTATCCATGTTTTAATGATGCTGATGTTACAACGTTTTACACATTCTTTTGTATGACTATAAATGATATTCAGTAGCAAGACCTCTGATCGGGAGATTGGAGGTTTTCAGGAACATGGAACCACCTTTTAGTTGCTGTTGTTCTCAGGTTCATCTTGACCCTGGGTGGTAACACCTGTTAGGGTCTCAGCTATGGGCAAACAGTGAACCCCCAAATGAAAACAAAACATTATGAAAATATAATATATTTTTATAGTAAAATTACCAAAAATGGATATTCATAGGAAAATTACCACCATTAAATAATCCATAGTGTTTGACATCCTGCTAGACAAAATCAACCAAAGCAACCTGTCTTAATAATAAGATTGATAAGTTCAACAAAATCAAATCAGCAGTTGATATTGAAAATGACCTCCAATCTGTTGTTAACTGGAGCAAGAATTGGCTTCTTAATTTTAATATTTCTAAAATGAACCCTTTTTTCTATTAATTATCATAAATAACTATTTTGGCCTTGTATATGCATGGCTGATGCTAACCTCCAGGGGAACTATTCACTGCACCTTCTTGGTCTGATGTTTTCCACTGACATAAAGTGGAATGATTATACTGAATCAATTGCTAAGCCTACTGCTAGGAAAGTCTATCCACAATGTCATGCTAGACAATTTTCCTTTCTAGACTCTATCTTGCAGATTTATAAGTTTATCATAAAGTCCATGCCTTAAATATTGCTGACACATATACTTTGGTGTTTCTGTTTTATATCTAAAGGTTTTCGGCAAAATCCAAAGTAGAATCGGCAATGTTATAATTTCTGACATAACATTTCAGCTTCAGTCTCTTTCCCATAGCTTATATTCAGGGTTTTTTCTCCCCAACACTTGTTATATGGAACTCTCTTCTGACTAGTTGCTTTCTTGCTAATCATAATCTTCAAATATTTTAATGCAATGTCATTCATCCTCATTTGTCTTCTTGAATCATATTCTTTTATTTTCCTATCTATTTCTTTTAACTGAGTAATCTCTGGGGTCTTAATAGCTTTTATTGCCTTGCCAGGGTCAAAAGGGATTCAAAAATTAACATACAAAGTCATTGCATATCAGGACTCTGACAGGACAAAATTTCTCTGAATAAAAAAGAATCTGTATTAAAGACATAATTAATTACACTTCTTATGGATGGAATAGGCTTTTTTTTTAATATACAATCTGTCATTTGTTGATGATTTTTCTTCTGTTTCAGATGGAAACTTTCTTTTTTAGCTGAATTTTTCTTTCTTCTCATAACATGGGAAAATGGCTTCCCTTCATGTTGTATCCTTTTGTATTTTTCATAGACTAAGGGAAGCTGAAACTTTTAAACTTCTAGCTTTATAAATTTTGAATGTTTAACAGACAGAAATCCATGAAAATTATCTTATAAAAATATATATATATATATATATATATATATATATATATATATATATTAATAATTAGTATATCATTCTATATAGCTGATGCAAAGAGAATGAAGATAATATATAAATTCTAATGTTCACAGCATTATTTCAAAAGAAGGCTCAATACCAATAGTAGAGCAATAATTATTTATTATAATTTTTTCATATAGACAAAAACTATTTTTATGTCTATATGATAAAATTACGGAAAAAGAAGCATACCAGTTTTTTTTTTTGTTTTTGTTTTTTTTGTGAGTGTGGAGATGTACAATTAGTTAGGTACTTATATGTTTTGCCATAAATATGAAAGATCGGGTAATATTATAGGTGTAATCTCCAATTGGAAGTGAATTCTAAATAGCACGAAGGGAAAGTTTTAGACTAGTATTTTAATTGAGATTGAAAGATACTACCCCAATGTGGAAAATAAAATTATTTAAATGGGAATAACTGTTGATAATTGGATACATAAAAACAACCATGAGTTTACTTAATGAACAAAAATCAAAAACAATCACGAGTTTACTTAATGAACAAAAATCAAACGAATAAATGTCAACCTAACAAGCTATAAGATAAAAGTTTTAGTGGAAAAAGTACTAAATATAAATTGGATTACACTTTCAATGTTCTGTCTATGGATTTTTCCAATCGACTGCTTCATAGAAAATACCCAAAACTCCACCGAATTTCAAATTAATTTCTTCGTAGATTGTTTTAAATTTTAGATATTTATCAAACCTTAACCTCCCAAATATGCACGTTAAAGTAACACAAACTGACAGCATCTAAGAATTTGAATGAAACCTGTCATGTAATTTATTGGGGTTATTGTAATGTCTCCCTTAATGTAGTCCTTATCGCTCACCCCTTAACCACCTTTATCTAGGGACAAGACACGTTAGATTTGAGCAACATCCAGCCGACACACTGGGGTTAAAATAGTAAATGTTTAATAATACTAAAATGATACATATGACACACTCATATCCTCTCTCCCACCTCACTTCCTCATTTCGTTAACTTTGCGTATACTTGATGAGGTCCGTAAAAAACGTGTGAATTTCTTTTCATTTTTCATTTCAGCTTTTGGAAGTAAAGTCTGATGATCCAGAACCCTGTTAAAGGGGTTATGGTGAAATAGCTTATTACATGGAATCTTAACGTGGTCTGTCTTTTATTCAAAAAAATATATATATATATATATATATATATATATATATATATATATACAGGGTGCCTTAAGAATACTTTTACAAACTTTGGGGGCAGGTCCTCACACCAAAACAAGGACAAAAGTTCATATAAACATATGTCCACAAATTCTTAGTTTTTTAGTTATTAAATTTAAAGAAAGTTTACAGTAGATGGTGCTGCATTGCCAGGTAGACTAGCTTACAATTGTCATTCATGTATATTTGTAGCTAGTCTGTCTTTAATGCTTAATGCATGTTGTTGTGAGTTAGCTGAGAAGTCTTCCGCCGACATGGTCCTCTACAGGTCCACCTGTCAATGATCCAATTTGTGCATGAGTGTATAGAAGCGAACAGAGGATATTTTGAACATTTGTGATGAGTTGCTGTATTAAGATATAATGATGGGCATTTCGACATATGTTTATATGGATATTTTACTTTGATTTGGTGTCAAGAACAAAAGATTGTATGTATATATATATATATATATATATATATATATATATATATATATCAGAATAAAAATAGGAATATTAATAAGATGGAAAACTGAGAAGCTACATTTCCAAGTAAGTTTCTTCTCTGAAAGAATTATGTCACTAGTAAGTTTTCCCATCTTATCATTTATTTAGCCATTCCACAAGAATACATATATATATATATATATATATATATATATATATATATATATATATATATATATATATAGGTAACTACACTTATCTCGGAAAACCTTCAGTTTCTTGATTTGCTTATGGTCAAATCAATTTCAAAGGAAAAAGGTTTTAAAAAAAGAAAGAACTAGGAACATGAACATCTGTCGAAAATAATAAATACGGCATACAGGTCCAAAGCCCAAAGAAAAATCCCCGATACGATTTCCTGACAATCCACTTGGTAGGTTTGTCTGGCTCTGTAGGTTATATATATATATATATATATATATATATATATATATATATATATATATATATATATATATATATATATATATATGAAATGATTCATAGACCTATGAAATTTACAAAATCAGTATTCTGGTGTTGTCCATTGACATATTAAGTTTAGGATGTAGGTCAAGCTTAAAACTTATTAACACCATCACACATACATATATATATATATATATATATATATATATATATGTATGTATATATACATATATTCTCCTCATTATGGTTTACTAATACGCATGTATATCTATCTATCTATCTATCTATCTATCTATCTATCTATCTATCTATCTATATATATATATATATATATATTGGTAAAATATATTGAGAAGAAGAAACTGTTTTTGTGACGTGGAAGGCAAGTGTTGTTAACAACTTCTTTTGATCAACTGATCAAATGCAATTACTGATCTATGTCTGCTTTAATCATGTTGTAAATTATACGCCTTGCTTGTGATTGCATATCATTTCTGTTGCAGACAGATTTTATATCCTGTTATCGAAATTTTTGGTCTGTCAGTCAATGAACAGCTAATAACAAGAGTCACTTTCTAATTCCTGAGACTGGTATTTTGACAAACACAGCCGATTTGAGCAAAAGATTTTGGTGCCAAACTAATTAAGAGAAATGGCTGAAAACTTTCTTACTGAGTTTATGTGTCAGCAAAAATTGGATGTCCATTTTTTTAATATATCAAATAAAAAATCCTCTGAATTACAGAGATTCAATAAATGTAAAATGACTCTTAAGATCATTTAGAGCTAAGAAAATTGAAATAAAAAAAATGAATAAAATCCCCAGGGAATGAAACTGAAATTTTTATTTCTTATTACTATAAACTTCATAAGGAGGCATGGTGGGATAATGGATAGCGGCTCGGATTGAGGAATCAGAGAGCTGAGTTCAAATTCCATTCGAATCCATTAGATTCATTTACATGCTAAAACCCTCAGGAAAAGTATGAATCCTCTTTTTCTCCCCCCAGCTATGGGTAAATAGCAGGACAAACCGGGTTCTATAGCCTTGGATGGGGACTTGTCTGCCACAGAAAGAAATGGCAACCTACTGCAGGAAAAAATCTGCCTTGTCAGTCATTTATTGAAAGATATATGATTGTCTAAGGTGTAATACACATGGCACATAACTTACTGATAAAACTTATATTTAGAGGATAAGTTGTTTTTAGCAGATATTTCTGTATTTTTTTTAATAGTGTAATGTGCGTTATGGATATCAGTACAGAATAAAAGATAATCTGAGAGCCGAGTTCTAAATCCAGTTCAATTTGTTACATTCACTTACTTGTAAATACCTTTAAGAAAGGCATGAATCCATCTCTTCTTCCTCCAGCTATGGGTTAAATAGCAGGACAGACTGGGTTCTATAGATTTGGTTGGCAACTAGTCTACCACAAAAAGAAATGGCAACCTACTGCAGGAAAATCTTCTGCCTCATCAATCATGATTGCCCAAGCATGTATTACGTATGGCACTTAACTGACACAATTCTTGTTTGCTTATTGGGATTTTTGAGAGTCTTTAATAAAGGAAACATGCCCGAAGAATCTTGAAAACCCAGTCTCGTAGACAACATACTATTTTTAAAAATATAGGGATGTCTACACAAGCACATGCATACGCTAAAGATAACATATACAGCAAAAAGAAATAATGTCAGATTATAAATAAAAATCAATTAGTTCTTTGGAAATTATTAAAAAATTAGTATGCTGATTCATATTAATGAAAACATTTAAAAATAAGTCTATTTATTTAAGATGAATGAGGGAAACAAAAAAAGAATCTTATAGAATCAGAAAAAGACAATTGAAATTTCTCAGGAACACAATGAGCAAAGAATTCTTGGAGTATTTGACACTCAAAAAACATGTAGAAGGCAAGAGGGACAGAAAAAAAAAAGCTGTTAATAACTTTCACAGCAAGCTTGCAGAATTAGCAGAACATGGACTAGCAGATATAGCAAAAAGACAAAACTGACTCAGAAATAAAAAAATAGGAAGTTGTACAGAGCTATGATCGTACACACCCTGAAGAGACATGGGACATAAAAGATGAAGGCTAACAATCTTAATAGTGGGCACATATTTAAGATGTTTTCTTTCTGTCTTTCTATATATATATGTTATATTCCGTATTTAGTTATGTGGGCGATGTGAAAACAATGTGGGCGAAATACTGCATTTGGTTGCAAACAATGAAATTCAGAATTGAAAGAACAAGAAAGACTGTAGATATATTTTATAGTCTTTTTAGTGAGGAAAATAAGAACAAGTAAAAGGATCATATTTAAGAAGTTGAGTGTCTATGGTAGTGGCAAGTAAAGTTTGTGGAGTTAACTTGACTTATGGAAGGGGAAAGGTACCGTTTGACAAGGCGTCGGATGAGAGTTCATTAGCAGCAGCGGTCACATGCTTTGTTTCGTCGCTGGGCCAGTGTGTCAGGAGCGAGCGACGTGACCATTCTGCCTCCGCCGTTGAATGGGACTCCCGTGTTGAACTTATACACACCTATTGGCTCCAAATGGCAATTTTTTGACTACGTGGGAGACGGTCCGATTGGTTGATTTAATTCTTTCATTTTTTTTTTGAGTTTATCCCAAACGGAAGTATCTGCGTCGAGCCTATGCGTAGACGTGCAGTTTTCATTTCGAGTTGGGGACTCGTGATGGTAACTTCTGTTTATCGAAGCAGGGCAAGATCTCATCTTGTAACACATATATTTAAACATATTGTTAAATATAACAGACTGTGAATATCTATTATGTCTGATCATGAGCCGTTCTAATGTTTAAATGTTTACTTTAATTTTGGGTGAAAATAAAGACAAAAATTGTCCAACATTTGGATATTTTTTTATTCAGTTGGCCTTAACTTTCATCTCACATGTGCCATCCTCAGCATGGTTATACAGACATGAAACAAAGATATATACTGTATTTTGTTATTTTGATGTTGAAAATTACAATGCAATGACAACAGCTGTGGAATAGCAGACACAGATCGTAAGTACAAGATGCGGTTCTATGACGTCATGCCATACGATAAACCAAAGTATTACAATAGAACCAATGTCTTAGAAGAAGAAAAGCAAGTGTATTGCAAATGCATTGGTGGTGGGTTAATTGCCTTTTTTATCCAGCCTCATATGTGCTTAAGAAAAATTTTCTAATCGAGGACTTAAGACTTCTGATTTCTGGTTTAAAAGGTTCTTTGGATCCAGAAATGTCATAATTGCTAAGTTTTCCTGTTGGCACAGGTTGTAAATATTAATGTGCTTGTTGTAAGGCTTTGTCATTTTTAAAATGTTCCATCTTACAATCGGATCCCTCTTTTTTTTTCTTCTAAATTCCTCATGGTTAGCAAGTTTAGTAGAGTACCTAAAATTTGCTAGCTTAAATGACGACCTATGGTTGTACCATCTACATTTGAAAGTACCTTCTGTACATCCTATGTATGTTTTAATCCATTCATATCTATTACTTCTGCTTTATAAATTATAACTTCTGTTTTACAAGATCCATTTAATGGGCATCTATTCTTATTTCTGCAGTTGCATAAATTACTAGTGTTATTATTTTTGAGATTTCTGGCATTTTGTCTATTCATTATTGTTTCTAAATTACTAGTGCAACTGTAGTTTAATTCGACTGTTTTTATTGAATATCTATCTATCTACCTAACTATCTATCTATACATATATATATATATATATATATATATATATATATATATATATATATACATATATATATATATTAAGACATTTTTTATGTTTATACGTTCTTTTAATAGACAGTATTAACAATATTTATACAGGTTTGATACAGGTTTGATTCTCGTCGGAGGACACATATTTTCTATGAAAATTTCTTGGACATTCAGGCCGGCATATGTTGTTAATACTGTTTATTATAAACAGAGCATTTACTTAAATATTTATATCTATAAAAGAAAGTATAAACAAAATATATCTTCAAATAATTGTCAGATTTTGTCCATTTCATAATACATATATATATATATATATATATATATATATATATATATATATATATATATATATATATATACTCTCTCATCAATTCTAATATATGCCAGTTGAATAGTTCAGTTTAGAACTTAGCCACTGATGATTTGATTAGACTGGTAAAGACTTTTGTAGAACCAGCCAAACATTTCAAGCAAACTCATAACAGAATTATGGTGTACTGTATGCTACAATGTCTCCAAACAGGCTCCCTCAGGTTTGAATTCAAACATTTTTATATATATACACACACCCACCCACACACACACACCCAGATACATACACACACACATATATATATTCACTAATCGGTGTTAACCTTGATCAGTGTCCGCTTTTATACAGACATATGCTCTATCTCTGATAGTGAGAACTTTAACCCATAAATATAGTATATGTTAAAACTATATTTTTATCATATATATGTATTATATTATATGAAATGATTTCTTTACTTTTGAATATCAATTTTATCCCAATGTTGATGTTTCTTGGTAAAATTTCCAGTCTTCAGGATTTTTGGTTTTAAGCGGTATTTCTATTTTTTCAATTTTTTTTCTATTTGTTCTGCATCTTTTTCACTCTTCTTTTTTACTCCATTTTTTATATGTGTTTATTCATGAGTTTAAATTTCTTTTACATGAAATTTTGCTATTGTTTATGAAAGTCATTTCTTTTCAGCTGTAGTTTTTCTTTGAAATTAAATTCATTTTTTTATGTTTTGTATATAAATTGTTATGTTATATTGTTAATTAATTTGTAATATTTCTCAATTTTTATTATTAATTAAATTATAATATTTTTATTTAATATTTTAATTGATTTATTCTTCTATTATTATTAAAATAACAAAGTAAATATTTATTACTATGTTGGCATCAACCCATATATACATATATATACATATATATAAATATACATACAAATATAGGTAACTATACTCGTTTCGAAAAAACCCTCAAATTTTTGATTTGCCAATAATCAAATCAATCTCAAGGGAAAAAAGGTTTTAAAAAAGAAAGAGCTAGAAACCTGAAAGTCTGTTGAAAAAAATCGCACAGATACAGGTTTGAAGCCCAAAGAAAAAACTCTGATACGAGTAAACAACTAACTAACAAAAGAGCTCGAGACAACCGTAGAGCAGACCTAGATAAACCTAGTGAGCCAGACAAACCTACCCAGGTTTCACCTAAGCGGATCGTCAGGGAAAGCTTTCCCTGACGATCCGCTTAGGAGAAACCTAGGTAGGTTTGTCAGGTTTATATATATATATATATATATATATATATATATATATATATATATGATTGCATCTAGCATGAAAACAGCCCGTCGCCTCTAAGTGTTGACTTCAATGTTCACTTTTATACTTACACACGCTCTCTCTTTGATATTGAGCACTTTATCCCATAAATATAGCACATATGACTTATATTGCTTCATATATTTATTTATTACTATATATATATATATATATATATATATATATATATATATATATATATATATATATATATGTAGAGAGAGAGAGAAATATATGTATATATACACATATATTTTGACTGTAGCTGGTAAAGTTTTATGTAGAATAATTTTCAGTCAACTCCTACAACATATTGCTAATGATATGCTTCAATAATTGCAGTATGGCTTTCAAGCAGACCAAAGTACCATGGATATGATTGCTTTTACAAGGCAATTACAGGAAAAAGGAGCGGAGTAGAGAATGGATTTGTATCAAGCCTTTGTTGATTTGACAAAAGTATTTGATACAGACAACAGGATTTGTTGGAAATATTGGGAAAGCTTGGTTGCCCAGGAAAATTTATTGATGTGCTTCGATATTTTCATGATGGTATGAAAGCATGATTAAATGGTGGTAAACTGTACGGACCACTTAAAGTAAAGAATGGACTTCAACAGATATACATTCCTACTCTCACCCTATTTGCTCTTTACTTTACACCAGGAAAGCCTCACATAGTGCCAAATATCTTTGTATAAAATAATCATATAGGCGTGGTTGATGAATTGTTAATCTTGGTAACACCCTAAAAAGCACACTGAAGACTAAAGTTGTGAGAAGAATTTAAAAGGCTAATAATGGATTTGGAAAATTTAAGAAGTAACTATGGAGACAGCATTGAATTTTAAAAGTGACCATGCTTGTGTTATAACATTGTTATTGTATGCATGTGAAATGAAAGTTGTCTATTGCAATCATTTGAAGTAGATTGAGTAATTTCATCAACAATGTTTTCAGTGAATACTTGAAATCAAATAGAGAATGCATATCAGTGTGTCAGTGTTGAAGCAGCAATTCTGAAATATAGTTTGCACAGGAGCATCCATGTTTCTGAGCACTTTTGCATAGAGAGCTTCTTTGTGGAAAGTGACCAGCCTACAAGCCAAAGAAATATTATAAAGATGGCTTGAAAGAATCACTGAACCTTGCAAATATCAATATATATGACTGGACATTCTATGCAAATGAGTTTGGCAGCTGGCAGAAGAAGAATTTGCTTTCGAGAGTTCTCAGATTTCTCAGTTTGCGATAGAAAAACAGAAGAGAAATGTCTGAAAGCGTATTGATGTTGAACCATCTGGATAACATGCCTGACCTCCCTTGTGATGAATGTGACAGGAATTGTCTGAATAAAGCAGGAAAATTAAGTCATATGCAAAATTATTGTATTAGATGACCAACAACTGAAAATAGCATTAAGCACTGAGAACCTATGTCACTTTTGCAGAAAAGTTTGCAGGTTAGCTGGTCAACTGAAAAATATGTAAACAATCACAAAAATAAACTTAATGACAACAAAACATAGGTTTCTCATTGATGTAATGGAATAACCTGTCATCCCCATGAGTGACTACACTATAGGTAGTAACTACCTATAAGTATCTGTAAGTCAACGGATTACAGAGACTAGCTGCAACCTGTTCCAGCTAAACAGTCAAACTCTCTGCCTTCAGGCAGAGAGGAACCCGGACGAGGCTCTGCCGAGGGGCAGAGTCTCATTCAGGGAGGTGGGCTGACACTGAACCCGTTTATGAGGGCTTAAAAAGGGAATATTTTTGGCCGAGCCTACGGACTTGGAAAACCCACGTTAAACCAGTCTTGTGCCATATGCAGCCCATGTGGAAGCGTAGCTAAATATACTAGCTGGGATCTGTTCCAGCTAGACAGTTGAATTCTTTGCCTACGGGCAGAAAGAAACCCAGACAAGGCAGAAACCCAGAGAATTATCAACCTTCCAATAGTAGCACTCACTACTGGATTGACTTGCGATGACCTTGTGCATAACTGTTACCTTTATTCTTATTGTACTGGTTTTATATAATAAACCTTTACTTATTTTATCCACCTTGTTTTTCAAGTATATATTCCTTTTAGCATGGAATATGACACACATGTTTACCAACTTTGTGTCATAAAATTAAAAATGTGTCTAGTTTAAAGAGTCCCATCCATTCAAAGCACAACTAGGTCATATATCTTGTAATGGTCATACCTGACAAGGTGACAGCCATAATGTATAGATACATATATATTTGTACCTGTCTAAAACCTAACATGGCATAAGTAAAATAGACACAATTATTTAACATAAATTTGATCATTTACTCAAAGATATTCATGTAATCCAGAAAGGAATCTCTATCTATAAAAAGCAGGATATGTGTGTGTGTGTGTGTAACGAATGCACGGCTGCAATTTTCGACAGATTTGCACCAAAATTTACACAAACATGCTCCAAATTAGTGGAAAGGCCAAGACTGACTTTGCATTTCCCAGCTCCCATTGATAGTGGAAATAATCTATTTTTTCATGCTTCTACGGCAGTTTTAATGTAGTTTGCGACTATTTTCTACTGGCCAGAGTGAGAGCCAATAGCTGGCTTCCACAAATAGCCAGGAAGATTCTATTGGCCAGTGTAACAGCTGACTGACACGAATGTTAACTAGCATGCTTGCATGCAAAAAAAATTGATAGATGCTTTCGTCACAATGGGAAAAATTTAAATCTGCATGGCACTTTACTCCAATTGGCTCATTTGCTTGCTTAAACTCAACATTGATTCTGATTCTGCAGAACTGGGTTGGGTGTGAAAAAGCGTTTGTTGGTAACATTCTTTTTTCATTCGGTTTTTCCAGTTACGAGTCCATTTTTAAAGCTGATTGTTTTATGTTCACTTTGTTTAGTTCTTTTTTCGTAACAGATTTTATGTTTAGTATAGAGCTTAGAAAAAATTTACAGTGTGAGATAAGCAAGAAGTAAGGCATGTAGCAACATCAGCACGGCAAAGCACTCCTTTAAAGGCAAGGAAGGGCAAAAATATTTTAAGTCAAGTGATAGCGATTGCTGTATGAGTCGTATGATTTTTGAATCAAGCACGGGCAACACCGAGCCATGCTGCTAGTCAACTATAAAATTACAATACAGTGTCTATGAGGCTGAGAATTAACCACTTTCAAGTGAGAGTATTGATATTCAATTTAATGTCTGAATAAAACTGCTTCAAATAGTATAAAAATTGGAAAATTCCATCTCATCCATTAACAGTGGTGGTAAAACAGGATATTGCTCAACAAACAGAGTAACAGCACCTTACTAAACAACAGAAAAATCTTCTCTGAGGAGAAATTTCAAAAAACTCAAATACTGCCTAATAGCTAAATTCATTTTGGTAGTAAGGGAAATAAGGTGCTGCCACTGATTAAAACTCATCCATTAAGCTGAGAAGTAAGAGTCTATTTTGTTAGCCCGAGGATAGTAGGAAGCACAGTTAAAATGTGGTTTATTTGATTTTTTCATCAGTTCATGTATAGCTGAATAAAAAAGGAAAAGAAAACCACTGTTTCTCATTTAATCCAGGAATTGTGACAAGAGTAGCTATGTTGTCATTTTGAAAAAAAAAAATATTCAGGTAACACATAGAAGATGCAGATGACATAATACTGATAGCAGACACAGAAAGGAAACTAGAAACACTCCCACAGAAGGTAGTCAAAGAAGGTTAGAAGAAAGGACTAAACATCAATTGCAAGTAGACAGAATTTATGGTACTGCCCACCATGAAAATTACAAATTGGAAATACCAAAATCAAGCAAGAACAAAAATTTAAATACGTAAGAAGGATACAGAGAATACTATGGACTGAAATGTGAGCAACGACAAAGTCTTAGAGAAAATGGAAACAAAGAAGACACTTATATTTAGCATCAGAAAAAATAGTTGAAAGAGGGCTTGGAGAATTTGATACTTATATGATATAGTGAAATCAAGAAGGATAGTAGAAAGCAGCACATAACCTATGTGACAACCTATAAATATTATGCTACACAACAGTAACATAAAACATATTCTGTGCAAGATTTTAAAATTTTGCTTTCCTACCAACTCCCAGTTATTGTGCCAGAGAGAAAACTTAGTTGGTAGAAACAGAAATTCTGAAAAACAGGTGCAACTTACAAAAACAAGACTAGAATTCTAAAAGGAACAACATATCTATTTACAATTACAAATTTGAAAAGTAAAAAAACAAAGGTTGCACAAAAATTTCCTTTTGTGCACCTCTTTTGGCAGGATAACAATTTGAAGAAATAAAAAGATTACACTTAGAATGAGAACAAAATACTATTCATCAAAAATGTTGATAAAATTAACGGATTTGTATACAAAATATATCCATTCAAAAATACAAAAATAAGGGAAAACTCAGATTAAGAGGATTCACAATATGGCACAAGGCACATTTTTTTAAAAGACACCAGCCTCTGCTATAATGGATCTCTCAGCTCAAAGGGGATTTGATGTAGGTAAATTCTTGGTGTGTGGAATTTATTGTAGGAATCTGCCTTGGATCTGCCATATCAGATTTATAACCTCTCACTATACTGTCCTTTTATGTGATGTCTAGTGAAAACTGCCCCACTGAAGTTGGCCTTCAACTCTGTTCCCTACTGCCAACTACTGATAGCAGTCCTTTTTTATTCTCAATGGGGTCATGAAATTCAGCTCCAACAAAAATATTTAGGTGCTAGAAAAACTTAATTCACATTAGCCAATATATGTAAAATCTTCTGAGTATTCAAAAAATGTAGATTCACAAGATCTTGGAACTTCTTCCTATGAACCTAAGTTTTTTTTTTTACAAAAGAATAAAACTTTTATAACCCTACTGTAAATGGTTGGCAGAAGAGTGATTAGTAATCATGATTACCAACATCTTGAAGGGACATAACACATTGTAGAAGAAGTAACTCTGAATCAGGGAACATTTAATGAAATTACAAATTATTTTTTTACATTTTTTTTCTTTTCAATCTTTTCAAAAATAGTGAGAATAAAAAATAATAATAATTTCTGAAGAAAATGGTATCAAGGGAAACTAAAAAATATATTAAAATATTTATTTACAAAAATCCGATAAATCATCAGTTGTGACTTCATTAGTAAACACTTCTTTTCTGTCAATTGATAAACTTAAGCTTGATTGATCACTTTTACAAAGATATTTGCAAGGCTCTTCATCTATAATAACCCGCTGTGCCATTTTCACAGAGGAGAAAAAATTTGGATTTAAATAGCTTCTGGGAATCAATGGGTTGAAGAAAAAGTATGTCTATTTGACGTCTGGACTCACAGATAGAACTGAATTTTTATCAGTCCCAACCAAAATGAAATTATCAAAATTTTTCATCATTCATATTGAGTTAAAGTTCTACATGTATGACAATCAGAAATTTCTTTCATCCACAGATGAGCTATAGAAGTGTAATGGCTGCAGAGTTAAAGTGGCATGGCTTATCAGGAAGATGTGTTTGCATGATAAGAAAGCATTGTCTAAGAAGCATAAGATATTGAGAAGGGATTGAGACATTATTTCTTTTTGCTTTTTTTTTGTTTATTGTAAACTGCATGATTTATATGATGTCTTTTTTAGAGTGAAATGTTGTTCACCCTGTGACAACTGAACTTTGAACTCGTAGACTGCATGGTAACCTTGCTGACCATACCACCTCAAGATGCACACTAGGTATTTATGATGATTTTTCTAAGTTAAATGTGGCACAAGGCTGCAAAGTATGTGATACCCAGTAAGGATCAAACTGACTATTCAGTCAGAATTGATCTAGTGAGACAAGCTTGTTAACCATTACACCACCTCAAATTGTCCCAACCACCAGATGTTTACGATTTCCCAGATTAGCCTGGAATAAGAGCATAAATGTTTGGCACCCAGTAACAACTAACCTTTCTATTCCAAGACAATTGACTGCATGATAAACTTGATAACCATAACATTGCAACAGGCACCACAAGTATTTATGATTATTAAAGAATGAGGACACTGATTTTTGGCACACAGTAAAGACTGAACTTATCACAAAGTAATAATGAATTGCAAAAAAAATAACCCCTTCACTACTAACTCATGTGAGAGAACATAGTGTGTGTATATTGTGGGGAAAATGAAACATGAAATAAAATAAAATAATGAATAAAAAATAAATAAGTTTTCTCATAATGTAAGTCATGAAAAACTGGAAAGGGTTTCTGGTCACAAGTGCGATTTTATGATCTCACTTCTAGAAAGGACAGGATCTTACTTTGTCTCTTCTTGGCTTCAAGATGTGGACCATGTGGTAATAGCGTTCCCTCTGGGGAATGTTAGTTGTCCCCTGTTTACTGGCGACTGAACTCTTTCTACTTTTCAACAAGAACATTCAGACGTGTTTTCAGTAGTCCTTCTCATGAAGGAGCTGTTCAGTCTGCCCAACTCAGCATGAAGCTGACTTTAGCTCGACCATGTTTACCTGTTGGCATCCTTACTTCCCCATATATCATTTCAGAACCAAAAAGAAAAATGAACATACTTGATCTTCCCAACTCAGTGCAAGGCTGACTTTAGCTCGACCATGTTTACCTGTTGGCATCCTTACTTCCCCATATATCATTTTAGAACCAAAAAGAAAAATGAACATACTTGATCTTCCCACCTCAGTGCAAGGCTGACTTTAGCTCGACCATGTTTACCTGTTGGCATCCTTACTTCCCCATATATCATTTCAGAACCAAAAAGAAAAATGAACATACTTGATCTTCCCAACTCAGTGCAAGGCTGACTTTAGCTCGACCATGTTTACCTGTTGGCATCCTTACTTCCCCATATATCATTTTAGAACCAAAAAGAAAAATGAACATACTTGATCTTCCCAACTCAGTGCAAGGCTGACTTTAGCTCGACCATGTTTACCTGTTGGCATCCTTACTTCCCCATATATCATTTCAGAACCAAAAAGAAAAATGAACATACTTGATCTTCCCAACTCAGTGCAAGGCTGACTTTAGCTCGACCATGTTTACCTGTTTAATATTCTTACTTCCCCTAAATCATTTTACAACCAAAGGGAAAACAAACATACTCAAGAGACCTTTTAACTTTATCTCTATAGAGCTAACATAAAAGAAATAAATGTCTGTAGCAGAAATACAAGTTCTATTAAATGCTTCTTCTATACTTTCTTTGTTTACATATTGAGTATGCACCTTCAGCTAAAAATACACACCAAACCCACAAACTTAATATCCACAACATACACACATATATACACTCAGATCCCACTTTGTTACATATATCTGAAAAATGTACTTTTATGCAAATTTCTAATTAGCCAACTTTAATCTGCAAAAAATCTAAATGCAATGTCAATTGCTATCTACTGTCCTCCTGGTTACTCTTTTCTTTTCCTGCTCATTATTAATGTTTCTTTTCTTAATTCTCTTAAATCAGCCCTATGACCAAGTCTAAGACTTCAATGCCACAGTGAGATAATTAATTTGAGACTTTGAAATTGAGGACATTTCGTACAGTAGACTGTTGTTTGTTTACATCTGCACTGAAAAAAGTTGATTTCCTCCTAATTCTCCAGAGAGCTGTTTTCATCATTCAGCAAGTAAACTTTTAGATTTCAATAAATATTTTATATATCAATGAGAATTTGGAGTGCCTAATAAAGTGAGATGTTATGTATACTCAGCTGATTAGCAGTTATATGTCTGGATTCTCTAATTAAACAACTTATTTTTATATACTTTGTCTATTTATAGACATGTTTCTTCTATTTATTTATCATCCACTTATCTAAGTAGACTACTGTTATATATATATATTGTTGTGTATGATACACCTAATTTACATAAGTGGAGTACCGACCATATAAATATGGGTTGGTACCGGAAGACGACGGAAGATTAAGAGATCGAATCCAGAGACTCTGCCCGACTGCGACTTAGTCAACCCATTCTGCAGGAACAGTCTTCCCAAGAATATACCAAAACTACCTGTAAATATTGTGTACCTTTTTTCATTGTTTCAATACATTTTGTTACGTACATTTTGTGTTGTATTATTATTATTCCATGCTTATTCAAGCTTCAACATATATATATATATATATATATATATATATATATGCATGTATACACACATATAGAGGTATGTCAATATCTTGTAGTCAGGTATTGAAAAGGCGTTATTTTACATAACAAATATCTATTTTTCAGTATATTCTCTTTCCTTGCTAATGCACTTAATCCATCTTTTTAATGGAACAGATTAAACATTATAGAATAAAAATTTTGATGAAAATTCAGCTAATAACTGTGTCAGTTTATAGATTCATTGATCTAACCTTGTCTTAAAGGAAATGTATATATATATATATATATATATATATATATATATATATATATATATATATATATATATGTAATAAATTTTAATGAACCAGGTACTACCTACCTACCTAGGTTTCACCATATGGGATCATGAGGGTTCAACCTGATAATCCTATCTGGTGAAATCTAGGTAAATAGTACCTGGCTCATTAGAATTTATTTATTTTTGCTCTGCTTAGTCTATTAAGCACTCTTTAATTAAACTTATTATTTGCTGTTTTTTTCTTTGTACCAGACATTTAAGGTACTGCATGATTTCTTTGGCCTTGTTCAGAGGTTTCTGCTGCTTTTTTTTTCCATTTTTCCTTGGATGCCAATTTATTTGAAAATAGTGCTATCCAGGTTTTTTCACCCACTGAGTTTAAATAGGTTTACATTATATATATATATATATATAAAGAACAAGTAGGAAACATATCTCAATCTAACATGTTTCTCCCTTATTAAGGCTTCATCAGAGATTGAGATAAAAATAAAAAAGTAAAGAGACAAGGTACTGGTATGTTATGATTTTTGGTTAGTTCTCATTGTTCAGATATGTATCACATGTTTTCACTATCACACCATTTCCTATTAGATGATGATTCTTTTCACAGATTGTCATGATAATTGGTAATATGTCAAACTTATTTTTTAGTTCCATGTAGACTTCAAAATAGCCTAATTTTTTTGTTTATGGATTCATCAAACTGATTCAACTGGGCAAGGCTTTTTCGTTAATCTTGGTTTTCCAAAAATTTCTGGGTATCAGCTTCCTGCATCTAGTTGTATTTCCAATAATACATTATTGATTCACATTTTTAATATCACTTTCTCGTTTCTTTTTTTTCAATGAAAAGACTTCCATACTTATTTCCTCTTCATTTTGTTGGAATGTCTATATGTTTCTCTTCTGAAATGATTCATTTTGAAACACTTTGAAACACATTTTAGTTTGATGTTGGTAACCAAAAAAAGTACACACTATTCGTTTTTTTTCTTTATTGTTTATGTGTCCATTTCCTCTACCAGATCTTTTTCATTCTATTAAATTTTCAAATTAATTCTTGTTGCTGAACAAATTTGACACACTGTTCCAGTGACAACTTTGCCAATTGTAAATGCATTATAGTCATTTGCTGATAATCCTCATTTTGAGGGCAATTTCATTTGGATGAAATCCTCTTCGATTGACTGGTATTCTGATCCCAGTTTCTCAGACTCACAATATTTATCAAATGAAGAACATATTCAATCACTGATTCATTCACTTTTTGAGAAGTGTACATTCACTAGTTTTTTTTCTTGGGTGCTATATTTCACACTATTAGTTGACATTAAATATTATTTCCTCCAAATATCTTGGGAGTGCAATTGCTGATAATTTCATAATAGCCTCATACTCAGCAGTTTCCAAGAAGTTATTTGGTTTTATTCCCCAAATGATTTCAAATCTTACAGCTTTTTTGTTCTAGATTTAACTGCTAGAATCCTAAGCCACAATCATCACAATTATCCAAGTATTCAAGTTCTTTAGATATTGGCGACACCATTGTAGTGTAGTGTTACTGACTCACAGGAAGTAGCATGCACTCATTAATATTTATTGTACAAATATATACAAATATGGCATGAGGGGAGAATGGGGAAAACTGGTCTTATACTTAAACTAAGCTAGCCACAATCACTGACCCAAACATACCACAATAATCCTTGCACCAAAATAACAAATTCTTATCATTCCTACTGCAGCCATCATAATACTTCAAAGACCCAATAAACTCCTAACTAGTCCCCAGATGTACAATTTGTATGTGGAGGTTGGGAAATGAAATAACAACCTTTAAAAGTTATAACACCGATGAATATTTACAATGAGAACAAGATTTATTTACAAAAAGCACGGCAAAAATGGTGTTAGTAATAAACACCCCAACAATCCTGAAATGTGGCAGAAACATCAGTTAACTGGATTAAATGTGGGATTTTTAAAAATACAAACAATCATTTGACCAAACACTCACTCATCTGAACACAACAACAAAAGTGAAAAACACACTCAAAAAATGAAACGCATCCTGCATCCACCAGAGAACTGACATTTCTGGTCACCTAACAGGTGAAGGAAAGGGGGAATTAAACTAAAGAAAGTGGGGGCAAAAAATAAGAGTCAAATGAGCCAACATCCCCTAGCTAAGTTAACGAATTAAAGCAAAACAAACCTAAATGACCTTATTTTGGAAGAGGTTACCAATGTTTACTCCAGAACTTCCAATGTCCTAATGCCTAACTGGCATCAAAATGCCATTCTAAGTCAGCTATATTTAGCTGTCCCCCCATGTGGGGTAGCATGTGGCACAAGGCCGAGTTTAACGTGGTCATCCGAGCCCATAGGCCTGGCCAAAAATATAGCCTTCGAACCCGCCTAGCTTTGAGTGTGTTTTTCACACTGTCAACCTCCCCGAACAAAACCTTGCCCTTCGGCAAAGCTTCATTTGGGTTCCTCCCTGCTGATGCAGAGAGTTACACAGACGGCGGTTGCTGTAAGTTTGGTACACTCTAAGTCAGCTCCTACTCAACATGGACACACAAGACTTACCCACATTTTCCAAATTCTGAGGGAGGAGTCATTTCCATTCTGCCCTAATCTTGACTTTAAGCTGATGCCCAAAGAGCAAGATTAATTGGGAAGAGGTAAACATCTTGTTCACATAGAATTCCTTTTGTCACACTATTCATATCACATTATGCCTAGTAAGCAAAAGAACACATAGTGCTTAGTGCCTTAGTCAACAATGGTATGACATTGCTACAAACAAAACTGGCTTTGGGAACAAAGAAATTTCTGTGCAGCATGTGAACCATGATGTCTTCAATAAACTTGTACAATAGACACTGCAGAGGAAGAAAGCAATGATCCCGGGTCTGCACAAACTCACTATGTTGAACACAGGTTGGAGATCACTTGCCCACCCAGAATTCCCTTCTCAACACCAGCCAGGTGAATGATGCCTCACCGTTAGTGAGGCAGTTCAATTCAGGTGCCCAAGGACATATGAGGTGAGCCACCTGCTTTGTTAGGCTGAGCTCACCAATCAGATCATATTGAATAGACCCCCAACTAATACATGATATAATGCCTTATGGGACAATGCATGGAGGTTGAAGAGGAACTTGAGGATAATCTGATATTCATGATAGAAGGAACACTCACCTTAGGATAAACGGTGGGCCTGCTTCTCACATGAGTGCACACTTCTCAGAGATGGGAAGTTCTTACAGGCATCTTCCTTCCAGAATTTGCCATTCCCATCCAAATGCAAACACATCTGGTCTAGGAAAGATATGTGGAACATATGCTGATGAATATGAATGCTAGGCTTACTCAGACTGCCTTCAGAAAGGTGGAGGTAACAGGTCTCCTGACATTCCTTGGGAGCCTTGCCTCCCCACAACAAAAAGACACTAAACCCATTAGTGTGGCATACAGGAGTGGCAGTACAAAGAGCTGGTAAACAAGAATCGAGTAGATGTGTGAAGTATACACTTCGCCCTTCCCTTTAAGGAAAGCCTTCTACAGTGCCATAGACAAACTATGCACTCGACCTTCTCCCACACCTCTGACCAATTGATTTCCAATAGGAGACCAGAACTGAACCAAATGCAAGTATCTTGACTGTCCCATCTGTCCAGAGGAAAGTCCCAGAAGAGAAGCCCCATTCCATGCCCCTAACCACAAGCCAACAGACTTATCTTAATCGATCATTGTCTCTGTCACCAACTTGTACCCTCTGATCTCTTTGCCAACTTCACCAATCTCAGCTCTGTGTGACACAAGAAGTGAAATGTCATCAGCATAGGCAGAATACTTGTCCAAGGTGGTATTCTTTCAAGGAAATTCTGTGAAGGACTGTGTCTCCTTTAACTTGTGAAGGACAGGCTCCAACACAAGAATCTAAAGCAAAAGTGGAAAAGCTTGACAAATGGAGTGAGACAATATGAAAGGTTCTGATCTTACTCCATTCACTTCTACCAGCGCACCGGCAGATGCATACAGAAGTCAGATCAAGGTGCAAAAGTACAGCCCAAAACCAGCAGCAGAAAGCAGGTCCTCCAGAAATCGATAGTCAACTCTATTGAATGCCTTTGAAAACCTGTAGAATTTGGTCAGAGAAACAACCAGTACTCACATGTATTAGAAGTTGGGTCTTACTTGCTCCCTGTTTGGGCAAGTTGGTAGGTGGCTTATATAGCAGCCTGTGAGATTCCACTCTGTTACCCAGGCCTATTTTGTAAGCCTTTATTGGTACAGATTCTGGTGTGGATACTGTGCTCAATAAATATCCATCAGTACACTGTGAATGCTTTGACTTTTGAGTTACAGTCCAGTTTATTTTTGTCTGTCAACTGGATGCTAGTTGGGAACCTCCTTGTGAGGCTGAGTATCACATTTTTTACTCTTCACAACTCTTTTGAATACCATTTATCAGTGTGGCTTTACTGTTGACTTGCTCAATGATCCAGCATACCAAATCAAGGTTGCCCTGAATAGTCTTGCCGTTCGCAGCACAAATCTACTCAGGGCCAATCAGACTAAAGAGGACAGCCTGCAAATGACTGACTAATGTCATGGCTAAAATTTTCAACTCTTTGTTTAAAATCATCAAAGGCCTAATTACCTATCCCATCCCCACCATTTTTGTTGTCACAAAGCAAATTGATCACACCCCTTGTGAAGTGTTGAGGTATAGATCCTTGCTTCATCCAGTTGTTGTAAATCAGAGCCAGCAAAGGGACAAAGATGAAAACAAAGGTAAAATAAAGTTTCACTTAAAAAAGAAAATAGAATTCAGCCAAAGATGGAAAATGAATAAAAGATTTAAATAAAGACAATAGAGTTAAGAAATAAACTTGGAATAAAACAGAAACAGTAGCCTTGGCAAACTAAAAGTTACCCCAGAAAAAAATAGAAACAAAAAGACTAAGTATGAGGTGATGAAGAAAACTGACAAAAGAAATTTCAAAAGTCAAATGAAAACAAACAGAATTTAGTTCAAATAAAGGTGTTTAATAAGTAACTAAAATAAAAGATAGACTATAAATTAACTAAGAATGAAATAAAATGACAGTAGTCTGCTGTAAATTTGTTACACCAAGAAAATAAAATTAAAGATGGTGGCCTAAAGCCAAAAAGGAAAAACCTGAATGAAAAGAAAATTACAAAGAAAGAATCAAAAAATCAATTCAACAAAAAAGAATAAAGAAAACTAAGCACAAAATGAACTTAACCAAAGGATTTCAGGTCAAAAGTTCTTAATGGGTTTCAAAAGTGTTTCAAAATATTTTGGCTGAAATTTTTTCTTAATTGGTGTATTCCAAAGGTTTCTGAAAATAAACAAAAGTAGATGGTCACATTCACGTTCAAAACCAACTTCAGAAAAACATGTCCGGCACATAGCACAATAAAAACAGATCATAGTATGCACTCAACTGCCCATGGGTAATAGCCACAGCGATTTATAGTCTTTGTAACTTGCTATGCTAATGAGTCACATCACATTTTGATAGGTATTTTGCTCCATTCTTCCTTGGCAATAACTTCTATTTAAATTCAAAGGACTTCTCTGTTTTACTTTTTCTTCAAATATACTCATACATTTTCAATGGTGTTTAGGTCAGGACTTAATACTTTAATTTTGCTATTGTCTAAGTATTTTGTAACAATTCATGCCATGTGTTTTGGGTCATTGTCATGTTGGAATGTCCAGTGATGCCCAAAAAACTGATTTTGTGAACTTTGTTTTATATTATTTGTTCTTTATCCATGATACCTTGTGCTCTTCTTCTGGTCCAGTAGCAGCAAAACATCCCCACTGCAGAATGCTCCCCACCACTGTGCTTAATTGTAGGGAGGGTATTTTTTGTTTGTGAACTTCATTCATTTTCCTCTATACATAATGGTAGTTCATGTGATGCAATAATTCTGTTTTGGTTTCATCTGACCATAAAAGAGAGTTCCAATATTTACTCTCATGTTCTAGATTGTTTCTAGCATAAGCCAATCTGCATTTTAGGTGTTTAACCTTAAGCAAGGGAATTTTCCTTGAGTGACAAGATCAAAGTCCTGCTCAATGAAAGCATCTAGTTACTGCCTCTCATTGTACATCTTGATAATGGTATGAATTGTCAATCTAGGTACATCTAAATGCTTGGAAAGTGTTGTATATTCATTACCTTGTTTGTATGGATCAACAATCTTCATTCAGAGATTCTTGTCAAGTTCAGCCATCTTTGTCATTGTTGGAGAATAATGAGTTATCGCAGTACATGACACTCACATATTGTCTTCATTATGTTTTAGAGTCAGGTCAGTACTATTTCATTTTTAAATGGTGTTTGTATTAAATGTCAAGTTAAGAAAAAACATAACAATTTTCATAGAGCAATAATATTTCCATAATTTCAATAAGTGTGCGAATAATTTTGGACTGCACCAATTTTTGAAAATCTATAACTATGAATATAATAGATGGAAACTTCTAAAAATTTCATGAATTATTCAAAGCTAAATATGGAATCAACTATTTATTGGTAAATTCAGTAAGTACTTGCAAAAATTCACATTTCCGTAGAAAATTGTAATTTAAAATCAACCTTGCTAACCAAATGCTGCTCTGTAGCTAAACTGGTATAGCATGTCAGGCTATATGATGGTTCTGTGTAGGATACAGGTTCGATTCCTGTTGGAGGACACATATCTTCTATGAAAATTTCTCAGATGTTCAGGCCAGTGAATGTTGTTATTACTGTTTATTATAAACAGAGCATTTACTGAAATATTTGTGTCTATATAAATAACATTTGACAATATATATATATATATATATATATATAATTTAGCTCTTGAAAATATATTTCAGTTGAGCACTGTTAAGTGATAAGCTAATACTATAAACAATTACCTGTGGTAATGCAAAGCTCTTCAGTAAAATGAATGAAGCACTTTGGCTGATTGGCATTTGTTTACATTCATAAAAACAATTCGCTAGATTTAGCTGTGTAACTCTGTCAAGTGAAGATAGCTCAGTGGTAGAAGCTTTGATCCTAGCTTGAGGCCTTTGGATGTCTAGTTGCACTGAAGAACTGTGATACAGCGAAACAGTACTGTTTGTGAATGACATATATATATATATATATATATATATATATATATGTTAGCTCTATCTCTGATATTGAGCGCTTTCTAATAAGTACCACAATATATAATATATAAATAATTATACATATATATATATTTATTTATATTTATATTCACTTTTCACATATATATATATATATATATATATATATATATAATGACAAACAAACACTTAACCACTTGGTTTACAGGTTTGAGGATTTAAAACCATGTTTTATCGGCTTCAATGAAATAAAATATCACCAATTGTTTTTTAAGTTTTTGTTTGTCATTATATAATAATTTTTGCTCTGTCTTTTGACATAGAACTCTCAACAGATCTATATCCTCTTGTAAATTCCATACAGATTGCCAATAATTTTTTATTATATATATATATATATATATATATATATATATATATATATATATATATATATATATATATTCATTCTTGCTGCTGAAATACACCTTAAATGTGTGTCTGTGTGTGTTAATAATTGAAGGAGGGGGAGTAAAAACCTGATGGAGGCTTTCTCTCCCCACTTTCTTGATTGAGGCTTTCATCCAATGATTACTTGATTCAAGCACTTGACCTGATTTGTTTGGTTTATTCACAACGATTATTCCTTGTTTATGTTTTAAACACAGTGCATGGATGATTCATTTCACCTGAGAGAGGCAGGTGTTTTTTTATCCATAGAGATAGGTCTGCATTTTAAGGAAATGTTTTCTACATTTGATCTGACATCCATCTAAAGATGACTTTATGCAAGAAATTATTGGGCACTGTAAAGATCTGTTGGCCTACTATATATATATATATATATATATATATATATATATATATATATATATATATATATATATATATACCAAGTGTAATTGTAAAATTGTCCAAAACTTGAAACAGCAAATTTGTCCAATTATTATATTAAGCTATGGACCGTTGTATCTTAGAAATGGTTAAAGATATCCTACTGGAATTCTCTGAGGTTTTTATAACACTACTGGACTCTACATGAGCAATAAAAATGTATACTTACTCTCTAATATTAACAGAAGTATCATGAAATCGATCATAAATGAAAATGACATGTTCATCATTAATTAATATAGGCTAAGGTTTGGAAGCTCATGAAGCATTGAAATAAAGTTCAATATATATATATATATATATATATATATATATATTATTCCAGGATCATTTTCCAACTTATTCAAAAGGATCTTCACTCACTCTAACCTTATAACTTTCTGTCTTGGAGTAACAACTTGCCTTAAATATTTTATATATGATTTAATTTTCAAGTCTTTTTTCATTACTCTTTGAACTCTCATAGCAGAAACTCCTCTCTCACATGTCAAATATCTTATGAATTTAGTTGGATCTTGAACTCCTTAACTCTAAATTCAATTGATGATCACTCTTGCTGTTGTATCCACCTGATTCAGTTTTCCTACTGACCCCTCTTTTTAAACTTATCCACCATTCTCTTGATGGTTATTGATTAGACTTTAAAGATGGAAGCCAGAGTAATAATGTGTTAAAAATATATATATATATATATATATATATATATATATATATATATATATATATATATATATATATATGTATATGTATATATATGTATATATATGTATAAAATATATATATATATATAAGATAAAGACAAATAAGTAACATTTATCCGTCTAACGTGTTTCATCTTTATTAAAGCTTCATCAGAGAATGAGATATGGAGAAAATGAAGAAATTCTTGTATTTTTACTTTTGTATTTTTCTTCCTAATTTTATCGCCAATTGTAAAGATTCTAGTACTATTGATAGAATGATGTTGTTGTCTTTTTGAAGTAATTTCCATGTTCAAACAATATGAGTTGAGATCAAATATAGATCAGAGTTCAAGAGAATGATAAGATAAAGAACAACTAGGAAATGTTTATCAATCTAACAAGTTTCACTTTTATTAAATATTTCTGTCTATTTGAGGCTTTAATAAAATAAACAATATTAGTTTTCCAATTTGTTCTTTATCTTATCGTTCTATCAGACTCCAATCTACATTTGATCCTAACTTAAGTGTTTGTAGCAGTAAAATTTTATATAAAAATACTAAATTAAAATATTACAATTAAAAAATTTTTTCTTCTTTTTTAAAAAAATGACAAAAGTTACCTCACTTGCATAACTGAGAGAAAAATTTCGAATTTGAAATGCTGTAAATGAATAGTGAAAAAATATATTGAATTTACAGAGCTACTGTATATACATTGGCAGATATTTTAAACCTCTGAAGATGGATTCACATGAGATTGAAACTACTTCGGAAATAAAAATTATTTGAAATAAAATTTGGTATTTTATTTGATCAATTTTCTACTGCCACCAAGAAATTAATTTGTGAACTTGAAAGGATTAAAACTAAAATGAATAGGCATAATACATCTAAATTATTTAAACAAACCTGCTTGAATGAATACATATATATCTGTGTGTCATGTATGTGATTTTTCTAAAGAAAGTAATGGTTTTTCTAACATAATTTTTATCACTTTAAACATTATTTTTTGTGGATACTGTTTATTTATTAAACACTATATTTATTTATTTTTGTCTACTGGCCTGAATGTTCAAGAAATTTATGCTCTCCTTCAGGATTTGAACCTGTGTCCCTCTGGGCAGAGGGAGCTACAGTTAAATCCAGTACACTCTGACCACTTGAGCTATTGAGCTCCAAGCAATCAGGCAAGTTATGAAACTTTACATTTAAGTGAAACTGCTTTCATCATAGATCTCCCAAAATGTTTCATATCTGTACAGTTACATGTCCAAACATAAAAAAGTGAATTTTCAAAAGAAAGTTGTCACAGCCATTAGTAACATCAGTATTTGAAATTAGGAATAACACGGTGTCTCCTTAAAAATCCCACAACAAAGATGGCAGACTTGGTATGTGCTTGACTCTTGGAGAGTGTCTCACTGCACCTTCTTAGCCTTACATTTTCAACTGACTTGAAGTGGAACAACTACATTGAATCAATAGCTGAATCTATTGCAAGGAAAGTTGCTTCATTGTGCCATGTCAGAAGGCTTTTCTTATCAGAGTCCATTTTGCAGATTTACAAACCTGATATTCAGCCACTCAAACAAAGTGAATTTTCAAAAGAAAGTTGTTGCAGCCATTAGTAACATCAGTATTTGAAATTAGGAATAACACCGTGTCTCCTTTAAAATCCCACAACAAAGATGGCAGACTTGGTATGTGAGTCCATGTAAAGAAATGAAAAGAAATGACAAGAACCAATATATATGTACAAACAAATGATAATCCATAAACAAGAAAGATTAAGAAATATATAGTCTGGAGAGCATTCCCTAGGAGCAGTTCTGAAAATTAGGAGGGTTAACCTGACAAAATAATGGATTTTTATTAATGTGACTGATGTAATAAATAAATAGAGCATCTACTAAAATATGAGTATCCAGTAAAAGTAACATTCAAAGTATAGATATATGTGTGTAAAAATTCAAATACAACTAATAATATATCTGTAAAAGGAAAATATATATAAGGACAAAAGGAAAACTTATCCTAGCCAATGCATTTCATCTACTGATAAACTTTATCAACACAACTGTAAGGATTTTATTTTTCAACAAGTATTGGGGAGGTACAGTGATAATAATGGGTAACGGCTCGGATTGAGGAATCAGGGAGCTGAGTTTGAATTCCAGTCGAATCCTTTATATTCATTTGCATGCTAATACTCTTGTGGAAGGTATGAATCCTCTTCTTTTTCCCCCAGCAGGACAGACTAGGTTTTATAGCCGTAGATGGTAACTGGTCTACCGCAGAAAGAAATGGCAACCTACTGCAGGAAAAAATCTGCCTTATCAGATATGTATCAAAAGATACATGATTGCCTAAGTGTGTATCATGCATGGCACATAACTGACTGTATTTATAAAGTGATGTAAAAATGTTGTCAGTTTTTCAGAATATTTCAATTTTAAAATTTTAAAATTCTGAAAACTATCAAAATTTTCACATCTGTTTATAAATACTTGTTGGAAAATAAAACCTTTACATTTGCCATAATAAAGTCCATATGAAAATGAAATGTGTCGCCTATGTTAAGTTTTCTTTTGTCTATATTCCTTTATATGTATGGTTATGATAAAAAACATGTATATACACACATATACTTACATGTACCTATATATTTCTTTCTCAGGTGTTAAATATATGTGTATAGGGTTCTGAATTGGCATTTTGTCCATATATACAAGTGATTGTTAAAAGTACAAGTTAATGTTCACTTAAGTTCTGCACCTTGTATTTTATGTTCTTGTGTTTTCCCATAAATCTGGCCTATTTTTCTTCCTTTTTCTTTGCTATGGAAAAAAAAGAAAAGACAAACATTTGAGAGTCTACAGCTTTCAGTACAATGTACTTGTTTAGCTTAGTAAACTGTCTTCTAACATTCTCCACAAATGACACTCATTTTCTTCCATAAACTTCTTGTGCATGTTTTTTTCTCATTTACTCCCCCTCCACTGCAAGCGGAATATGTCATCGCCATGAGGACATATCTCTGTCTCTTTTGTTGCAACAGAGGAAAAAAATAGGAGGGAAATCTATGAGAAACTTTGCTAATTTTTACCAATTGTTCCCCTATGTATGACAATCACTAGCTTTCTTTGTTTTCTGTTGTTTCTGTTAATATTATTCTTTACTTATTACCTTGTGTTTGAGTGGGTATAGTTGGAATCTCTGTCTGGTAAAATGGATATGCAGTTTGGGTTTTTTTTTTTTTTTTTTTGCTGCTTTTTACATTGCCTGAAATATAGCTTTTATCTTGTCAGTGAAATTGTGGTGATTCAAAATTACTAAAATGCTTTTGCCACATCTGAAAATGATTCTGTTGAATGCAACATTCAATAAAGATATTCTTAGTATTAGCCCAGAAATACCATGTTTGTTTTCTAAAAAAATTGATCTTTATTCTTACAGCTTTGCAAAATTTAAAGGTTTTCATGGGAATGGCTTTCATTCATGTCATAACATTTATAACTCTGACACAATAGCATTTTTTAAAAAATAGAACATATAGAATATATATATATATATATATATATATATATATATATATATATATATATATATATTGCATAGATAGATAGATAGATATTTATATATATGCTTGCACCATATTGCACTGAAGCACCAGTTGTTACCAGATCATAGAAGTTAAGCAATGTCAAGTCTTGTCAGTATCTATATAGGTGACTTCTTGGAAATACAAACTTAAATGTGCACAGATATAATGAATAATGGCTTGAAATTGGAAACCAGAGTCACATTCCAATTGCAGTGGGGTTCTTAATATTCCCTCACACTTAGGAAACGTATGAATCTACCTCTTCTCCCCACAACTATGGGTTAATTAGTAGGAATTGTACACAAAAATCATTATTATCTCCCCAAAATTCTAAGAATCCAAAAATATTTTCTGGCTTTAAATAGCCTGCAAAAGTTTGATAAGCTGTAAAAAAATCAAATTAATTAATCAATAAAATCAGTTATATATATCCTGGGTCATACGCTGTTTCTGATCTTCATCAATAATCTTTCTGACATCATCAAGTAGGCATTTATGCAGATGACACTACCATTTACTCCTGTCTCAATAGCAAATCCATCAGAATTGAAAAAGTTAACCTGGCTGCTGCTCTTGCAAAGGACCTCCAATCAGTAGTTAACTGAGGCAAAAAATGGCTTGTAAATTTTAATGCCTTCAAAACTAAACTGCTCTCATTTAGCCACCATGAAGAAAACTTCCCTGCCCACCATCAGTATGGCTGATGCTTGACTCTTGGAGAGTGTCTCACTGCACCTTTTTAGCTTCATATTTTCAACTGACTTAAAGTGGAACAACTACATTGAATCAATAGCTGAATCTACTGCAAGGAAAGTTGCTTCATTGTGCCATATCAGAAGGTTTTTCTTATCAGAGTCCATTTTGCATATTTACAAATCTGATATTCAGCCATGCATTGAATACTGTTGCCATATCTGGTCTGGTGCTTGTGCTATTCATCTTGAGGTTCTTGACAAAATTCAAAGAAGTATCTGCAATGTAAGTGATTCTAATTTGGCATTTCAACTTCACTCCTTTTCTCACAGATGTGATGTGGCATCCCACCGTTTTTCTTTAAATATTTTCATGGCAACTGCTCTGATGAACTTTGTCCCTGGTGCCCTGACTACATGAGTGCTACTAGATTGGCATCTAGGTCCCATCCTTTTACTGTTGAACAAGTTAAATGTAACCACCACTTCTACTCCAACAGTTTATTTTCTCACATTTCCTGACAGTGGAATGCTTTGCTTCACAATGTTAAATGCAGTGTCAATTGCCATCTGTTGTTGCCTTGAACTGCATTCATCTTTGATCCTTTCTTCAATCCCCACTGTATCTAGTCTTTTCTCTCACTTTCACTCTGTGTAACCCCCTGTATACTTGTGACATTTCTGCTTTGCTTGGGGTGAAATGATTAAAAAAAGCATAAACACAAAGATAGATAGATAGATAGATAGATAGATAGATAGATAGATAGATAGATAGATATGAACAGGCTGAAATAAATAGATAGATATGAACAGGCTGAGATAGATAGATAGATAGATAAATAGATAGATATGAACAGGCTGAAATAAATAGATAGATAGAAGAGGCTGAGATAGATAGATAGATAGATAGATAGATAGATAGATAGATAGATAGATAGATAGATAGATATGAACAGGCTGAAATAAATAGATAGATACGAACAGGCTGGGATAGATAGATAGATAGATAGATAGATAGATAGATAGATAGATAGATAGATAGATAGATAGATAGATATGAACAGGCTGAAATAAATAGATAGATACGAACAGGCTGGGATAGATAGATAGATAGATAGATAGATAGATAGATAGATAGATATAGAGAAAAATCCATGCTGCATGGTGGCTGCCAGTTTCACATTGATATCCAGTCTTCAGACCAAGTGAAACTGACAGTTTGTGGAGGTTAACAAGCTTGAGGGTTTTGTGTGTATTTTTTTAAGTGAAGGTGTATGTCCAACATAAAAACAAAGAAGATAGAAGAAGCATACCAAAAACTTAAGCTTCTGCTACAGACATTTATTTATATCTTTATGTTGACTGTATTGAAACAAAGTTAAATGTCTTTTGAGTATGTGTTTCTTTTCAGTTCAGAAATAATTTATAAGCTGTAAGAATTGGTAAAGACGGCCGAGATCAAGTGTGCCTCACTCTTAGTGGGAATGGTTGAATCTCTACCTCAGGAGCAGGACTGCTGAAAACACAAGGAAACAATCTCGTTGGAAGATGGAAAAAGAGAGATTCTGTCCTTTCCAGAAATGAGGTCATAAAATCACACAATTTCTGGTTTCTCTATAACTTGCTTCGTGGGAAAATGAATTTATTTAATTTTTATTGTTATTTCATTTATTGTTTTTATTTCATTTTCTCACAAGTGTTTGTTCCTGTTGCCATACTGTTTTTAAGAGTCAATAGCTTTCACTGAACCATATTTCTTCCAAAATGAACTTTGGACAATTTCTGACCTAATTTCCTCTTATATAAGGACTGTTCATAATTTTGAAAACTTGATCAATAATATTAATCAACATAAAATATCTGTTGTCTTTAATGACATTTTCTGCCTAAATAGATACAACTTATATATATATATATATATATATATATATATATGTCTGAAGGACCAAGGCAGAGCAATCATGCTACCTTTTGACAACACTAAAAGAAGAATCAAGTTTATCAGACTAATAATGATTATACACTATTTACATTATTTGGGCTATTGTCCTCATCTTTGTCGCCATATTTATTACAACCTTTCGGCCAGAGCGTACAACGGCTGAAACGTTGTAATAAATATGGTGACAAAGATGAGGACAATAGTCTAAATAATGTAAATAGTGTACATATTACCTCATCTCAGATATATAGATAGATAATAATAATGATTATATTGATGTAATCAGTTTTATATATAAAGAATCCTTTGTTTTAAAAATCAAGAATCAGTCTTATATATAAAGAATTAGTTTTATATATTATGAGTCATTCTTATATATAAAGAATCAGTTTTATATATATAGCATCAGTCATATATCGAGAATCAGGCTTATAAAGAATCAGTCTTATAAATCAAGAATCGGTCTTATATATCATGAATCTGTCATATAAAATAAGAATCACCCTTATATATCATGTATAAGTCTTATATATAAAGGATCAGAAATCAAAAATCAGTCATATATCAAGAATAAGGCTTATAAAAAATCTGTTTTAGATATAAAGAATCAGTCATTTAAAGAATCAGTTTTAGATATAAAGAATCAGTTTTAGATATAAAGAATCAGTCATTTAAAGAATCAGTTTTAGATATAAAGAATCAGTCATATATAAAGAATCAGTCTTATAAATCAAGAATCAGTCATTTAAAGAATCAGTCTTATAAATAAAGAATCCCTTATAAAAAAATTAGTCATATATGAAGAATTAGTCTTATAATTTAACAATGAGTTTTATATTTAAAAAATCAGTCATATATATTTTTATATAAAAATCATTAAAAGCATAATAAAATTTAGCCAAAAATAAGGCCATTTTCATCACTGCCTCATAAAAAGGAGATTGGTTTGTTATCATGAATAAGTATATCTACAATGAAAAATTTAGACTGTTACTCCATGATACAAATGCTTATGAGAAAATCAATGGACACAAAATAATTCCCAAAATACAAAAATCTAATGAAGGGATTAGAAATTTCATTAATAATGCAGAGAAGACATGGTCAAAATTAAAAGAAAACTACCCAAAAATATCCATACTTTATGGTCAACACAAAACACACAGATCAGGTATTCCAATTTGACCCATTATATCTGAAATTTGTTTTACTCTGGGTGTTATGTGCTTAAATTTAGATGTAGTGCTCCCTATAGACTAGCAAAAGAAATAGCAAAATATTGAACTCCACTTCATGTAACAATTAGTCGTTCACATATTAAAAGGAGGATAAAATATGATATATAAACTCACAACTAGTTTGCATATCAAGTCACTATACATTAATGTTTATGTTAACAAATTCTTGAATTTCTTAAAAAAAAATCTGATACAGTCAAACAATAACATCTCACTACCAATACATAAATCAAAAAAATTGCTGACTCATTGCATGGTCTTTACACACACACACACACATAGTGATTTTCTAAACCCGTCTTAGATGTGGCACAAGGCCGAAAGTATGGGGCACCCAGTGAGGAATGAACTCACTACTCAATCATAATTGATCTAGCAAGAGAAACTTTCTAACCATTACACTATGTCAAGGTGCCCACATATATGTATGAGAGGGAGAGAGAGAGAGAGGGAGAGAGAGAAAGAAAGAGGATCAATGCTGCATAGTGACTATCAATTTCACACTACAGTGTTATATTTAGACCAAATCTTAATCTATCTATCTATCTATCTATCTATCTATCTATCTATCCACACACACACACACACACATATATACTTCTAAAGAAATAATGTATTTATTATTCATTAAGCACTTTAAACTTTTCTTTAATAAGATTTCTTGAATATTGTGGCTAGAAGATGAAAATAAATACTGTTTAAATAATAAACAGTGTCAACTCAAATATTGATATCTACTAAAAATGGTTGGTCCCTTGTACCATACCAGATAGAAACTGACAAGAGCCAGATCAAACAAAAAATAGAGTATTGCCACCATATCTAGGCTGGAGTTGGCCAATCTTCACTTTTCAGCCATGATGGAGTTAAAAAAAACATTTATGCAGTGTTGTAGATGATTTATTATTTTTCACTGTACAACCCACTTCCAACGGATGAAACATCACAAGCCTTTTGCTTCTCTATTCCTAATTTTATAGCAGACGTTCAGGCGAACTACGTTATTTAGTTCCACCAGACCAGATCTTCAGAGCTAGAATCTGCTATACCCCAACTTATTCTCATTCCCTTTGTATTCCCCATCCTGGGTATGACAATAAACTACATGCGTGTCCAGGGTAAGATGATAAACTACATCCAACAGCAAGGCATCTGATCAGGAGGCTTTAAGGAGTGTGGAACCTCCTCTTAATTGCTGACCCAGGGTGATAGCACCTGTTAGGGTCCCAGCTATAATAGTTAACCCCGAAACTGAGATAAAAAGCATTATAAATGTGTAAATATAGGGTTTAATACCAGAAATACTTTGTAAAAATTATTACCAGAAATAAATTTTTGAAAAAAAAATATTACCAGCAATACGTTTTTGAAAAGAAAGTATTACCAGCAATACATTTTTTAAAATTATATTACCAGCTATACATTTTTGAGGAGAAAAAAATATTGCCAGAAATTGATTTTTGACAAAACAAAACATTACCAGGAAAAAAAGTTGTCAGCATTAAATAACCCATTTAGGTTGATATGCTGTAAAACAAAACAAAAAAACCAACAACCATTTGTATTCCATTGGTAAGGAGGAAGTTCTCCTATAACAGCTTCTTCTGCAGAGGTTATGCTGTAGAACAGACTCCCAAAAGAATGCTTCTCTAATCACTATAATTTTAATCTTTTCAAGTCAAGGTTCAGCCATTATCTGTCCCATATATTTCATATATATATATATATATATATATATATATATATATATATATGTAAAAATATATAGAAATAGATTAAAAAAAAAAATTTCGCTTGAAGATGAAACAGAGCTTGATACTTTAATTCAATTTAATTCAAATAATTATATATTGAAGTTTTCGGCTCTTGTTTTGAAACATGAGAACTCTTAGGTAGCATTGGAATCATATTTTTAAATAAATAATTATATATATATATATATATATATATATATATATATATATATATATTACTCCCTTCTTGTATATCCTTTCAACAACCTAATTCTGTAACCCTACCATAAGTGTCACTTGGGATTTTTATAGGGTGAATAATTTTATAAAATCATCATGTATTATTGGTCATAATTTTGTTAAGTATGTATTTTCTATAATTTTGTAAACAATATCACATGTTTCCTCTGAGTATGTATCTATCAATGTCTGTGTATGATTTCATACAAGCGAAACATCTTCACTGCCACTTTTTTTAAAATCATTTCACGACAGTCAAGGGAATAAAGATTCAGATGAGAGAGAATGAAACTGAGGAAACATTGATGGCAGAGAGGAAATTAAATGACCAAGATTCAAGGAGACAGAAGTTGATGATTAATGTCGATTGTAAATTTAAATATTGCAGCTGACAGGAAAGCAAGAAGTTGGACAAGAGTTACACAAGAAAGAAGTTCAAGAGAAGAAACCATTAGCATAGAACTTATGCATAGACTTTGCAATATCGAGCGTAAAATGATGACACCTACTAGACAGTCTTATACGGCACTTACATTCGTGAATTGAAGATACCAAAGAGGAAAGCTCATCTAGGACAACTAACATGAAAGTATTTATAGGAAAGTCACTTGGAAGCTATGTTACAATGGTAGGTAAGGGACTGAAGCCAACATACCAGGTCATGACTGATTGCCTTTTACAAAACAAATAAATGAAAAAATTATATTAATTTAATAGCTAACTTTATAGATTACTCAAATGCTGACAATTTCATCAAACTGTTTCTATAGAGAAATAACTTTAAATGAGATAATAAACAGAGAAATGGGGTTGATCTTGCAGACTTTGGAAGATTATTAATCTTCAAATGGCTGCTGCTTAGTAGATCAATGTTTTATGATTGTACATAAATTATCCAATATTTTGACAGCTAAGAAGAAAATTACATGATAATGTAACATCTCTGAGAAGATCATACAAGCTGAAAGTGTGAATCTGTTTCTAGCTTTTGGCACCAGGAAATTATTTATAGCTTTTAACCCTCAATTGTTTGATTGTTTTCTGAGAATGTTTGGTTGGTCTATGGAGGATGATGTTTCATTTGACAAGAATTATTAGGCACCTTATATATACAGTAAAATTTGCTTACTTCCAGATAAGACTGTTCCCTTAAGAGCAAGTTCCTTAAAAAGGTTTTTAAATAACACTTCTGCAATATTTGGTTGAGCAGGTAGGTATGATTTTTCATATATTTATTTTTCTTCCAGTAAGTATAGGGTGCGATGGATAAATTGTCATCTAAAGTACACAAAAATTAAAATAACACTGATATCTCATTTTAACAGATATATTTATCAAAATTACACAAACTTATCTTGAAATACTAAAGAACAAATTTATTCAATAAAACTGCCATTGGCTTCAACTACTGCCTCCAGACAACTTCAGAATCTCTTGCAACTCATCAGGATGGACTCCTTGTTTAAGCTGGTGAATGTTGCTATAATTCTTGCCTTAAATCATCTTTGGTGCTACAAGAAGTTTTGTTGGTCTATCACTCAACAGTGCTCCACAAAATAATCAAGTGAATTGCAGTTTGAGGAGTTGGGTGGCCAGATGATGCAGAAATTTTCTGACAGACATGACACAGCTCTCCTGCTTGTGTGGCATGGTGCAGAGTCCTGTTGCCAGACATATGTTCTTCCAGCAGCCATCCTCTTGACCAACAGCAACACTCTTTCCCTAAGGCACTTGATGTAGGCATCCATGTTGAGTGTGAGACCCTGTGGGAAGATCACTGGAGGCATCACTTCAAATACCATAATGTTGACTGGATATATCATCAAACTCTTAACAAATCCTATGCACTATCCTCAGATTGATACTCAAACACTCTGAAATGTTTGTTTTGGAGTTTCTGGCATGAATGCCAAGCAGTTCAGCATGCCGTTTCCACAGACAGCTCCTAACTTACCCTACTAAACTGTGCAGTTGAGAAAAATCAAAAACAAACAGAATGTATGCATGAAATTAAAAATATAAAATGGCGACAATTTTTGCATTGCACCCTGTATGCAGTGAAAAGATCTGGTTTGAATTTTTGGTGAAGATGTTACCTGGTAATATTTTATATTAAGTGGATATGTTTGGTTTTTCCATCTTAAAGATGTTCTCTTTTCTATAATTCATAAAGGACTAGGGTGTCACAATTCATAATTAGTGTTGCTGCTTCTTTTATTATTACCTTAATAGTATAAGGAGTAATATTTTCTTGTGAATACATGGTGGTGTAATGGAGAACAGCTTGGATTGTAGAATCTGAGCCAAATATGAATTCCAGTCGGGTTTGTTACATTCACTTACATGCAAATACCCTTAGGAAAGATATGAATCCATCTCTTCTACCACCAGCTATGGATAAATAAGAAGACAGACTGGTGGCCACCTGTCTTGGAAAAAGACAACTCTGAAATCAAAGCCTCCAACTATGGGTTAAATTTCTTCACCTACAGCTGATATGCTCAAGGCCATAACTGAAATTGTTTACGAAGCACTTCACAATAACGGAGAAGCTTTTGCCATGGCTCTAGATATCTCTAAAGTGTTTGATAGGGTTTGGCATGCCGGCCTCCTTCATAAGCTTCAGGGATACGGAATTTCAGGTCGATTATTTGACTTAATATGATCATTCCTGTCAAACTGTGTAATGAAGGCCGTCCTTAACAGATTCTCTTCCAGTCCCTTTCCCAAGAACACAGGTGTTCCCCAAGGCTCTATCCTGGGCACAAGTCTGTTCCTTATCTTCATTAACGATCTTCCCAATGACATCACTTCCCAACTAGGCATCTATATCTACTATTTACTCCTGTTGGCTGTTATTCTCGAAAAGGACCTCCAATTGGTTGTAGACTGGGGCAGGAATTGGCTGGTTAACTTTAATGCTTCAAAAACAAAACTGCTCTCTATTACTCACTACAGGGAACCATCCCTGCCTTCCATTAGAATGTCTGATGCTCAGCTCCGTGAGAGCACCTCTTTGCGACTGCTTGGTCTCACACTGTCCACTGGCCTGAGATGGAAGAAATACATTGAATCAATAGCTTCATCCACCGCAAGGAAAGTTGGTTCACTGTGTCACACGAGAAAGTTTTTCTTGTCCAAGGCCATCCTTAAAATCTATAAATCAACACATTTGCCCTTGCATGGAATTCTGCTGCCATATATGGTCTGGTGCCCCCAGTCTTCATCTTAAGGTCCTTGACAAAATCCAGAGACAGATATGCAAAGTGATTGGCCCTGATATGGCATCTCATCTACAGTTGCTCTTCCACAGATATGCTGTTGCCTCCCTCTGACTTTTCTACAAATACTTTCATGGTAACTGCTTCGATGAGCTACTTTCACCAGTACCCAGACTACATGAATTTAAATGTGCTACTAGGTTGGCATCTAGGTCCCACCCTTTCACTGTCAAAACAGTTAAATGTAGTTGTCTCTTCTACTCCAATAGCTTCATATTTCGCACCTCTTGCCTGTGGAATTCCCTTGCTATTACTTGTTTCCCTGATAGCTATAGTATCCAACTATTCAAATGGAATGTCAATTGACATCTCCAGATGCCTTGATCTAATTTGCTGTCCTTCACTTCATCCTATCCTCTATCATGCCTCTTTACTCTCACTCACATTCTCTGTAACCCCTTACATGCTAGTGGAAATCCCACCTTGCTTGGGGTGAAATGCTTTAAAAAAAATATCACAATTGGCCAAGCATAGTGAGTACAATATTATTGAAGACATGGTCAAACAGGGAGGAGTGAGAAGACCTTGGACTGGATTTCCTTCAATCCTTATTTTATTTGTTTTGATTTTAATTAACTTAATAGTATAGAGAATAAGATTTTCTTTAAATAGATGAGGCATTGTCAGTGATTATCAAATTTTGTCTCATATTTCTTTAATCTTAATAAAGTTGCTTTTTAATGCAAGTCTGAGATTCTATAATATTTAGAATACAATAATGATTGTATGTAAAGAATATACTCTTTAAAAAGAAAGCAACTTGGGAGATGTAATTAAATTCAAAGGAAAATAAAATGAAATAAATATTATTTATTTAGTGTTCCTTCAGAAGATTGTAGCTCTCTAGAACTTCCTATATTTGTAGCTCACAGAAATGTGTTTTTTTCACCATCTTCTTTTGTTATCCACTTACACAAGCTAGTTAGGTGTATTACTCATTGTTTCCTTCTTGCCTTCAATATCCTGTGAGTGTCACATTCCCCAAGTCCCTTTTCCTTAGTATGAACCTAGAAATTTCACTTATCTAAGTATGAATTTTTGTTTCCATTATCTTGATGGCAAGAGGACATAAAAACATTATTAACTATTATCATTATTAGTTATAATCTGATGACTGTGATATATTTTTGTATCAGAATGCAAACAGCCTAAAATTTTCTGTTCATTTAACTGTATGTGATTGTTTTCTATGAAGCATTCAGTGGCTAACAACAAAATGCTAACAGTAATGGTAATATTAGCCGTTTCCTCATAAAGAAACATTTGGCATTCATTGACTGAACAATTTCTATTACTATTTGTTGAAATTCATAAAATCTTTTTCTTAAAACAATTTTTCAGGAAAATAGGTTTCTCAAGTCCAGTAGCTGTTATTGCTCTTTCCAGTATTGACTGAGGTTTCCTTCCTAACTTTATATTTGGAGTAGTGTAGAAAGTCAACATCTGAATTAAGTAATTGTTTTCTCTTCATCTTACATGTGATATCTCCATAAAGGTTCATACTTGTTCTTGAATAATATTTTGATGCTGACTACAAAACAAAATATAATCCATTTTTTGCCAACTCTAATCCTTTTAGTTTGGTTGAAATTTCCTTTACTGTATAAAATGAATATTTTGATCAAATTATGCTGGGATAATTAAATACACATGAGATTTTTGGAACTGATTTTATTGAACGAATTGTGTTGGCCTGATAGAGTCATAAAGCATTAACTAATGCTTTTTCAGTATGTGTTCAAATCTCCATTCAAAATGATTTTGTGTAATCAACATGTATTCTCTTCAAACCTCTGAGATATGAATGATATTATAATGGCTGCAAAGGAAAGAACAAACAAGGATTAAATTGATCAATTTTCAGAATACATACATAATTGTGTGAAAATGTGGTAAATTTGTTGATATGTGGTTCTTTAGTTGTCTTTGGTAAGGAAAGCAATTAGGTATAAAAATTGTTTGGTAAAGCTGGAAGTTGATAGATTTGTTGGGTCGGTTGACTGAGGTCACTGTTGGTGTCAGAAGAGAGGCATGGAGTAGGTAAGTGAAGCCTCATGTTAGTATGAGTGTTGTAGCATTTTCAAGGTTGATCCATCTATCTTCTGGGTTGAAACTGGTGAGATGTGTAGATGGACTAGTGGTTGTGTGACAAAGTTGACATGTTGAGCTGGACTGCCTGTTGTCAGTGAGGTGTGCAGTTTTATATATGTGGTTTAACAGGTAGAGACTCCCAGGTACAGCCTTTTCAATTTGACAGCAGCATTTATAATTGAATATTTTGGCAGGGATTTGTTTTGTGGAATGGATATAATGCTCAGGGCCCCTGCACAAGAAACAATTTTTTTTTTTTATTTTGGGTTTTGATTTCTTAAATCTAACATCTGGCTGACATATCTAATGAAATGTATTTTGATTAAAGTAGTATAACACTGACTTTTATAGGTAGATTTTTATGTTTGAATTTGTGCTTTCATTTTTATTCTGTGATTTTAGATAAAAATAACATTGTTCAATAACAGATATGGCTTTTAAGTGAAGGTGTTTGAATGATCCTGATCCCTTTTGTTTTATCTGTGGCTCATTTACTTTGCATAAACAGCAAAGAAAATATCATTCATTTTTTAAAAGTTATATTTTTCATACTTTAAGTTCAAGTTAGTAAACCAAAACAAAAAACTGGGCCCCTCATATAGTTTATGAAGCATGTTTAGCAAATTTGAGAGGATTACCATATGGAAGAAACTGGCATTTCTAATTACAATGATTTGGAGAAACCCTAAAGATCAAATTTCTATTTCTGTTTAGTTAACACTCAAAGTTTCAATGCTAAATTGAATATCCAAATTTGCCATCAGTTATCAAAGCAGTTGTTCACAGTGATGAGATTCTTGTTCCTATTTTCAGATGATGAGGTCATTGTTGATTGAGAAGATGGAATGTGTGATGAAAATTATGTTTAAGACCTGTGTGCTGTAAATGATAAAGAAATGGGAAAGATTTCTTCAGGATGTCAAAACAATGGAGTAACATTACCAAACATTCTGGATTAAAAAATAAAACATGAATGAGCTGGTGTCAATACTTTTCATCATAGAAAAATCCATGTTTTTTAGCATAGAAACTGAATTACAATTTGGTGAAAGTATCCAGAATTTGGTTTATTCAATAAAATGTTGTTTATTTAATAAAATGCTTGTGTTTTTTGTTATTATAATCAGGTTCAGTACTTTTCAGGGTTAAAAACAAATTTTTCGCCATTTGGCTTAAATTCAATAGAGAAAGATCTAGCTGTGGTTGGTAAAAATGTATGCAATTTTTTAGAATCAGCACCTCAAATATATTGCACTAAATATAAAATATCTCATGAAAAATCCTTTCATTTTTTTTTTTTTATTGTAGGTCTGTATTATCATTATTATTCCTTTTTAATTAATATCTGATGTTTTTCCATGTCAGCAGGATGGGAGAATATGATATATAAATTTCTATATATCAGAATAATATTAGGCATATGAATGACAAAGTGGAAAAAAATTTTATATAACACATTTTATCCTTTATGACTTCATCAGATTAAAGTAATGTTCTTTGTTGAAAGAATTATATATGTGTAGGAAAGTGAGGAGTAATATAAAAATGCAAACATTGGTTATAATTATGTACCAGTAAGAAATGCAGAAGATGTTGGAATGCTGAAATTTTAAATTAATTCTTTTTTTATTCCCTCTACTGTTCCTATACATATATAATTCCATCAACAAAAACATTTATTTAGTCCGCTGAAGTTCTAAAAGACAAAACATATTACACAGACGTTTTTTCCACTTTGTCATTCATTTGCCTAACATTTTTAACTATTTTCTTCATTCATCTTTTTCCCTCACTTGTTTACGTCTAGACATGAGTTTTGAGTTTCTTTAAAAAAAAAAACATTATCATAAGTATTCCTTTTTTTACTAGTTTTTCTTTTATCTGTTTCTCCTGTTTATATGTGTATAGTGTAATTGCTATCAACATGGAAAATGGAAAAGGTAAGCCAAAATTAAGTTCCATCTTAGTATATTGCACAGTAATACAGCTTTCCTCAACCAACTATGTTAAATAGCAGAGTAGACTGAACCCTTTAGTCTTGAGCAGCAATCAGTCTAAGGATAATACTGAAGTGAAAAACAATGGAGAAGTCAACTCTTTTTTTTGCCCTAAGTAATTTTTGACTTTTTGACCTTTCTATATTATCCTTTCACACAGATTTATCAAGTAGGTTAGTCACTATTTCCTATTGCTTTCTTGCCTTCTATATATCCTATTAGTTGTAAAATCTTCATGCCTTTTTCCTCGTTATGTGTTAAATGAGTTACATTCCATAATCTCACTAGCTCAGAACTTCACAGCTAGGACCTGCCATCCCATGTTTATGGAGGCAAATCATCTCCATTCCCTTTGTGTTCCTTTGATAAGGAGTAAGTTCCTGTCAGATAGCTTCTTCCCAGAAACTGTTGCTTTATGGAAGAGATTCCTGAGAGGATGCTTTCCTGGCTACTACAATCTTAACCTCTTCAATTTGCTTGTTCACATTAGAACCACATTTCTGTTGCTTTAAGTCTCTTCTTCATCTTTTCTGAATTTCAAAAACAATATTGAGATATTTGTATATGGATTTATTTAACAGTGTACATATCATTTTCTTCCACTATCTTCTTCCATTTTGTAGCAGCTTCATGATTTCTTCCTCCCAGAACTTGACATCTTTCTGGATGATGAACTAGTCTAAGTGTTTTTAAAGGCTTCCATAGAATTGAAATTCTTCCCATTACAAAAGTGTTGTCAGGATTGAAATTAGTAGTAATCCAAAGGTGGGAAATCAGTTCAAAACGTGTGTAGTAGGACATTTCAGCCAGGTTGTACCAGTTTCTGATGGGTCTGCAAAGAGATATGAGTTATAGCATTGCTGCTTTTAATTAGTCCAAAAGGGAATAGTAATAGTCAGATTCTGTGCACTGAATTCATAATTTGCAATGTGCAATGTTGCAATGTGCTTCCAAGCAAACCAGATAGACAAATGGAATGGTTAACAATGGCTTATTTAATTCTCAAAGGACTTTTCTCAATCCACATTATTGTAAGCAATCCAGTTTTGATCACTTTATATTCTTTTCAAAAAATGGGTATTTTTTTGCTGCAAATCCCAAATAGAAATGTGTCCCATTAAATCCTTCCCCTAAATCATGTGGGTATCAAATATCATAGCAATTCATGTATCCAAAGTATTTCATATGCCTTACAATGATCATATACAATATATGGAGTATCTCTGCCATCTCCTGTGTCAGGTGAACTGGATTATTTTTAATCAACATTTTTATTTGGTCATCATCAATGAAAACAGGTCTGCAAGAATATTCTCTATATTTTAATTCTGAAATTAGTGAACTACTTATAAACAGTACTCTTAGTTTTGAAACCATCTCCATAAATGGCACATATTGTTTTTGATGTTTGTACAGGGTTTTTTCTTTCCAGAAATAAAAAAAGCACCAAAAGGTGAAAGTTCATCTCATTCTTGTCCATTTCTTCTTTTAACATAAAAAATTTAAAATTTACAATCCACACATACATTATTTAGAAACATGTTGAAGTGTGACATCTCAGAATTTATATATATATATATATATAATAATCGACTCTCCCGTCGCGTTCGACGTATGAGGGTCAGGCCGATAAGTCCCCAGGAAACCGACATCCCGACACCGCACATGAGATTTGTTTATAGTGGTGAAGGCCTTGTGCAGGACCAGCCACACTTTTTGAGGGACGAATACAGAAACCTGGTGCACCGAATGCATGCCACAAGGTTCCCAAACGACCCTCCGCAGGTTTTGAATTCAGAGTTGTCCTTCTCCTAGACCAGTTGCCATCCAAGGCTATAGAACCCAGTCTGTCCTGCTATTTTACCCATAGCTGGAGGGAGAAGAAGAGGATACATACCTTTCCCAAGGGTATTAGCACGTAAGTGAATGCAGTGGATTTGACTGGAATTCGAACTCGGCTCTGCGATTCCTCAATCCAAGCCGCTATCCACTGCTCCACCGTGCCTCCTATATATATATACGATACAAATTATTAGGAGGATTTGATTATTATATTTAAGTAATTTATCGAGTCTGAAAGAAACCTCAACAGAATGCAGAAAGCACGGGTATGATGTTTGCTTGACAATCTAATTGTCAGGGTTTCAATTCTCAGTAATGGATGTGCATGGCTGATGCGTCCCAAATATAGGAGGAAATGGCTGTCTAGTGCTTTCTGCATTCTGTTGAGGTTTCTTTTCAGACTCGATGAATTAATTAAATATATATATATATATATATATATATATATATATATGAATATAAAAAAAATATATATATATATATATCATAAAATCTAAAAAGAATGCCATAAACTTTTGCTCCAACCCAATGCATGCACAGCATATTGCAATTTGCACAGGATTAAAGTGCTGCTTTTTAGCACTTCTGTCTACAATCAATGCTCTCTCATTAACTGCCAATCTCTTTCATTTCCCATGACAATAGAATTTGAAAAGCAAGACTGAGTTGGAAGGAGTGAAAGAAAATATCTCATTTAACTCAAAGAGAAAATAATGATATCATCAAGATGTTGACATTCCACTTCAAACAAAAGGTTAGGAAGCAAACCTCTATCAATACTGGTGTAGTGAAAGATGCTTTTCAAAAGATAAATAAAGTATCAAGAAATAGGAAAACTTTGTTAGAACCTAAGAAAAGTGAGCTAAACTGCTATGTAATATCAACCCACCTCATAGTATAACATAGTAAACTGATTTAGGTTCCAGCAATTCATAATAATGAACTCTACTTTAATTCCATTAAACACAGACCATTAGATTCCTTTTAGCTATGTTAGAAGTTTTTATACAACCCACAATTTTGGGATTCTCTAAGCAAATTCATTTTTTAGAAGATGTAAGAATCACATCCTAAAATGCCTTTTTCTCTGCCGAGATAACAGCTAGTGGACTTGAGAAGCTTATTTTCCTTAAAAATTGTTTGACTAGAAAACTTTATGAATTTTAATGTAAACTAGCAATGGCTGCTTGGTCAGTGAATGTCAAACATTTCCTTATAAGGAAACGGCTTTAACCATTGCAATAGGTATATTTGTGTTTTAGCCATGCAAACTTCTTTTAAAAAACAGTCTATTAATTCTAGTTTATCTTCTTCCTTGGATGCTGATCCACATTATCATATTAGAATCATAACACTTGTAATAATACAAGTTATTCTTGTAAGAGCAAAAAAAAAATGTTTGTCACTGAACAATGACCAGTAATTAATTGGACAGAGGCTGAATAATGAAAAAATTATAAGCAGTGTAGAAAAAACCATCATTTTTTTCGTTTTATTTATTCCTTTTTGTAAAAATCTTTACCTAATACTTTCTTTCTTTCATGGTTTTCTAACATTTTTCATCCATTTTTTTCTTTCTTTTTAATATCTGCTTCTTGTCTTACATGAAGAAATGCCTGATATGAAATTTATAACAAAGCAAGAAACTATGCACTAATTAACTCCTTCGGTTCTTTGCTGCAGGTCAATTAATTCTTCTTTCAGTTATTAAATTCTGTATTCTTATTGACATTTTTATGTGTACCTGTTGCATGAGACATAGGTAAAAACAATTGTAACAAATCTTATAGGTATAAAACCACAGGCAAGCTCATTTTCTTTCCATTTGAAATTATTTAGGTCAAAGCAGTTTTATTTTTGCTTCAGTTAGAATAAAACACCTAGTATTAATAAACTTGTGGCAACAGAAGTAGTAGTAGCCGGTAGTTGTCTTTTTCTCCTTTTATATGCGATACCCCTTTGGGATGAAGGAAATAATGGATCTCTCTAACTTTTGTCACTCTAAGCAATGTTTGTACCCTTAATATCCCTGACAGTCCCTGATCTGCCATCCATTTACTCAAACTTATTAATTGAAGTTTCATTTTCTTTCAGAATGTCCTGTGAGTATCAAAGTCTCCACGTCCTCTTTCCTCATTATGTGTTCTGGTAATTTCAGCTGGCTTTTTTTTTATTTTAAATGCAAATAACCATTTTTTTCATTTTCCTTAAAATTTCTTTGTTTTTCACCTTTTCTGTCCATGGTATTCTCAGTGTCCTTCTGCAGAACCACATTTCAAGTTTTCTCTTTATTTCTAAGGAAATTATCCAGCATTCACTGTGATTGTTATTACATAACAGTTCTACATTCTTTTCTTTGTTTCTAGAGAAATTTTACTCTTTTTTTTCAATACTTTGTTTTAACTTTTGGACAGTATCTTTCTTTATTTCAATATGCCTTTGGATTTCTGTTAAATTTCTATACTTGTTTGATTTTAACAAGAACATAAAAATTAAAACAGTAGTAGTAGTAAAGCAAGTCCCCATTGTATAGTCGATAGCAGCCCTACCTTCTTTGGATGTTGAATGTAAAGAGTTAACCATAAGACAACATTTCTTTATTTTAAATCATCTTCACAAGTTTTGCCCAACCTTTCACAAGCTGCATTTCTTGAATTTTATAAAGATGATTTTTTTTAATATATTTTTATCTCTCTTGCTATATAATTAAAATGAACCCACATTACTTGAGAGACCATGGACTTGCACCCCAAGTGTTATGCCTTAGGTGCTGATGGCAATGCAGTATCTGTTATGGCTGTACAGACCCCTGCAGGGGTGACAGTCTTGATTGTAACCAATCCATATTGCTGTGTTGTTTTCTTTCCTTCAAGCATACTTCACCACAAGCTTCTGTTTCTTCTCATCTTGCTCCAACTCTTAGTGCAAATTGCATTTCCAACATGAGCAATCATACCCTCTTGCTGGTGGCCAGTTCCCCATGCAGAAGGATGTTCAGAATCCTCCCATCAGTAAACTGTTACTTCTCGTGTTTTGCTATCACAGTGAGGTGATGTTGAAGTGTCCTCTTCAGGATGCAGGTCTGGGAAGGGTTTTATGAGAAATCAGCAGTTGCCAATATAGCACATCTCCCCTCTTCACTCTGCCGATATGGTCCAAGGGAAAGTTAGAGTCTAATATATCTTACCACTGGCATCACTGCTAAGTTACCAGAACAAAATTGAACCTAACATCAGACTGTCTCAGAGACTCAAACTTTGGATTTGTTCTCAGGGTTTACGCCTGAAGCCTTTGATATGACCGCAGGGCAGCACAGGTTAAAATTCAGAGTTTTCTTTCTCTTAGATGGACTACCCTCCCAGACTGATGAATTCCATCTACTGTAGTGTTATTATTAAATTACAATCATAAAACAAATTCCATACAAATGAATGGTGCAGTCTGAAAAAATAATGACAAAGTGTTCATTAAAATTATGATTAAGAAGAAAATTAATGCAGGGTATCTTTAGGTTTTGGCTGATTCTGACATGTTTCTGCTCTTACAAATTCTTGTAAAATATCCATCAATCAAATTCATATTTTTTTACTTCATGCTTATCATGATTGAAATTCCCCTTTTCACATGCTTAAGTGATTCAGGTTGAATCAGTATATATGTGGAAATCCAAATAAAAGATGAAATGAAAACCAGTAAGAAATTTTATTCAGTGACAACATTTCAGAACATTCTGCCTTCTACCAGAAATGAAGGATGTCATTTGGAGTCGGTTTTGGTTGCAGGCAACATGAAAATGATTCATGGACTGCATGTAACCTGTAGGTCACATTATGAACAGTGCTGATCTAGTCACCTCTGTTTTCATGAAAAAGCAAAGAAGATTGATCTGAATATAAATGCTGATTGCTTGCCTTATATTTACATGTTCACAGTTGATCATGCACCATATCCTCTTCTATTGCACTTCTTGTTTCTGGAAGTGTCTTTTGCCTTTTTGCTTCCTAGTCAACATTGATCTTCAAAAATTTAAATGCAATTGTTATCTCCTGTTTTATTAATTTCTTGTTCTGTTATTATTGTCTCTACTTAATAGTGTTTTTTCTTCATATTCTCTAATACTCAGTAACTACTTGTGTCTTAGTAACCTTACTGCCTTGTCTGGGGTGAAATGATTAAAAAATATAAAAAAAAAACAGTGTAGAAATAGAAAGCAATTGAGAACCACTTCACTATCTTTCCCAAGAATGTGTGGTGATTCACAGCTGATAAGGAAATGAAATCTGGGAGTTCTAATTGCCTATACAGAATATTAAGAAAATCTACAAAGCTGCTTTAAAGGAAAATCATTTTTTTTCCACTGGTAAATATAATATGTCAAATACAGTTCAGAGTTTACATACATTAGGAATATTCCGAAGTAAGGAAATTGGATTTCACACATTGATCAGAGTTTATACACTTGAATTTCTTTTTTTGCTTGGCACAGAAAAAGGCATTTTTGGACATGATTCTCACACGTTCTAAAAAGTTAATTTGCTTTGAGAATCTCAGGGATGCATAAAACCTTCTAACACAGTTAAAAGAAATCTAACATTCTGTGTGTAATGGGATTAAAAGAGAGTTCATTATTATGAATTGTTGGAACCTTAATCAGTTTACTATGTAATACTATGAGAAGGACTGATATTACGTAGCAGTTTAGCTCACTTTTCTTAGATTCTAACAATATTTTCCTATTTCTTGATACTTTGTTTAAATTTTGAAAAGCATCTTTCACTATTCCTATATTAAAACATTTTCCAGATAGTTAAATTTCTGTACTTGCTTAATTTTGAAATCTCCAATATGTAGCTCACATCTTCAGCTGCTTTTCTTTCTAACAACAATATACAGGGCATTCTCCGAAATATCGACATCCATTTGTAGTCAAATAACATAGCCAATTCTGTTTCAGATGATCTCAAATTTTGACAAAATGTGTAAAAGCTAAGTTGACTGTGTGGACTTATTTCATTGAAAATCAACCAGGAAGATGGATCAGGTATGGCAGTGATAATGACAATGTGCTGTTGAAATTGCTACCATGTTCACCTGACTTGACACTTTGTGATGTTTTTCTATGGGGCTATGTGAAAGGACAGGTCTATATCCCCCATCTCCTACAATCCAAGAGGAACTTAAGTAGAGAATCACTGGCATACTGGAGAATGGTACTATGAGTTTGGCAGGAGCTGTACTACCAATTTGATGTCTGTCATCTCACAGATGGTGTGTATATTGATCATTTGTGAAGCTTTGTAAAATCAGTTATTGTTGTGGAGTTATTTTGCAGTGGAGGATTGTATTTGTACTAAGTCGGTCCTAAAATAGGTTCGACATACAAAACGTTAGGAACTTGATATAATAGGTATGACGCAGAGTAATCTAGTTGTGGTTGCTGATACGTTCGTATTTGACTAACTGTCGTCCGACATCGACCCACTGACTGACTGACTGGCTACTCTTACTACTCCTACTTATTATAGGTGGGAGAGTCTATAAACTATAGAATAGGTGTGTTCCACTATAACAGTTATAAAATCTACATCCCTTTGAATATCTTGTTCAGATTTTGATAAATATATCTTTTATTGTTCAGTATGAAGTTGATTTAATTTTGTTTGACTGGGACATTTACAGGTTGTGATGGATAAAGTGTCATACAAATTAAAAAAATGATAATATTGACATCTCATTTTAAAAGATATACTTACCCAAATTACAAAAAAATATCTTGAAATACTAAACAGTAAATTAACTCAATTAAATTGCCATTGATTTCAATCACCCCCTCCAGATGACATCAGAATCTCCTGCAACCCTTCTGGACGGTCTCCTTTTTTAACTTGGTGAATGCTGCCATAATGCTTGCCTTCAGTTCATTGTTAGTGTTATAAGGAATTTTGTTGGTTTCTCAATCAAACTGGACTCCACAATTTTTGCTTGTGTGGCATGGTGCAAAATCCTGTTGCCAGACATAGGGTCTTCCAGCAGCTATCCTCTTGACCCAGGGCAGCACTACACCTCAAGGCACTTAATGTATGCTTCTATGTTGAGTCTGTGGCTTTGTGGGAAGATGAATATAGGCATAATGTCATCATTACTAGTGATCACTCCAAAAACCAAGATGTTCAATGGATATATCATCCAAGTCTTTCCAAATCCTCTGCACTCTCTTCAGATTGACACCGAAAAACACTGAAATATTTGTATTGGAGCTTCTGGCACAAATGCCAAGCAGTACAGAATGTAAGAGTGAATTGCATCATGGTGCTCTTTTTCTCACAAGTGGTACATAACTGACCCAACTATACTGTGCAGTCGACAAAATCAAAAACAAACAGCACACTCATGTGAAAGTAAAAATATAAAATGGCAACAATTTACCCATCACATTTTAAATGATGTTAATTTTGGGGGACTCCCTGTATTTTTTATTGTTACAATTGATAACTAATCCTTTCTTCACACATTAGTATTTTTCCAGCAGTTACTGCAGTTCTCTTTCTCTGCCTGTCATCAACACTGTGTCATCTGTGTATCTAATTTTGTTAAGATTGTGTTCACCAATAATATATTCAGTTAGGACTTCTCGTTCTCTTAGAATTTCCCCACTGTATAGATTAGATGAATCAGGTGAGAAGATACACCTTTGTCTTACACCACATTCTGTTTTTGTGAACTTGCTCAATTTATTTTGTATCCAAATATGTAGTTGCCAGTAAATGTTCCAGAATAATAATTATTTAAAGTTAAATTAAAGTTAATTAAATTCCAGATGGTCTGATGAAAACAGTTTGTGAGTTTGTTTAAATTGATGGCAGGCCAGAGATTAGAAGGTATAATAAGGGGTCAAACTCTGCAGAGAATTACAAAAGAGAAGAAATTGTGAAGATCCATGCCAGTCTATGTCCTGAATGGACATTACACATAAAAGAATAAATGTGTGGGATCTTCCACAACAAACCAGTCTTACCTCTTTTTAGGAAATGCACTCTTCCTATCTGGTAAGTAACATCCTACTTTCATACAAATATAACAAGTATTCATTGGTCTATCACCTTCAATCTAGCTTGTTGATTGGTCAGTTCCAACTAATCAAACCGCCTGCACACGACCAATCTGTTTTCCTGCTCATATGCTGGGAGCTTCACGACCATTATATAAACCCAACACGTGTAAATTCCTTCGAGTTTTCTTTTCATTCATCTCTCTCACATGTCTCATTCCTTGCTACCAAGTGCCAAGATGTAACCTTCAAGAACTCCCGTCTTAGCCATTGCGGTGAGACGTTAAAGACAATTACCAACATTCACGAACTCTGAAATCACTTCTGAACTTTTACCAACTTTAGAACTTACAATTCCAAACTTTATTCTTCTAAATTACAAGCTTAATATTACTTCTTCTTAATATGAACTCAGGTACAACTAATACCTAATCAAAGGGACAGGACTCTGTCCTACCTTTTCAGTTCACATGCATGTACATCAAACTCTAATAAATTTAATTGTTATGTTTTGAAATCATTCCGTTCAGCTTTGTATTTTATACTATGTGTTATTTATGTCAAATATAAATTGCATTGCATCCATGCATTGTCCTTAATCTCACCTTTCCTAGCTAAAGTTAAATATTGGTAACTCAATCACTACAATAAGGATGACCGCGACGTTCATCGTTTGACGTTCATAACATCAATGGTAATACAACTGCTACATATATTGGTGATTCCTTTGGAAATAAACAATAATGGTAACCCCTATCGCTACAAATGCATTTATTACTACTAAAAAGTATAAATGTCTATTGCTCTAAATGTTCAGATTTGAACATAGCTTAAGTCACATTTTCTCATAATGCTTCTCTTTCAGCGATTGTATTGTCTTTGATCAGAAAAGCAAATATATCACCTTTCAAATCTTGGGTGCTGTTGCACTATTACTTCTTCTTAATATGAACTCAGGTACAACTAATACCTAATCAAAGGAGGGTCACAATTCAGGCCAATGTCTTTGTCACAGGTGACTAGCAAGTGTTTGCTTCTACATAAACACATGTGATGGTTCCCAAAATGAAATTGACATTGCACCAAATTTGACTATTTCATGACACAAATGTAATGCACTACTGATATTTTTCTTTTTCACATTTCATTGAAGTATGCAATTTTTAATGTCAGTACAGTTTGAAACTTGATATTTGTAAATAAAGAGAAAATACAGATCACTCTTTAAGAAGTCAGAGATCGAGATTTGACATTTTATCTGCATTATGAATAAGATCCCACTTCCTATAATCATAAAAAATACAATATTTTTGTTTTTATTTCAACAAATGTTGTGAATAGAGGAAGATCTAATTAATGCTATTACCAAAAACATTTAATTCTTATTTTTACAAGCAGACCTTCTTTTTTTTCTATGCGCCATGATACCTGAGGTTGCTGGTGATCATGACTCTCCACAATTTCCTGTTCTTTTTAACTCTTAATAAATTTTGTCTTTTTGTTATCTCTCTTTAACCCTGTTACAGATATTTATTTACTCAAACTAACCTAATTAGTGCTATAAATTGTATAAATTTTTTTCCTACTTTTTGCAGACACTAATTAACCTCAGTGGTACACACAAGATAAATGATAATATAAAAATTTAAATGCTGATTTTCTAGGCAGGCTGGCTGACAAGAAATTATTTTATACTTTTGTAGCAGAAATTTTTCTACTTCAAATTCGATTCATTTAGATTTGTTCCATAATCAGCTCCTTCTTCTTCTTATTATATATATATATATATATATATATAGAGAGAGAGAGAGAGAGAGAGATAGATAGATAGATAGATAAATAAATAAGCGGATCGTCACTAATCTCCCCGTTTGTATTGTCATTCCACCTTTATTGTTCGTGTTTTAATTATCCCCTCCCCTTTTAGTCGTTTGAATAAATATTTTACCCCCCCCCTCCCCCGGTGTTGTTTTTTCTTGTGTTTTTTCTTCTTTTCTTTTCTTTTTCTTTTTCTTTGGTCATGTGGTATGATTTTGATTATCGCCTATAAATATGCTGTTTCTCTTTTGCCTCTTTAGCCAGCTTTCCCTGATGATCCGCTTAGGTGAAACCTGGGTAGGTTTGTCTGGCTCACTAGGTTTATCTAGGTCTGCTCTACGGTTGTATTGAGCTGTTTTAGTTAGTTGTTTACTCGTGTTGGTTTTTTTCTTTGGGCTTTAAACCTGTATCTGTGTGATTTTTTTCGACAGACTTTCATGTTTCTTGCTCTTTCTTTTTTTTTTTTAAAACCTTTTTTTCCTTGATTGATTGAGTATTGGCAATTTGATTCTTTTCCTTGATTGATTTGAGTATTGGCAAATCAAAAATTGAAGGTTTTTTCGAAATGAGTATAGTTATATATATATTATATATATATATATATATATATATATATATATATATATATATATATGATAGGTTCTTCCATTGATTTTGACATATGAGGAGCTGACAACCTCATTCAGTTTTTTATATTTGTGTTGCATGAGACTTCAGTTCCATTATTGACCTGCATACCAGTCCACATATTGTGCAACAGCAAGGATCTCAGGACATAGCAACAGGAATATTTGCTGACACTTTTCACTGTTGACTTTCATCTCTTAGCCAGTCAGTACAACTGATTTCAAAATTTCTGATACCATTATGGCACAAATATCTCCAGTTATTTCTATCCAGAGCACCTCACTGGAAGTTAGCATCAGGCTCATTGACAGGTGAGGGGTTACTTTTAGTTTGTCTTTAGACCTGAGCCACAGCTGTGCAACTGTACATGTCCTTACATATAGCCATACATTATTTTCATATATATATATATATATATATATATATATATATATATATATATATATATATATATATATATATATATATATACATGAAGATTACTTGTGTTATAGATTACTGGGTGTTTATCTTCCATTTTGTGGTCAGGTTATATTCTCTTGAGGCATCATAGGAAAATACTGTGAACAAATCGGAGCAGTAAATATTACTGAAGGTTTATATTTGAATCTGTTTTATGCCTATTTATGAAACATATTTTTAAAAGCTTTTTCAACAGTTCAAATTTTTTTCTTTTTTTGTTTCATATGAAATTATTTTCTGGTGTATTTGGGCCAAAAGAATTTAATGATTAACCTTTTTAAACTATGAAATCATGAATTCTACTGAAATGATTTTTGGTCCTGGTTCAATTTGTGGATTTCTGTTAAAAAGGTCTGCTTCAAATGGTAAACTGATGTTTGCAAAAATACTAGAAAAATGAATCAGTAAAAAGATCTCTGCAATTATACTGTCAATCTATTGATTTTAATCGGAGATATATAACTTTAAATTGTAAACTACTGTGTGTATATAATTCTCTTTTAATCAATGCAAACCTAGTTTTGCAAGAGTGGAGTTTGGATCCAACTGTGCAGAAATTAAGTTTGGATAAAATAAACTGTATTACATTTAGATTGAAGACTCAAGTCTGAATTCTAGAATAAATTTTGAATTCAGGAATAAGGGCTGAATTCAAGAGTCAAGTGGGAATCCAAATGTCAAATATTCATCAAAGTCTCAAGTTTACATTTAAGATTCATGCATGAATTCAAATGTCAAATTAAATTTAAGAATTAAGTGTGAATTCAAATTTAAATTGAAGATTTATGTGTGAATTCAGATATCAAATTTAAATCCAAGAGACATTTGTGGATTCAAATGCCAACCTTAAATTAAAAACTCATGTCAAAATTCAAATTTAAATCTAGATTTGAGATTCAAGTGTGATGTCATGTTTCAATTGGAGAATTATTTGTGAATTCAGATATCAAGGTTACATCAAAGAATTAATTTTCATTGTACTTCTTAAATTAATCTCTGTTAATGAAATGTTTATAATTCTAATATCCAAACCTATATTATCTGTATTTTTTTATGATTCTACATTTATTTTGCCTCCCAAATTCTCAACAATTAATAAATATTCATTTTAGCAAAGATTCCTCTGATGATTAATATTTTAAAGTGTTTGTACAATCAATTCATGTAGGAGACTATATTACTATCTCTGTCCCATAACAGTTGATACATTTAGTGGATTAAATATGTATGTAAATATGATAAACAATAACGGGACTGAAGTTATGATGACACTTTGTCATATTTTGTATTCTTAATTTTTGGGTCAGAATTGCATGATAAGAAATCAAAGGAAAATAATAATTTATTAATCTTACCTTCAACCTGTACAGCACTGCCTTTGGGTGCACTGACACCTATCTATAATACTGACATATTGGATGAAGTGTATGTATGAAAACCTGAAAAGACACTAAAATAAATAATGGGAAAAATGCACAAATGTTTTAATCCCTTCATTATTTTTCCATTTTCCAAACAATCAGTATTCTTATGCATTACTTCCAGGCAAAGGTTGATAATAGGTGTAGCAGTTTTTTTTTGTATTTTTAATAATCCTTATATGATAAATTATATGTAGGGGTGTGTGTATGTGTGCAGCAAACTTCCCCCCACCCAAAAGAAAAACGATCCAAACAATACAAAAAAGTTTAAAAAATGTAAAGAAATTTTTCTTGGTCTTCAAACAAATATATATATATATATATATATATATATATATATATATATATATATATATATATATATATATATATATATATATCCATGTTAATACATATATATATATATATATATATATATATATATATATATATATATATATATATATATATATATGTATTAACATGGATAAATCAAATGATTAGACATTAGCAACTGTATATATGTGCATTAGTATGCATACACAGATAAGTGAATAAATATTTACTCAATATAACTAAAGATGTAAACATAACAGTGATCAATGTAGTTGGACAGAGCTAAGAAGTATATATTAATAAATATACATATACCTACATTCGAAGTGTGACTTAAAGTTTCTTTGTTCTGCCAACTCATGAGGCACAAATTATTACTTTTGATTTTTTTAAAATCAAATTAATAATTCATGCTGGATCACACACACACACACACACACACACACACACACACACACACACACATATCAAGTCTTATCAATGTCTCATATCAAGAATATTTAACATTGAAAAACATAAGGAAAAAAATTAATTATTTTTAATATGTGGAAATCTCTGCTTTTACCTGAAGATGGTTGCGAGACCAAAAACACATGTTGTAAAATTATGGAAAATAAGGCATAATATTTAAAAAAAAAAATCCACATTACAACCAAAAACGTTTGTGGTACCTCTCTTCTCTTCTTTTTTTTTTTAATATATATATATATATATATATATATATAGAGAGAGAGAGAGAGAGAGAGAGAGAGAGAGAGAGAGAGAGATGATGATGATGATGATGGACTGTCTCATTGTTTTCAGCATATTACGGTTCAGTAGCATGCATTTCTACTGATGCTCTACTTGTGTTTTATGCCTTCAATGACTTTTAATACCAGCTTGAGACTCACTCAACATTCCAGATGAAGGACATTGAACAGTACACTGCAATAATGCTAGACCAGTTTTTAATGTTATCCCAGAATTCAAATATCAAGATTAAATTTAAGGATCATCAGTGAATTCAAATTTCAAATTAGATGTTCAATGTATGACCTTTTAAAAGTTGTAATACATTTTATTTACACACTCTTCCACTATGCATGATCAGATGCCACATCCTTAGAAAATGACAAAGGAATTCCAGTAGAATTTATGTTTACTTTAAGTTTTCTTCATACTTTCCAGAGCTGTCATACAGTTGATTGTAAACATAGATTTTTGGTCCACTTCCACCATTCATGCACGCAAGATGACTAACCAAGCAAAATTGCAACTGCATTAGAAATTCCTCTATGGTTCTGATTCTACTTTGAAAACAGATTAATCTTACTTATTATAAAACGCAGATTTTGTGTGTGTGTGTGTGTGTGTGTGTGTGTGTGTGTGTGTGTGTGTGTCTGTCTGGTACGTTTATATATTGATTGATTTCCTACATTTTTCAACCGATTTCAACAAAACTTCACAAGACTACATAAAATTACCTTGCGGTGGTTCTGACAGCACCAAAAATTAGAAAAACACAATTTTTTTTGCATGAAATCAATTTGAAAATACGATTAAGTGGCATTAATGAAAGGGGGACAACTCATATCAAATTATACTTATTAATATCGAGTTATCGAGTTATTATAAAACCCAGGTTGGTTGTTTGTGTGTGTGTGTGTTTGTTCGTTTATATATGGGATCGGATTTCCTACATTTTTCAACCGATTTCAACAAAACTTCACTTTTTTTTGGCAGGTAGTGTTTCTTATTGTCTTACACACTTTTTTCTTTATTTTTACATTCAGAATGCTTTAAAAATTCTATTTACAAGACAATTGTTTATAATAAAATTCTATTCAATCAGTAGACTCATAACGATTGAAAACAATGTTTTTGTTTGAGTTTGGGTTTGATCAAGTCGTAAAAAAAAAAAAAAAAAAAATAAATAAATAAAATTAATTAAGACATGCGTGTCCGTCAACCTTAATATTTTATTTTTCAGTCTTTATGATGGTCGATACTTGATCTATCTCTTACTGTTACATCCCCGGGCAACGCTGGGCTCTACTGCTAGTATTAGATATTTTGTCTTCCAGATTGTAGCCACAGATTGAATACTCTCAGTTTATGAAATATATCTCTAATGAAAGTCAGTTATCAATTTATCTCTTGTTAATTTCTTCTGTTTTCCACCGTTTAACCAGGTATGTTGATTTGTCTTGTCACTTGATCAAATTAACGCCATTATCCACTATCCTCAAGGACACATGGCACAGTGGATAAAGGTGTTAGTTAGATCCAGTGACAGGACCCAAAGAGTGTGAGTTCAATACCTGGTTAAGGCAGTGGAGAACTTGGAGAGGGGAATTAACAGGAAATAACTGATAACTGACACCCACTAGACATGGCACAGGGAACTAAAACAGTCTACCCCAGTGAGCAAAATAAAGGGTTCAGTTCGACATTCCAAACATTTGAAGAAGACTGGAGCATACAACAGCCAAAATGTTGTAATAAATATGGCAACAATGATGAGGACAATAGTCCAAATAATGTAAATGGTGTAAGTAAATCTAAATATCTACTATGATCTGTATATTTCACAAATCCCAACACCTACTTATTAGTCATCAAAATTATATTATTACCCCATATTTACCTACCAATCATAGTATTACATCTACTAACCAGCTTATCCAAACCCTTAAAACAACACAACCAGACCAAGTCATTTTAGCCTCCCCTAATGTAAGAAATCTTTTCACAACATCACTGTTGACAAAACCATTGATATAATCAGTAAATCTGTTTAGAAAGATGTTTAAATTACACTTCCATCCATCAAATCTAATATTCCCAGGAATTTATTTCTACAACTAAAGTCCCTTTTGCCAATTCTAATGGTAATATTTATACTTAAACTAAAGATATTGGCATGGAAAATCCACCTGGTCTGTGCTTCTCTCATTACTATATGTCTCATTTGGGAAAGTTACAAACCTTAAATATGTATGCACTATGTAGAGGATATTTTTTATTTTAGCTGAAGATGAAAGAGGAAATCAAAAATTCAAGACTACATTTGAAAAACCTCTGTCCTTAAATTTACCTATGAACTTAATCAATAAAATAAACTCCCATTCTTAGATGTTTTTTATAGAGTCTAGTAATAACACATTTACCATTTCATTATATAAAAAAACCTAGAAAACCATGTTCCCCTAATTTTATGAGTGAACGTCCACTTAGATATAAAATGAGTGTCATAAAAAGAGAGCATATAAGAATATATACCTGTAATTCTTTAAAAAAATCAGCATGAAACTGATGCTACTTCATAACAGTTTTCCAAACTACTTTACAGATAGCCAAATTAGATTATTTCTTTCTAATGTAAGCAAGAGCAAGACTGTACAGAAAAAAACAATAATATCAACATTTTCTATAAAAATCAAATACATATTCATTATAAGTAGAATGGATTTGTCCTTAGAAACATTATTAAGAAATACACAACTCCAGCCAAGCAGAACAAGAAAATTAAGTTAATTACCTATTATAAAAAAAAATTTAAATGGCCAACCTCAGCATCAACAATAACAACTCACCTACAAGATTCAAATTACAGAAGACAAGTACTATTTATGAATTTACATGTCCCCTTAAGAAACTAATTTCCTGATCAAAACAAGTTCATAAATAATAATTATATTGGACATACGACAAATGCTTATCAGCTTTCAGATCATAGTTCCATTATGACCCATTTAAACACACATACACACACACAGAACTACCAATCAACACACATGGACACACACAGAACTACCAATCAACACACATACACACACATAGAACTACCAATCAACACACATACATACACACAGAACTACCACTACATTCTTGTAGAAAATACAACCATAATAGCCTTATTCACATGCAAAAAATGGTTAAAATAATGGAAGTATTAATAGTAAAAAATAAGAAGCTAACTTTCCATAATATCCACTATGAACATGGCCACAACTTGGTGATCATGTCTGGAAATTAAAAAAAAAAACCAACATTCCTACAGATTCAGTTAAAAAACATCCTTGATAATGGCTAAAAGATTAGTTGAATGTGCTTTGATCTGTAGAACATTTTGGACAGCTTTTAAACACTTTATGTTCAGAAAAATAAATACTTTTAGAGACACAAGAAAAATATACTAAAATGCTTAATTGCAGCAGGTTGTCAATAATCTTATAATATATATATATATATATATATATATATATATATATATACATAAGTATCAAGAGACATAGAATATATATATATATATATATATATATATATATATATATATATATATATGTATATGCATGTTTCATTAAAAACGACAGACAAGGTACGATAGTTAAGCTTTTTACTTAATTTTTCTTGTGTTCTAACAAGAGCTTTCTTTTCTGGACAAAGGGTGTGTAAGAACTGTCCAAATGTTTTATATTTCCGAACACTTTTGACTATACCTTTAGCCATTATCAAGGATGATTCGATTTTTCAGCTTAATTGAGTCTGTGTGTTCTTTGTATAAGTTGGTGCTCGCTGATACTAAGGTTGAGGTGGTACAATGCTTCATTATATTCCAGTTCGGTCAAGGTGTTTTTTAGTGTAGGGTTATGTTTATGTATTTCATTGTTTAAATGTTGGATGTCATTTTGAGCTGATTTTATTTGTCATAAGACAAGGTTTTTCCTGAATATAGTGGTGTTATTTTCCTTGTTGGCTGCCAGGTCGTGTAATTTGATAGTTGTATATTTAGGCAGCAACCTCAACCTTAGTATCAGTGAGCATTTGTATATATACATATATATATATATATATATATGTATGCATATATATGTATAAATATGGAAAACGAAAACTAATCTTAACCAACACGTTTCATCCTCTGAGGTAATTTATCAAGGCAAATGTAAGGATTTTATTTTGTGACAAGTATTTATATATAAAATAGATATTTTATATATAAATATTTATATTTGCCTTTATAATGTATATCACAGGACAAAATATGTCAACTGTGACGAGTTTTCCTTTTCTGTTTTTCATATTGTCCTTTTACAGATATACTCCATCTGAAATGTTTACATAGACACTAATGTTCACACACACACACACACACACACACACACACATATATATATATATATATAAGTGAACATAGAAGTCAACACTTAGAGGCGACAGTCTGTTTTATGCTATATGCAATCGTCAGGCCACCTGCATGTAGCATGAAACAGACTGTCATCTCTAAGTGTTGACTTCTATGTTCACTTTTATATATACACACGCTCTATCTCTGTTATTGAGCACTTTATCCCATAAATATAGCACACCTTAAGACTATATTTCTTCATATATATATATATATATTTTTTTATATATATATATATATATGATTAATATTAGTGAAAGTTTGTCACTTAGCTGATTGATGCTTTTTTCAGCATTCCTACTGCAGAGTTTTGGTGGTGGACTTGTCTGTCCACTCTTCAGTGGATAACAGCAATTTAATTATATATATATATATATATATATAAAGAGAGAAAGACAGAGAATTATATATATATATATATATATATATAATTTCTCTGAAAAGAGAGATCTATTTATATATGCATAAATGATTGTACACATACATACATACTTATGTAGATTTTTTCAGTAAATGCTTATAAATGTTTACAGTACTTTACATAAATAATCTGCATCACTTGAACTTTTACACATTTTCTAATGTTACTAACTGGAATTTGATATTGACTTAAATTGTCTTTTCATCATTTGAGCAACAAAAATCCATGATTCTAGTTTTGTAATGGTTTCTCTCCTCAACATTTTCTCAGTTTCTTTTCCTTTTAGTAACCATTTGCATCCTCCTGGCTTTATTGTTTTGACTGAGGTGAAATGATTAAAAAAACACTGACTTCCCGGCATCTAGACAATCCTTGTGGTTATACTATAGCAAATACTGAATTCTGTCTACCCAATTTCACACACAAAGCTTAGGTAAACTCATGCTATTGTTTTCAGGCATTTTTCAAAGGTGCCAAACACTGGGATCACCTCCCCACAGACTGATAAGATCAAAATGTCACCTTCCTGATAAATTGACCATGGTGAGAATCGAAGCCATTTCTCATGGTATATATATATATATATATATATATATATATATATATATATATATATATATATATATATAATAATAAAAAGAAAAGAACAATAAGATATATAATCTGGTGTTCTTATTGATATTTTTATTTTTAAAAAACAGTGCTCAATGTAAATTTACAGAGCATAAATATTATAAATTAACAGATTTAAAATTTAAATTTGAAGATGAAACAGAACAAAGGCTTTTAATTTAATTATATAATTAAATTTGAAGTTTATAGCTTCAGTTTTTGAAACATGGTAATTCCTGTCTAGCGAAGAAACCATATTTTAAATCTGTTAATTTATAATATATATATATATATATATATATATATATAAGACTAGCGGGTCTTAAATGCCACTTAAGATTATCGCATAAATTTTCATAACTGAATCAATAAGCTGGCAGATCCTCATACGTCAAAACCGACGGGAGAGTCCATTATATATATATAAGTATAAATCTGAGCATGTTTGTGTGTCAATATATATGTATGGAGGAGGAATATGTATGTCTTTATATATATGTAAAGCATGCATAAATATATTTTACAATTTATTTTTTATATAAATTATTATCTATTGAACTTTTCTCTGAAACTTTCTTAAACCTTTAATTATCAATTGTTTTTATATTTCACTAAGCAGAGCTTGTTAGTATAACTCCCAGATTCAAGAAAATTTAATTAAACTTCTCAAAAGAAGAAAGCAGAGGAGGTAAATTATGCGTGAAATAAGCATTGATTATTTATACAAATGAACAAACAGAGTAACATCCTCAATTATCCAGTCTCCTGTAATAATTCTCAAATGGTTAATGTGTTAATACTAAAGTGTAATGACCATGTATAATGAAATCAGGTTTAAGTTGAATTTTTACCTAGAGGTGGATGCTAATTTTCTTTATTTCTTTTTAATCACAGAGACGTAAATAATTTCTCTCAGCTTCAGGTGTCAGTGAAAACAAAAGCAACAGAAAAGCAAAAAAAAAAAAAAAATAAAAAATGCATTGCATTGTAATTACTGTTAAATAAGTGTGATTACTTGCCCAAAAATTGTGGAAAAATTTCAGGATACAGACGCCATTTTTAAAAATATTCCCCAGTAATTATAAATTCTATTTTTCACAAGTCAGTGAAAGATGTTGCTAGTTTATCTGAGAATTTCAGTCAGCACTAGAAAAATTTGGGATGTGTGAGTATCATAGCTCTTATCAGCACTGAAAGTGAAATCAGTAAACTAAATTCAAATTTTTGCTTAATTTTTTTCATTCACTTTGTACTAGTGCTTTTGGAAAAGGCATGACTCCATCTAATCTCCCCCAGGGTTTGAAAAGACTGAAAGTTTAGCTGTCAAAATGTAAGAATTAAAACAACAAAAATGAAGATGCTCATCCAAACTGTCAATTAAATAAGAGGAATAATCAATCCCAGATTTTTTTTTTTTTTTAAGCATTATGCCCCGAGCAAGGTTTGAAGCCACTAGGACGCAAGGGGTTACAGAAGATTTGGAGCAAGAGCAAATAGGAGTGATAGAAGAAAGGATGAGGAGAGGGATAGTGGATAGATCAAGGTAACTGGAGATGTCGATTGACATTACATTTGAATAGCTGGAGATTATAGCTCTCAGGGAAACAGGAATAAGGAAAGGTGTTCCACAGGCGAGAGGTGCGAAGTATGAAGCTATTGGAGTAGAAGAGATGGCTACATTTAATAGTTTCTACAGTGAAAGGGATGCCAGCCTTGTAGGGTGCTTAAATTCATGAAGTCTGGGAACCAGTGAAAGCAGCTCATCAGAGGAATTACCATGAAAGTATTTGTAAAAAAGACAGAGAGAGGCGACGGCGCATCTGTGAGAGAGCAACTGTAGACGAGATGCCAGATCAGGGCCAGTTATATTACATATCCGCCTCTGGATCTTGTCAAGAACTCCAAGGTAAACAGAAGGTGCACCAGACCATATATGGCAGCACTACTCCATGCAGGGGTGTATGGTTGATTTGTATATTTGAAGTATCAATTCTGGGGAGAAAAATTTCCTGGCGCGGCACAGAGAGCCAACTTTCCTTGCGGTGGACGAAGCAATTGACTCAATGTATTTGTTCCATCTCAGGTCAGCTGTCAACGTGAGACCGAGCAGATGCAGAGAGTTGCTCTCAAGAAGTTGACTATCAGACATTCTAATGGGGGGGCAGGGAAGGATCTCTATGGTTATTAATAGAGAGTAGTTTAGTTTTTGAGGCGTTAAAGTTGACCAGCCAATTCTTGCCCCAATTAACAACTGATTGAAGGTCCATTTCAAGACGCACGGCCAGGTTAGTTTTGTCAGCGGCACTAGATTTGTTTTTGAGGCAGGAGTAAATTGTAATGTTGTCCACGTAGATGCCAACTTGGGAATCTATGGCTTCAGGAAGGTCATTGATGAAAATAAGGAATAGAGTGGGTCCAAGGATGGAGCCTTGGGGAACACCTGCGTTCGTGGGATAGGAACTGGAGGAGAATCTGTCGAGAATGACCTTCAATTCGCGGTTTGACAGGAATGATTGTATTAGGTCAAACAATCGACCTGTAATACCATAACCCTGGAGCTTGCGAAGAAGGCCGGCATGCCAAACCCTATCAAATGCTTTGGAGATATCTAGGGCCACGGCACGAGCCTCACCATTATTTTGAAGGGCTCGGTAGATGGTTTCAGTGATGGCCGTAAGCACATCAGCTGTAGATCAGACATAGCAGAAACCATATTGCTTGTCTGAGAGCAGGTCATGTGAGGTAAGGTGGTTAACCACTTCGGCATTGAGTTTGTAGGTAAACATTGGCCAGATTTATACTTAGGTCTATAGGTAAACTATGATTAGGTGTATACTAGTGTCTACAGGTAAACATTGGTCAGATTTATACTTGGGTCAATAGGTAAACTTTGGTTCAGTTTATACTAGAGTCTATAGGTAAACATTGATTAGATTTATACTTGGTTCTATAGGTAAACCTTGGTTAGGTTTATACTAGAGTCAACATTTGTCATATTTATACTTGGGTCTGTAGATGAACACTGGTTGTATTTATATTTTTGTATATAGGTAAACATTGGTTGGGTCTGTTTTTGCTTATAATAGACATTATTTGAATTTATACATGGCTTTGTAAAACATTGGCCAAATTTATACTTGGGCATGCAGGTGAACACTGGTCAGGTTTATGTGTTTGTCTATAGTAGTGATTAGTTGAATTTATACATATGTTTTTTTAAATAAGGTTTGTACTTGAGTCTATTGGTAAAAGTTGATCAGGTTTATACTTGAGTTAATAGGTGAACTCTGGTTAGGTTTATATTTGTGTCTATAGTAGAGATTAGTTGAATTTTATTTGTAAATAAATATTGGTTAAGTTTGTTCTTTTGTCTAGAGGTAAACATTGTTTGGGTTTATATTTAGATCTAAAGGTACATAAGGGTTTGATTTGTACTTGTGTGTATAGGCAAACATAGACTATGCTTATACTTGAACGTTTAGGTAAGTATTGGATGCATTTAAACTTGTGTGTGTAGGTAAACTCATTTTGTTTATACTAAAGTTTATAGGTAAATATTAGTTAGCTTTATACTTGAGTCTACAAGCATTAATCTGGTAGATATCCCATTTTACTGATGTATTTATTCTTGCATAGAGCATGCAGTCCATTTATTTTAGGCCAAACCAGCTGACCAATAATATTTGAGAATGCACAAGGTAAATTAAAAGACAGATGAGAATATATCATAAAAACTGTTATGGCACCTTACCCATAATAACATAATGGACTATTCCATATGTAATAAATACTGCACCTCAAGAGGAAGCAGGGAGTTCAGTCCGAAGTCGGGGGACCAGCTGACTGGCTGATCGGTTGAACACTCTGCCTTCGGGCGGGGAGGAACCCGAACAAGGCTACGCCGAAGGGCGGAGTCTCTTTCGGGGAGGTAAACCAACACGGGTTCAAAGGGCATATTTTTGGCTGAGCCCATGGGCTCGGAGATACCACATTAAACTGGCCTTGTGCCAAATGATGCCCTCGTGGGGGGTGACTAAATATCGTTCAGTCTGAAGTCAGACGACTAGCTGACTGGTTGATCAGTTGAACTCTCTGCTTTCCGGCAGGGAGGAACCCGAACGAGGCTACGCCAAAGGGCGGAGTCTCTTTCAGGGAGGTAAACCAACTCTGAACCCGTTTATACGGTTTCAAAGGGCATATTTTTGGCTGAGCCCACAGGCTCGGAGATCCCACGTTAAACCGGCCTTGTGCCAAATGATGCCCTCATGGGGGGTGGGTGACTAAATTCTGTTCAGTCTGAAGTCTGGAGTGAGGTCCATCAGAAGTCCGTCAGGAGTCTGTCAGTCAGTCAGAGAGAGTGAGTCAGTCAGTCGAGTCAGAGGCAATCCGAAACAGAGTCGCGTTCAGACAATTACTACTAAACCTGATTGTTCGTACTAACACTTTTCTACCTCTCTGTATATATTCCTGTTTGTAATATATCTGTGTTATTCCATATCCACCATCGAGTTCTTCTTTATTGGTTCTACCTTGGACTATCATCGTGGTACGAGGAACCGGACCATAACAAAAACAATAGGACCAGAAAATACCTTAACAAAGGCTTTTTATAAATAAAGTCACCTATGATTGGGCCAATGCTAAACAAGAAAGACAAAACTGTATAATTACAAATATATATGAAATAGAGTACTAAGAGAGGTAATAATTACAAGGGGAGTTCCAATTAAGAGAGGTAATATATATGACAGGATATTTATTATCTATTTTTCTCAAAATATCAGATATAAACTGAATGATGCAAAGTTTTGTAAGCAGCAAGTGTATCATTTACATTTGTTTTTTTTTTTTCACCTTTGTTTCTTATTCATTATTTAAATCATTTTTTAAAGTTTATTCAAATTTTTGATCGTTAAGGAAATTTCAAAAAGACGTTATTTCTGATAGGTTTCTTTTCTTTTCTAATTTGTTTGAAATAGTCTGCAATGGTTAGAATTGAAACCTTTAAATTTGGGGTCATTTTCTTTGAAGAATTTTTCCACTAAATCAAATGATCATTTGCAACTGTAGCAGGATGATTGTTGCACTATTGATCTCTGAGATTCACATGTTTATACTGAAAGTTTAGAAATCATCAAAATACATTATATTCTAGAGTAATACCTTCAAAGATTGCTTTATTCATGTGAAAGGCAGTCAGAGAGGCATTCTGACTGAATAACTTATTTAAAATAATTATGTGTTACTGCAATTTTCCACAAATGTGTAACTTAATAACTGTGAAAGAAAGCATCCTAACTCTATAGAACAGTACTTAATTTTTCACCTTTGCTTCTCCTCCTGAGGCCAATGTACTAATGATGAAGATGGGGCTATGTGTGCTGTTGACAAAGGTATTTATTGTTCGGATGAAAATGATGTTAAACAAAAAATCAACATCATCTACCAAGTGTTTCAAGAATTATGACTGAACATAAACCTTTCTGAAATGGAAACTATGATAATTAGAATTGTAATAAAACCTCAACATGTAATGGAAGTAAATCCATACATACTTTTTGTTCTTGAGAATAAACATAAATAATATTAAACATTATTTATATATTAGATTGTCTCTTTATGAAAATTATTTTATATTCACAACATTCTAAAACTAATACAATTAAAAATAATTCAAGATTTATCATTTATCAATTGACAAAGAAATAAATGTGAAAAAAAATTTTTATTCATGAATTTATAAAAATTTACTAAATTATTAAAATATGTAAACACACTATAAAGAAATACTTATTATTTACCATTTTATAAATTTCGAATCAATTGGCAGTCAGTCATGTTTTTTTCAACCATTTGAATAAAAAATATAATAGTGTAAATAAACAAACTAATAAATAAATAGTGTTCATTTTTTTTTTAATTCTCAAGAATGAAAAAATGTATAAATTCATTCTCATATATTTAGGTTTTATTACAGTTCTAATCATCACTTTTTAAAACAATAAACATTGCTGACAAGTGAAGGTGGTTAAAATAATTTCAATTTCAAGGGAGAAAACTACCCTTTTGGCATGTTTTTGTGGGCATGAAAGTCCAAGTTTGACAACAAATTAGTATTGTAAACTGTTAAAATGTTACAGGGGTAACCAAGGTGATTTATACACACATCATCTGTGATAGTTGTGGGGATTGTGAACAATGAGGGCTATGTCATGCCATCTTATTTCTTTCCACAAAGCTTCAGAGTCAATGTCACTGTCTACACTGAGGTGCTGGAGAATGTAGTCAAATCCTGAATTAAAAGAGTGTTGATATATGTTTCAGCAAGGCCCCAAAGTCAAGGTCACTGCTTAGCTTGATAGAATAGAGATGGTAATCAAGCACAAAATCAAGGAGGTATTAATAAATGTTTCAACAGGACTCTATTCTCTCCCACATAACCCATGTAAGTCAGGAATGGTGAGCCAAGAATTTTCAGCATCCTGTCAACCCCAACATGGGGTTTCTAGCTCTTCTAATTTTCATTTCTAGAGTGACTATGTCTAGAGTATTGTTGAGAGTGAAATTGGTAACATAATAAAAAATCTTCATTAATGACTGCCAGTGGATACTTGATGACTAACATGAACAAGAACCACTAGATCTATCCATCTTCTAGGCTAATGTGTCTTCTTCTTCTTCTTTATGCCATATGCCTTCAGGACGTAAGGGATCATGGTTCTTCACAACATCCTGTCTCTTGTAGCTCTTAGCAATGTTTATCTTTTTGTTATCACTCCTAATTCCATTTCTACCAACCATTTACACAGACTATCTCGGAAGGTTATTCACTGTTTTCCCCTGACTCTCTTGTCTTCAGTTTGGCATGTGGCTATCAAATTATCAAAGTCCTCATTCCTCAATATGTGCCATAGAAATTTCAATTGCCTCTTTCTGATTCTAAATATAAGTGTCCATTTTGCTTCTATTTTCTCTAAGATTTCTTTTCCTTGTACAGATATTCACTACTGCCATATAAGATGACTGATATTACATAAGAGTTCAGCAGCTTGACAAAGAGAAAAAAATCCTATCTCTGATACCCCATGCAAAATGGAACCTATATTAATCCATGAGGAGATTGGCCAGCATTCACAGCCACATAAGAGGACTGATTACATAAGACTTCAACAGCTTAAAGAAAAACTGATATTCCTGATACCCCATGCAAAATGGAACCCATATTAATCCATGAGGAGATTGGCCAGCATTAACAGCCACATAAGAGGACTGATATTACATAGCAATCCAGTACTTGTTTGTAATGAAATTTTCTTGTTTCTTATTTTGCTTAGCTTTTGGAAGACTTCTTTTGCTATTTCAATCTACCTTCATGTTTCAGTGTCACATTTTTGGTCCTCTGTGAAAACACTTCCAAGATATTTAGATTTTTGCAGTTGCTTGATTTTATTAACTCCAATTTGTAGTTCACCTCTTAACTAGTAGATATTTTATAAATTTTAAAAGTTCTTACAGTTTAAAGAGCCATATTCATTCAAAGCAAAACTAAATCTTACAATATCTTGGGATGGTCATACATGACAGTTATTATATACAACACACACACACACACACATATATATATACATATATATATATATATATATATATATATATATATATATATATATATATATATATATATATCGATTTAAAGAAAATGAATTTCTTTTGTATGACCATTTTTTTTTTTTTTTTTTCCTATCTTACTGCTCAGGTTGGTTCATTATTATTAATTCATTATTTACGCATTTATTTTAATCGTAAATTTATTTTAATTTTACGTATATATATATCTTCGTAAGATTTTAGATGTGTTCCAACCATACCATTTTGGCGTTCTTCTCATTTTCATTGTTTGTTTAAAATCATTTGCCAACGAAAGACCCTGATGAAGCGTTGGCCGAAAAAAACCTAGGTCCTGCAAAAAAAAAAAAAAAAATGGTCATACAAAAGAAATTCATTTTCTTTAAATCGTTATATTTGTTTTTGGTATCAAAACATTATTCAATATATATATATATATATATATATATATATATATATATATAAGAGTGAATACAGAGTGGTGCTTCCTTGAATACAACCTTCAATGCCAGAAGATCACATTTAAGCATGAAACAGAATTTTTGATCTCAGTGAGCATTCTTATATATACATATGCTCTATCCTCGATTATATATTGAGGACTCTGAGCCATAAATATCAGTTATGTGCCATGTGTAATACATGCTTAGGCAATCATGTATCTTTTGATACATTACTGACGAGGCAGATTTTTTCCCATAGTTGCCATTTCTTTCTGTGGTAGACTAATTGCCACCCAAGCCTGCAAAACCCGGTCTGTCCTGTTATTTATCCATAGCTGGAGGGAGAAAAAAAGGATTCATACCTTTCCCAAGAGTATTAGCACATAAGTGAATGTAATGGATTCGAATGGAATTCGAACTCACCTCTCCAATTCCTCAATCTGAGCCGCTATCCATTACTCCACTGTGCCTCATATAAATATAAATCTAGCCATAAATATAGCTTACTTTAAAACTATATTTTTTATCAAATATATATTTTTACTTCTTTACATGTTATTTTTAGTGGATAACCATATTTGAGTCCCATTTTTAAACAGTCTATATTTCATCTATTGGCATTTGAGAAAACTTAATATAGGATTTGAACCTGCATACTTGTTCATAGGAAAAAAACCACTGTCTGATCCAGCATGCTTTAGACAATTCGGCTATGGAGCACTTCACAGCCAAGTAAGGGTCTATTTGGCACAAAGCAAAATTTTCTAATTTTTCTCAAATGTTATATCAGCACAGTTTATCTGAATCATAAACAAAGCAATTTCTAAAGAGTTAATAGATTTTTTAAGTTTTAATTTGACACATTTTCATTATGTCAAATGTTATTTTTGAAATATATGTATAATGATGCTGGTGTAGGCTTTAAGAAAGCTTTATTCAACTGAGAAAACTAGTTTCACATATAGTGTCCTTTTATAGTCCAAGTAAACAGAAATACCTCTCTCAAAGAGGAGAGTAACAAAACAAGGGGAGACCACTCATGATTATTCATAACAACAGGTATTCATTAAAAGTAATGTTATAAAATTTTTTATTTTTATTATTTTTAGTGTAATAATAAATGTTTAATCATCAAAGTTTTTTTTTTTTTATACATGAGCCTTTGAAAAAAGTGTATTTTTACAACAGATGTGTTGTAAAGATAAATAGTTGCAGTTGCAAAAATCTATTTTAAAATTAGCACGTAAAGAACTACCAAAATTATTTGTGAATTAAGTTGTTGCAGATTCATTTTTTGCATTTATTGGAGAAATAATTTTCATATTTACTGTCCAATGAGAAATGTGCTCTCAAGCCCTTGTGAAGACTGGATGGAGCCAGTGTGGCCCTCCATTGTTCTACAAAAATGAAAAAGGATTAAGTCAGAGAGAACAATTAATCATTGAGGAAGAAGCATTAGCACCCACACTTCAAGAGCAAGCATTATTCAAGCTAAAGGGTTCATAAATCAACACGTTAAAGAAAGAAGAACCAACAGATTCAACCCCCAGAAAATTCAAAGCTTAACTTTCCAGTAAAATACTACATAAAGCCTTTCAGACAACAACCTGTTTAAAACAAAAACCCCTTCGTGCTGAGATGTTCCTGTTCAGTATTCAGCTGAAGAACATAGGTAAGTGCATTTTGTATTTTCTGCCTTGTGCAATTTTTTAGTTGCTCAAAGTTTTCCCTTTTTCCATTTTTCAAAGCATGTAATCCATTGTCTCTGTCTTTTCCTAAACTGTAAGCATTTTCTTGCTTTTTCGATGGTAGCCCTCTTTTGTAACATCATAAATTTTTTTATCCTACCTTAACAGGTATACAAAAGAAAATTTTTGTGCAAATTTTGTTTTGTACCTTTTTTGTATTTACTTGTGTATTAAATGTTTTACCTTTAAAATGTTCTGCAGTGGTTGAGTCTTATTTTGCCAATTGCACCTATTTTGACCTCAGGAAGAAGCTCGTGTTAACTTATCCCTTTCTTTTTCTATCAACAAGGAATTGTGTTTGGCATAAGAACTTAGATTT
>CAHIKZ030005533.1:1975000-2152500 GCA_903632075.3 Acanthosepion pharaonis
TTTAATAATTGACAAAATTGCAAAGTGTCAAATTTTAATCATAAACTCATTCTAATTCAAAAATCAATTATTCAACTCTTCAAAATAAGGAAAATATTACCAAGTCGGATCCATTGTTTGCATTGCATAGCAGAACATTCTTTTATAGATTTAGAATAACTTCAAAATTTACTTACATTGACTTGTTGGTTTGTTGGATATAATTCCATATATAAATTCTTTTTTTTTATCTTATCATTATTTGATAAATACAGCTGGAAATTAAAAATTTCTGAAGCAATCTGTTTCAGTATTATCATATATCTACTACTCACATATGATAATTATTCTTTCATTATTGTCACATCTCTATTACTCACATATGATAATTATCATTTCAGCATTGTCACATCTCTATTACTCACGTATGATAATTAACCTTTTGGTATTGTCACATATCTATTACTCACATATGATAATTATCCTTTCGGTATGGTCACATATCTATTACTCACATATGATAATTATCATTTCAGTATTGTCACATCTCTATTACGCACATATGGTGATTATCCTTTTGGTATTGTCACATCTCTATTACTCACATATGATAATTGTCATATCAGTATTGTCATATATCTATTACTCACATATAATTTTACAAACTTATATAGGAGGCTGCATATTTTTATACTATTGTTCACCCAATACAAGGCCCAAGAGCCACTTAAAGTTACTAAATGAGCTTGTTGTAAGAGAATAAATGGAAGAGTTAAGAAGTACACATTATGAGCATATGTATGGCAGATAACAATTAACCCTCAACTTGAACTTGAAAGATCATTATGGTCAGTGAAGCTGTCTCTTGTGAGTCTGTTCCAGAAAGTGACAATTCTAGAGAAGTTGTCTGATTGGAAATTCCTCCTTAGCAAAGGAATACAAAGGATATAAGGTTGATCTGATGTTATGTGCATGACATGGATGGTCTGAGCTGTGAAGATCTCAACTGGTAAAACTAAGGATTGTAGCTTATCTGATGAAAAGGTGAACCATACAACCCTTCCAACTACTGGCATATTAACCTTTTACCTCTCTTTAGAAAAACTAATAGAAGTCCTAATGAATGCTGAATTGGTTCATTATCGCTCATCACAGGGCAATATGGCTTTCATTTCTCCAGGTCAGTTGCTGATGTACTGATGATAATTGCAGAAAGAGTCTATCGTGCTCTAAATAAAAATGAAGCCCGAGCTGTAGCTTTGTACATCTCAAAAGCTTTTGACAAGGTTTGTTATTCAGGGCTTTTCCACAAGCTGAACTGTTATGGTGCCTCCAGACATATTTTTTTCTTTCCTATCAGATCGTGAAATGAAGGTTAACATGAATGGCCACTTGTCTAGATCCTTTTGTACTAATGAAGGAGTCCCCAGGGCTCCATACTTGGTGCTACTCTTTTTTTTAATTTTCATTAATGACCTTCCTGATGGCATCATCTCTCAACTTGGTATCTGTGCTGAAGACACAACCATTTATTTATGCCTTGATAATGAGGCTGCCCAGTCTAACAAGGTCAAAATGGTAACCATTGTCCAAAACAAACTCAAGCGCATTGTTAACTGGGGCAAAAGATGGCTTGTTAATTTTAATGCCTCTAAAATTTCTCTCCATTAATCATTTGAGAAACCCCTCTCTGCTTTCCATCAGAATAGCTGACATTAACCTCCAAGGGAATGACTCATTACACCTCAGGCACTCAAGTGACATAAAGTAGAAAGACAATATTGAATCCATTGCTAGGTGAGCTGTTATGAAAGTTGGTTCATTGTTTTGTGCAAGACAATTTTACTCTCCAGAATCTATGATACATATGTATAAGTTTACCATTCATCCATGCTAAGAATATTGCTGCCACAGTACTAGACAGGCATTAAGATCTCATCAATTTACAGTTGAGCTGGAAAGATGTAGCTGTAAATTCTTTGCTAACAGTCTCTTTTCTCAGACTTCTTGCTGGCAGAATTTCCCCCCAGCTCTATGTTTTCCAGCCAAGTTTAATCTGCAAAAATTTAAATGCAATGTCAATTTCTATCCACTGTCTTCCTGACTATGCTTTTCTCTTCCAGTTAATTATTAATATTTCTGTTCCTAATTCTTCCACACCCTGTAACCCTCTTGTATCTTAGTGGCATTACTGCCTTGCTTGGGGAGAAACCAAATTTAATGCAACAAAAGTTATGGATCTGGTAGAGAAAATGTACACATATGTGATGAAGAGAAAAGACAGAATAATGAGTACTTTTTGTGGATATCAACATCAAAGAGAAAAACAAAAATGCCCATCATATAAAAAAGATGTGAAAAGATGAATTATTTTAAGGGTATGTATAAATCCAAAAAGAGAAATCTACAGACAGTCCAAGAAAATGAAGAGGGAATATGTATTGATGTCTTGCAAAAAAGAAATGAGAAAGGGCTATTAAAAATTTGAATTAATAATTTTTTATTGGACATGAAACTAGATATGGGAAGTGTGTAATGTTGATACACAGAAATTTCTGAAAGAAATTAGGGAAACCAAGATTAAAGAAAAGTCTTGGCCAGTTGAATCAGTTTGACGGAACCGTGATAAAAACATTAGGCTATTTTGAAGCCTACGTAGAACTAAAAAATAAATTTAACATATTACCAATTATCATGGCAAACTGTGAAAAGAATCATGGTCTAATAATAAATGATGTATTGAACACAAATAAGAAAAAATTAGTAAACAAAGTCAAGACGGAAAAAACTGAATGTTAAAAAACTATGAAGCAAAGTTAAGACTAAAGGAAATTATCTATCCCTCATATTTTGAAGTACAAAAAGTGCCAGTCTATCTACTACTAATAGTTGTGGAAAAACTAAAAAAATTACTGGAGCGAGTTCCACCAGGAGGGAAAAATGGCCATCCCTGTTAGTAATTTTAAGAAAGAAGGATGGGGATCTGCATATTTGTGGTGACTACAAAATAGGCGTAAATCACAAAAATGAGCAGACATATCATTTACCCAATGTAGAATGCACTTTAAATTCCATTGTGAGTAAGAAAACATTCTCTAAAACTGATCTAAGGTTGGCATACCATCAAATACATATTGATAAAGACTTTAAAAATGTCACAACAATAAACACATCAATAGGCTTATTAAGATGGAAAAGAATGCTGTATGGAAATAAAACTGCAAGTGTGATTTTTTCAAAGGGCTATAGAACAAGTTAGTGGTAGCAATATGAAAAATACAATATGCTATCAGGAAGACATTTATGTTGGTGCTATTAACAACAAAGAACTAAAATGAAAAATCAGTATGGTTTTGAATAAGTTTAAAAATGCTGGATTAACAATTAATGAAAAAAATGTATACACAAAAAAATTATCATTTTTTAGATATTCCATATCTGACAAAGAGATATCATCAGACCAATCATTAATTGACAAAATATTAAAAGTTGAAGTACCTAAGACCAAAAAAGAACTGGAATCTTTCTTAGGACTTGTTAATTTCTACAGATATGTAGAGTGATACTCTGAATTCAGAGAATATTTTCCTGCTTTAAATAAAAAGAATGTAGAATTTATTTGGACAAAAGGACAACAAGTGACATTTGAAAATTTAAAAGGTGTTCTGGCAAAGAAGCCAGTAGTAAAAATATTCGACTCTAAAAAGGAAATTGTGGTGATATGCAAATGAGGTTTATGTAAGTGCAAAGAGTTCTACCCTCAGGAGGCAGTTATCTTTCCTTGGCTACACTGCGTACTCATGAGAACAAATACATGACACAACAACATGGCGTTACCAGTAGGACAGATAACTTCATTAGAGGATCCTGAGCTGGTTGAGACCTGGATGAGATGTTTTACGGCATTGGCGAGAGTCAAGAAAGTGAGTGACAGCAAAGATAGAGGAGGAGCAAATGAAGTAATGGATTTGTTTCCAGCATTTGCATAAAAAAATCTCTGTAATGGTCTATCTGAAGATGCTAGAAGATTTGATATTTGAAGAAATTACCTACATTGTATAAGCAAATGTACGTCCAAAAAATAGACTGGCCATAGATGAGAGGACAAAGTTTCTTGAAATCAGACAATACCTGAAAATAACCATTAGACATTATGTCCCACAGGCTAAAAGAAGGTACTGTGAATTTGAAAAGTTAGGTACAGGACTCATGTTTATAGAAGAAGAATTAATACAGTTAAGTCTAATTAAAGGACTGTATGATGTCTCGAGTATGTACAAAATTTTGCAATAGCTTCAAGTCCAAAACATGAATATTGAAATGAGTTTTGAATATTTACAGCAGCTAGAATTACTTCAGAGATTTGATACTCCTAAGACTAACATGGAGACATACAGTACTATGGAGAGTTTACATAAATGTCATTTTTGCAACAAAGAACATGAGATAAACAAGTATAAATGTACAGCTTTTGGAAAAATGTGTTTTAAGTGCAAGAAGAAAACCCATTTCCAGTCAGTATGCAATTATAAAAAATCAGTAGAATTAGAGAAAAAAGATCCTCCAATGAGAAACACAGAAATTTATGAAGTAAATGCGCTAGATAAGAGTAAAGAAAGGGTAAAAATAAATGGAATAACGGTACCAATGCAAGTGCATATGGGTAGTTATGTAGCCTTAATATCCATAAATTTTGGGGAAAAAATAGAAAGACTGAAATTAAGGAAGACCTATCTGCAATTGAAACAATTAGATGGATCAGTTATTAAAACACTTGGATGCTTTGTGGTGGGGTATTCAAGATGAAGACTCAATTTGAAATAATGCCAATCATAGTTGTGGAGTGCATAAAAGATCATGATCTCCTGGGGGTTGACATATTAAGAATAGATACCTCAAAGTTAGTTAATTGCATGAAATTAGAAGAACATGAGATTGGACTTTTAAAGGATTACAAGACAAGTGTTTGGCTCAAAGAGAATAGCCAACTGGTATATTTTCAGTCATGGTTCACCTTTTGTTATGGAACCTTACCCATAATAACATAATGGACTAGTCCATATGTAATAAATACTGCACCTCAAGAGGAAGTGGGGAGTTCCGTCTGAAGTCTAGAGTTCAGTCTGAAGTCTGGAGTTCAGTCTGACGTCTGGAGTAAAGTCTGTCAGGAGTCAGTCAGTCGAGTCAGAGGCAGTCCAAAACAGAGTCGCGTTCAGACAAATACTACTAAACCTGATTGTTCGTACTAACACTTTCTACTTCTCTGTATATATTCCTGTTTGTAATATATCTGTGTTATTCCATATATGTGTTCGAGTTCTTCTTTATTGGTTCTACCTTGGACTATCACCGTGGTACAAGGAACTGGACCATAACACCTACCTGTGGTTATGGCAAAATATTATAAAATGGTTGAACAAGGAATATTGGAGAAGGTCATCTTGGGAGGTAGAAACTGGGCTTCTCCAAGCATGGCCATAATCAAAACCAATGGAGATTTAAGGATTTGTGGTAACTACAAAGTTGGTGTAAATCACCAGATATATTAGGACTCCTTTCCACTGCCAAATATTGAAATGGCCTGTCATGAGTGTGATGACATGAAACTTTTGCCAAGATTAATCTGGAATCTGCAAATAATTAGATTAAAATTGATGATCATTTTCAAGAAGTTACCACAATAAACACTCCTATAGGTTTTCTAAGTTGGACTCATTTGCAGTTTACATTTAAAACATCCTGCCATATATTCCAGAAGGCTATCAAGAAAGTTTTGGATGAAGTAAAAAACAGTATTGTCTATCAGGATGACATACGGACTGATGTTCATAATAAGGAGGAACTGAAGAATAAAACAGAACAGATTCTGAGCAGATTGAGTAATCCAGACATGAATATTAATTGAGATAAGTGTAAATTTAACTGCGAGAAGATTTCATACTTAGGGTATCAAATATCTAAAGATGGGATCTTGCAAGATGACAGACTTATTAGCAAAATAGCAGAAATAAGTACACCAAAAAATAAGAAAGAATTAAAGTCTTGAGTCTGACAAACTTTTACAATAAATATATACTTTGCTATAGTGCCATGATTGAACCTTTTGTGAACTTGAGAAAGAAGAATAATGAATTTCACTGGACTGAAAGACAGGAGTGGCCATTAAAATGCTAAAGGGAACAAGTCAGTAGTTAAGTTATTTGACACAACAAAATAACTCATACTAACTACTGATGCTAGTGAATGTGCAATAGCAGTGATCTTATCACAAGAGAGAAATCCTATTATGTATTTGTCCAGAAAGTTGATGGCAGTGGAGATGAATTATTCTAGCATTGAAAAAGAAGTGCTGGCAATTGTCTGGAGTACTGAAAGTATGCAGTTTGTTACTGGGTAAGAACTTTGTAATAAAGTCAGACTACAAGCCCTTAGAATTTATTTTCAACCTAAGTAAGGAGTTGCCTAAAATCATGTCATTCAGAATTTGTGGGTGGGCAATTAAGCTTATGGTATACAATTTTGACAATATGCATATTAAAAGAAAACACATTCTACATGTAGATGCATTGTCAAGTTTAGATTTTAATACCCAGAATGTTGAAACAAAAGACAGAATTTTGCACTCGGTAGAGACAGATTTAAATAATAAGTTGAATAATTGCTCACAGGCAGAAAGGTGCCTTAAAGAGGTTACACACAAGTTAACTATAGAAAAGGGTGTAATTTGTAATGGAGATGTAATGGTTCTGCCAGCAATGCAAACGAGCAAAATTATAAAAAGTATGCATGACGATGCTCATTGCAGAATAACTTCTATGCAAAAGAGATTAAGACCAGAGGCATGGTAGCCAGATTATTCTACATATGTAGAAGAATACACAAAAAGGTGTAAAACATTCATTGAAAAGAAAATTCAGATAGCATTCAAAAAACATACATGGCCTAAAGAGTCCCAACCTTGTGATAGAGTACACATGGCTTATGCCCTTGTTAATGGAGTGGGATTATTACTAATGCTGGTAGATCCATATTCAGGCTGACCAGAAGTAATAGAGGTTTCCAACAAAAAAGTTTGACCATGAAACAAATGTTTAAGATCATATTTTCAAGAAATTAAATTCTGAAAACGTTAGTATCTGGCAATGCCCTAGAGTTATATGACAAGGAACTATGTCAATGGTTGAACAAAATTGAATGCAAACTATATAAAACCCCACAGTATCATTTACAATCACATGGATTTGCAGAAAGAATGGTGCAAACTATAAAAAATGGATTGAAGATATGTCTACAATGGAAAGAAAAGATAGAAATGCTTCTTCATCATGTTGCTAAGCTATGAGACAACACCACATACTGAAAGATCAAAAAGTCCATCTGACCTCATGGGTAGACAAATTAGAGCCCCATTGACCATGTCTTATACCACCAATGAAAACCTGTGGTATAAAAAGCATAGTGAATCTAATTTACAAGAGGCAAAAATGTAAAGTGGACAGAACGCTATGATAATAGAACAAAATGGTAACAGGATATTAGCACATGCAGACCAAATTAGAATGCAACATGATATCGATGAAGAAATGTACAGGGAGCCTGAAAGTTATGAAGGTGAAAATGTCATGTAAAGGCAAGACAAACATGACAGTAAAATTGAGAATAATATAGACTCTGAAGATGATCAATTGTTGAAGAAACACTCCTAAGAAAAAAACAAAAAAATCACAATCCCCCATATCTAACAATCTCTAAGGGAAATGGAGGAAGATAGTGAGGAGACAAAAGCTCCCAGAAGAAGTACCAGGGAAAAAATGGATAAAAACATTTCGGTAAAGGAATCTGAGGTCACTCATTTACATAGGAAGTCACAAAGACTATCAATAACTACAGCTATTACCTGTGGACAGTTGAGTGCATACTACTTCCTGTGAGTCAATAACACTACACTATAGAACTCTTGTGTCTTATGTGATATTGGTCTACCTGTATGGCAATGATTGCTGAACAATCTCCTCACAGATGAAGAAGAGACTTGGAGCCACAGAAATGTGGTTCTGCAGAAAGATGTTAAGAATAACATGAACTGAACATGTGAGTAATGACAAAGTTTTGGAGAAAATGGAATAAAAAAGAATACTTATATTTATCATCAGAAAGAGAGAGTTGAAATTTCTTGGGTATATATCATGGAAAGAGGGATTGGAATATTTGACCCCCTCCCCCACAGGAGATGTTGAAAGCAAAAGGGACAGAGTAAAACAGTGAATAACCTCTCTAACATACTTGTGTAAATGGTTGGCAGAAAAGGTATTAGGAAAGATAAGAGTTAAAAAGACAAGTAGTTGTGGAGAGTCATGATCATCAACGTCCTGAATGGATATAATACATAGAAAAGAAAGAAGTAGCAACACTAAGAATAAGGGGTGTGAGTTTGAGTCTTGCTCTAGGTTCAATCTTAATCTTTACTCTATACTGATGACTATAAAATGTAGAATGATGATATGTGTTATGATGTTGATTTGGGGTTAGTAGAGACAAACGCCAAATAACACGTAACAATAAAAAGGGTTTTAATAGGTTGGTAAATAGGTACAGAAATCACCTGAGTAGTCAATAACTAGCTCAGCTAAGAACTTCTCTGTCTATCTCTCTTCCATGTCAACTGACATGCCACTATTTAAGTCTTTATTCACAGACAAGTTCATCTTCCAGAGGGGTGGTAGTTTTCCGACACAACAATATGGAACTTGCAATAAAAACAAGAGAGATAAGATGAAAGAAATATTACATGAAAATTAATAATAATTGGTTTGCTTCAACTAATAATGAATTCAAAATATTACTACTTAAAAATAACAAATTTATATCTGTTGATTGGAAAAAATAAAGAATGAATGTTAGATGATAACTTATAGAGCAGCTGTCTTCTACATTCATGCTTTCCAAGGAAAAGTTTTGTTTCATTGATTGATTTCGTTTTATAAAAGGTTATCAAACCTTTGCAAGTTATTTAAAGACATATCATGTGTTGGCTTGTAGGTGGTCACTTACAGGACCAAATATTCCCAAGTAATCTCCCATCTAAGTACTGACCAGTCTCAATGCTGCTTAACTTTGGTGATTGAGTGAGAACTGGTATTTTTAGTATGATTTGACAGTAAATCCAAAGAAAAGGGTAGCAAAGTTAAAATTTTCCATTGGCTTTACTCTGTGCTGTGAGAACAGAAATAGCATAAAAGAGATATAAAATATAATTAAACAGGAACCACAGCCATATGTTAAATAGTAGAGTAAACTGGGCTCTTCAGCCTTGGTTATCAGCCACTTTAAGAAAAATTCAAATTCTAAAACCTAGGTAGATGGAACTCCTTAGCATGGGCATACCTTGTCATCTCAGGGAAGGAAAACCCTAACAGAAAACCAACCTTTCCTTGGAGTACAGAAGTTGTGCATAGAGCCAATCATCATACCCTTTGAAACAATTTTTCTTTTTGCAATCATTTTACCCAAAGCAAGGCAACAAAACCACTAAGAAGCAGGTTACTGAGTATGAATGAATGTAAGATAAAGAAAAATATTATTAAAGAGCAAGAAGAACAGGATATTAAATAGAATTAAAAATAACCTTGCCAGAGGCCTTATATGCCACAATGCCCCAGGTACATAGTAAAATTAAGCAGGAAAGACGTATTAGAAAAAAAGTTAATACTAATTCAATGCTTCACCTAAGAAATTTGATAATGCTACTTACAGTATCTACTCTTCCTCAAAGTTAATTTATCAAAGTATTGAGTTAAGTCCTTGTTGCTTGACTTCATGGATCTAGTGGGAATCTATATGTTCAACATGGCTTGACAAAGAGGGCCAGTACAAAGGTGACCCCTCATGATTTTATGATATGCCCCACCACTCTAATCTGTGACATGGGACCTCCCACTCTACTACATTAGGTAGCATTCACATAAAATATAAATTTTATTGTAGCCTAATTATGTAAAATAATGGATCATGTGCAATATAGGTAAACAATTCAACAGGAAAAACTGAAAATTAATACAGTGTATCGAAATACAAATTAGAGACATGTCATTATTCTGTGTGAATATGAAACTTAGACCTCATTTAAAGTGAATGAAACATACAACAGCATAAATATATGAAAGTTCAAATAAAATACAAAAAAGGTTTTGTATAATAATACTTGCATATATATATATATATATATATATATATATATTCAAATTTCTTAATACAAACTTAGCATGTAGCTACTTTCAAAAGACTATGTACCAAAAACAGTATGAATTTTTGTACTTATCTCTTTGGTTTGTCATGAACCTGAAATGCATGCATCCTGTTTGTATAATTTCACGGAGTGAAAGAGAGATTGAATTTCCTGCCTAACAATGTCTTATGGGAATCTCGTCAAGTCACATGACTGTTTTTTATTCCCATGAATATTTATAATTAATTTTTATTGCTATTTTTGTTTGGGTCAAGAGTAAATACCTTTTTTTCTATTGTTACATCATAATAGATTATTTCCATCTTGAATTAATCAACAATGTTTTGTGGTAATTGAGATTTTTCTTGTTAAAAAGTTAAATAAGTTAACACATTCAACATTGTTGATAAAAAATAGGGAATTCCAAATCATCAGAGATGTATCTCAAAATCTGCGGGCTTAGTGGAATGTGTTGTATTAGTTCTCAAAGTGACCCCTTAGCGGTTGTGATGGGACAATCATTTGTAAACAAAGATGGAAAATACAATACATTAGCACGAGCATGAGAAAGTAGCTGTGAGAAATTTATTATTTTGTTATTTTGATTAATATATCTATACTAAATATATATTTATTTATGCCATATATACATGTTCATAACTACTGGCAGTTACTATAGTGGTTTTATAACTCAAAAATAATCCCTTCATATCTATGGACAATCGGCTTTAACAAAATCCCTCCCCACTTATTGGTATGTTGATGAGAGGTTTGTATATAAATGTAGGTAGAGAAAAGCGAATGTTGATGAGATAGGGAGGGTCACAAAGCACTGCCTGGAGCCCTCAATCATGCTTGCTCACCACTTGTCGGATAGTTCAGGGGTAGTATTCACCAAACCTGATGACCATTAAGAAGGTTTTTAAGAAGTAAAAAAAATGGTTTTAGCGATTGGCTGAAAATAATTGATAATAACTGCAACAAAAGAAGAGTTTCCAAAAGTGATTCTATGGTAGTGACAAAATTAGAGTACGGCATGTGGAATAAGTGCCAAGATTAAAAAACTGAAGATTTTTTCAGCATCCAGTTTTAACTGATGTCAGAAATAGACTAGTGCTCCAAAATCAGAAAGAGTTTCATGACATAATAAAAATGACATTGCTTTAAAGACTTCCAATTTATGAATCCAAATGGACAATGTGTTAAAATGTGGAAAGCAGCAAAAAACATGATAATATCATACACTTAAAATGCCCACAGAAAAAAATATCCTTGTCTTAAAAGAACTAATCTTAAGTAAAACATATAACAATATTCATTCAATCATTACAAAGCTTGTCTCCAAATATAAACAAAAATGAACCTACTGAAAGCTATTAAAAACCTAATGAATAATAAAGCATTACATAACATTGAAGCTGACCATTTGAAAATAGCTTACTTTCTCTGTGAATTCAATAACAAGTTCTTCTCTTATATGAAAGAAATCTGGAATCGGAAATGTATCTCAAAAAAGTAGTGTTTATCATACTGCTATCATTGGTATATCTCTCTATGTAGTAGCAGTCATAGCACAGTTCTCCATGTTATATTTAGCAAATGGGTTTGCTAAGGATAATCCTTATGTTCATCAGTTGTTCTCTATTTATAGTTATCTATCTCATAATTGTAGCACAGTTCTCTATGTTATATTTAGCAAATGGGTTTGCTAAGGATAATCCTTATGTTCATCAGTTGTTCTCTATTTATAGTTATCTATCTCATAATTGTAGCACAGTTCCCTATGTTATATTTAGCAAATGGGTTTGCTAAGGATAATCCTTATGTTCATCAGTTGTTCTCTATTTATAGTTATCTATCTCATAGTCCTAGCACAGTTCTCCATGTTATATTTAGCAAATGGGTTTGCTGAGGATAATCCTTATGTTCATCAGTTGTTCTCTATTTATAGTTATCTATCTCATTTGCATACAATGCTGCACATACATTAATGCTTTATTGGAAACAGAAAGGTAGTCCACAAGACCCTCACACATACAGAGGTATCTCAATTGGATCCATCATGGGAAAGTATGAATGAACATTATATTAATGAGACTTTCATTGTTTTATGAAAGCAAACACCTCATGACCCAGTTTGATTTTCATTCTAAAAAAGGATGCAATGATGGCATATATGTCATTGACCAACTCCAAGAAATTGCTAAACTCTCTAATGGGAAAATGCATACCTGCTTTGTCAACCTCACAGTATAATATGACCACATCAATAGAGACTTTCTCTTCTCATCCATTAGAAACTGCCTTCCAAGTTCTAAATCCACTGAATATGTAGTGCCACGCCTACATTTTCTCCAATTCTCATTGGTTAATAAATACATGATACTTATTATAGGACAATTTAACCATCGCAAGTAATTCAAATTTTTCTCTAAAATCATGGATTGGTCCATTTCCTGACCAATCGCGTATTTTAGTATCTTTTCTATATTTCTGGCGCTAAGCTATCTGGAGTCTACCCCATCGTTATAAAAGAATTTTGCTATCAACAAAAAAAGACCAGTAGCAGTTCAATTCTTGGAAAATAAGGCACGGGGCTATATTGACATTTTAATTCTTAATTATTACTCTTTCGAGTAATCATACTAATTCCTGTTGATATCACTCATGAACATTACATCTTTCTACACTGATAAAACACTGTGGAACTATTCTGTATTTAGCTAAGACTTCAATTGAACTTTGTAGTTAAATTACATTCAATTTTGTACTCAACATTTATTAGCTAAATTTACCCTTTTTATTACGGAAAAAGGGGAACAACTTTCTTTATACTATTGTTGATATTTGTATATCATTGTTAATACAATATTTTATTAATGTTCACTGAGCTTGATTTTTTTCCTTGATGTTTAAATTTAATGTATGGATGTTGATATCTTGAAACACGCAGCCACATTTAATTTGATCAACCCAACTACTAATCACACCATAACAAATACATCAATCCAATAGTGGAACTGTATAAATCTACAAAATCTTACATGTCTGGTGAGGACCCCAATATGGAAACATTCCAGACAAGTACGACAAGGAAGAAATAAGAGACCCAGTCTTTTTAATATCTTTCTAGACTAGGCCCTGCACATTTAAAAACACAGATGTGATGAGATGGGCACAGACCATTTAAACATTTCATACTACATCCCTAACAAATCTACCAATAGAACACAGTGATCCTGCTTTCCCTCCCAAGTCCAGTATACTGATGATGAGGGGGCTGTGCTGATGACATAGGTATTCATAGTTGGGATAAGAATGATCTTAAACAGGAAATCAACATCCTCTATCAAGTGTTTCAATAATTGAAACTCGAGATAAATCTTTCGAAAACAGAAACTATGATCAGGAATTGAAAGGATAAATAGAACTTAAGCAAGCAAATATGCAAAGATAAAAATGGTTAAAAATAATATTATTTAATATATTTAATAAGTGGTTAACATTTTGTTTAAAGATACTTTCAGTTTTAAATATTTATCGGTTATGGTATCTGATTGTCTAGGTCAATATATGTGGATGTGTGTACATGTATTTACAGATGTCTATGTGTATGGAAAGTGCATTCACTTTTAATTGTGTATGTATGTATTTGTTGGTTTCCCTTTTTTCTTCTTTTTTTTTTCATAATAGGCCGTTGAGATATTCCCAGTCTTGTCACCTTTTTTTGTGTGTCTATATATATAAATATGTCTGGGTGCTTATGAATTATAATCTGATTGTGTTTGTGTTGTTCTACGCATGAGTTTAGGACGCCATTTACACACTTGGGATTAAAATGTATACATATATTGTCAGACAACCAGATGACATATTAGTGTTTATTCTAACATAATTTCAATGAAGAAATAAATTGAATAACATATGTATTTCTTCTTTTCTCATCAGTAATTTTATAGTTTTAAACTTAATAGAGATCAAATTTGGATTTTAATATTGGCAGTTTTTAATTTTAATATCAAATTTTATCATATAATTTAATAATTATTGGTTAGAATAAATTCTTTTTTAATATTAACCGTATTTTAAAGATCTGAATAGCTATTATAACATGACTTCGTTGTCAAGCATTTTGAATTTTCCTATACTTGTATTTTTTTTTGGTCATTCTAGCTTTTTGTAACGTTTTCCCCCTTGAAGGATTGTTAATTAATTTGAAACTTTTAAAACCATTTATTTTACATTCAACATCATCATTTGATAAGACACCAGAGGTGTTGAAAAAAATGGCTATTTTTGTAGTGATTTTATAACATATTTATGTTATAATTTTTTTTAAATAAATAATTATATCTGCTCTACTTTTGTATTGAGCACTCTTTTTTAAGAATAGTAATTGTTGGTTATTAGAATTCATTCCATATACACCAATCACTTGAATATATATATATATATATATATATATATATATATATATATATATATATATATATATTTATACATTCTTTTATAGATACAAATATTTAAGTAAATGCTCTGTTTATAATAAACAGTATTAAACAGCATTTACCAGCCTGAATGTCCGAGAAATTTTCACAGAAAATATTCGTCCTCCAACAGGATTTGAACCTGTATCCTCTATGGAACTGTCTTTTAGCTTGACATGCCTTTTAACTGATTTGGCCATAGCTAAATGACGATTTGATTATAGGATACAGGTTCAGATCCTGGAAGAGGACGAATATTTTCAAAAAATTCTCTACATTTAAACCGGTAAATGTTGTTGAATACTGTTTGTTATAAACAGAGCATTTACTTAAATATTTGTATCTATAAAAAGAATGTATAAACATAAAATGTCTTAAAATAATTGTTGGACTTTGTCCATTTCATAATATATATATATATATATATGTATACAGAGAGAGAGAGAGAAAGAGAGAGAGTGACAGATAGATAGATAGATACATAGATAGATAGATATTGAACAGATGGCGATAGATATATAGATAATGAAAAGATAGATAGATAGATAGATAGATAGATAGATAGCGTCCTCTGTCTCTGTTAGTTATAAAGCTTTTAAAAGCCACAGTATGGCTGGGAAAAGAGTCAACAACATTTCAGTAGGTTTGAGTTTGGTTATCTGTTGATATATTCATGTTATGACTGGATGATTAAAACTCAGATCTTTGCAGCTGAGACTGTGTTGACTGTGAAGACAAACAGAAGCTTCCTTTGGCAACTACATTGAAGATTTCAAAGAAAACAAAGACTCTTGAGAGAAATGTGTTTGTTGTAAAGTGATTTTGGTTGTAAGTAGCCAAAGTCTCTGTAAAATGAATCAGACAGGGATACTTTGTTTTTTCATAGGGCTTATTGGAGCTGCCGTTTTTCAGAGAATTAGTTCCAATCTCATCAACTAATCACTTTTCTAACAGAAGATAGGATCATCTGTATAGGACAGGATATTTCCAAAAAATAAGTATTTATTGTTTACATCTTTGACTTGTCACATTTCTCAATAGGTTCTGGCAGAGAAGATATATATATTTTCTTTCTTTCTAAGAATGCTTTGAACTGTAGATCTAATTCTTTTAGCTGGCCTTGATCTTACCTCAGTGTTCCATCTGAGCCATACATTACCCTTTTTACTTCTAAATGTTTTATTAATAACTCATTGACTGTTTAAAAAATAGCTCACTTCACGCCACCCAAAACAAAAGAATGAAGCCTGCATCAATACAAGAAAGAGCACTAACAGCTACTAGACTTACAAAACATCAGTCAGTTATGTGCCATGCATGATACATGCATAAGAGATTGTACATCTTTTGATATATAACTGACGAGGCAGATTTTTTCCAAGAGTAGGTTGCCATTATTTCTGTGGTAGATCAGTTGCCATCCAGGGCTCTAGAATCCAGTATGTCCTGCTATTTACCCATAACTGGAAGAGAAGAAGAGGATTCATACCTTTCCCTAGGGTATTAGCATGTAAGTGAATGTAATATTAAAAACATTCTTTACACAGGCCAATATTGGTTCTGAGACCTGTGAAACCATTGATGCAAATTGGCCTTCATGGTGGAGGACCATCTGAGGTGGGGACCAAGAGTCCAACTGTCAACATGAAGAGGATCTGCAATGTGCTGTCAGGAGGGTCCAACTCACCCAGCAGTGTCCACCACCCACACTCCTCTGTGACTCCTGTTTACAAGTCTTCAGTAGGCTGGGCCTTCACAGCCATCTCTGTCCATGCCACCAGTAGGGGGAGAAAGGGAAAAAGGAGTGAGGATGACAATCGCAATGCTCAGATGTGAGTGGGTGCCGACAAATAACATATTTTGTGTCTTAATATATTAATAATAATATCTTAATAATAACTAAATCTTCTTCTGCTATATATTGTGTCCCTTTCAGATATTAGTGATCATGGCTCTCCTCAGCTTCTCTAAGCATCTTTTAATTTTTTTGCCATCCATTTACACATATACATTAGGTAGCTCATTTGATGTTTTCCTCTGTCCTTCCTGCCTTCAATGTATATTGAATGAGTTAAATTCTCTGAACACTCTTTCTTCAATATATATAATAAAATTTTGAACTGTCTTGTTCTGATATTAAATCTGTGCCAATTTCATTCATACTATTCTTAAAACTTTCACATTTCTCACATGTTTTATGGTATTCTCACTATCATTCTTTATGACCACATATGTTGCTGCAAGTCTCATCACCAAGTATAAAAAAATCTCTGACATTCATTACATTATAGGATAATTTATATCATATAGCAGTTTAATATTTTTTCTTATTTTCTTATTATATTTTGTTAACTCATAATACTTTGTTTAGTTTCTGTAAGGCATCTTTCACTATTCCAATGTGTTTTTGAATTTCTTTCATATTTTCCTTCATTTGTTATGAAACTACGTAAATAGTTAAACGTTTGATTCTGACACTTCCAATTCATAGCTCCCAACTTTTTCTTTCGGTTAGTAATCTTTTCATCTTGGTTTTCTTTCCTATATTGTTTAAAAGTTTTTACTGTTTGCTTTCTGAGTCTGCCATTAACACAGTGTCATCTGCATATCATTTGAAATATTTAAAACTGTCTGCTGATTATAAATCCTACACGTTCTTCTAGTTCCCTTCAGATATAGGCTAAATAAATCTGGTGAGAGAATGTATCCTTGACATACTCTTCTTTTTATTTTTGTATAAATGCTCAAGTCATTTTCTATTCATATACAGGATATTTGTTCCTGGTAAAAGCCTATTCTAATATGTTTCCCATCTGTATTAATAATAAAGTATTGCCTGTATTGATCATAACTTGATGCCTGTATTAGTATAATATCTTAGGATCACTGAATAGTCAAAATACTTGGCTTACTTTTCTTTCTTCACATGCAGGTGGTTTGTTCCAAAAAGAAAAGGCTATTGATAAATTCTATTATCTTTCCCATTTTTAAAAACATTAAATCTTCATTCAATACCAGGTCTAAGAGACACTTAAGGTAGAGTGCATATTATATGTCGATGTAGGATAAATAACTGTTGATCATAGACTAGGAAAAGTTAAGATTGTTGCAATCGGTGAATCATCCAATGAGGATTCTTTTCTACAAAGCAGTATTTCTTAGGAAGAATCTGTTGGAGTGGAACTTCCTTCTTACCAATGAAATACAAAAGGAATGTGGATTGATTTGATCACCTTGTATATGGAATGGCAATCCTAGCTGTAAAGGTCTGAACTGGTGGAACAATGGAATGTATCTCATCTGAATATTTATCACCGAAATAGTGGCACAGTAGCAATAGTTTTGCAAGTTCTTGTAGTTCTTTTAGAATTATCTTCTGGCACTAACTAAATAAATCTAGTGAGAAAATATACCCTTGCTTTGCTTTATTTTTTCTTAGATGCTCAACTCTTTTTCTATTCATATACAGGCTATTGGTTTCCTCTAAAGACTACAAAGAAGTCTCTGTACAAATGCCACTTGTCATGAAAAAAAACATTTGTACTGGTAATCAGCATGATAAATCAAATGAAGCACAGCAGCTTGAATGGAATGCAAGTAAAATGGAAGTAGCATAATAGGGATCATGTTCATCCTGAAATTTCCATTGGTAGATTAGTTAATATGAGCACTTAATTAAATAGTTTAGTATAAGTCTCATGGCACTCTGCTCTCATTTTTTCATTCTCCTGTAGTGGGGTGTTAATAGTTTGCAGATGAAATTATCTGCATTCATTTTTTTTTTACATAATTACATATGCAAACTACTAACATCCCATCCTAGAAAAATAAAGAAAATGACAGGAGATTTATATAAGATTTATACTAATTAATTACTCTTACTAACTGATCAACTAACAGAAAATTTCAAGATAAGTATGATCCCTATCATGTTACTTCCATTTCAGTTGCCTTCCATTCATTCTGACTATATTTCATTTGTTTTGTCACATTGATTACCAGTACAAGTCTTTTTTCTCAAGATGCGCAACACTTGAACAAAGACTTGTGTTTTTTTTATATTTTTCATACTTGTATGCAATTTTAAACAAAGTTAGAAGAAGACAGATATAAGTTAAAAATATTGAGCATTGTTAAATGTAATGATAATAATAATGATGATAATTTATTTTCTGTATCAATTTGTTGATCATTTCTGTTTTCATTCTGTGACAATTTTGGGTCAAATTAGCATTGCTCCAGCATCAGTCTAATATTTTCAAGATACACATGAGAAAGATGTTTATCAATTGATAAAATATGCGCTTATATTTTGGTGTTGGGAATAAAAAAAAAACTGTCCATCAGATAGAAAATGGAGTTGTTTTTTTTCAATTTTTTTATAATCAATTTTCAATTAAAAAGCAAAAATATTTTTCTGTTTATTCCTCAGCACCCAAGTATTGGTGCTAACCCTATCCATTCACCAGAAGGCGATGCATATATGAAAAAAATCATGGGAATAAAACATACAGTAAAGGAATTGAAGAGAACTGCAAGACCCCAATAAAGTATAGTTTAAAGAGATAAACAGTCAAAGATGAAGGCATAAAGTGAATGCTTAACTAGCCATCTGAATCCCAGGTTATAAATAATTAAAACTCAATGTAACTGAATATTGATTATATGCAATCATATCTCTTATTATATATATATATATACTGGGTGGGCTCCTCAAGGTGGTGTAATTGTTAGCAAGCTTGTCTTGCTAGAACAATTATGACTGAGTAGTGAGTTCAATCCTCACTGGGTTCCCCCTGCTTTCGGCCTTGTGCCACATCTGAGCTACGATTGGAAAATCAATATATATATATATATATATATATATATATACCGGGTGTAACAGCAAAATTGTCTGAATCATGTTACAGCATAATTATCCATCATAAAAATATTTAATATCTAAAAAACTCTAAACTAATTGAGTTTCTTTCTTCCAGGTTATCAGATAACACATTTACCCATCTTGACATCATTTGTCATAAGAAGCAGTGAAAAATTCTTTGAGGTATTCAGCTAAAAAGAAAACAGGTTAAAACCGTTGTGTCAGACCCACTGCCTTCCCAACTAGACAAGAGTGAGAGGAAAAAAATCATTCTGAACATCAGTAATTGTACCAACATTCATACCAACATTCATACTCTGGCTTCTGTCTTTAAAACCTATTCAAGAACCATCAAGAGAATGTTGAATAAGTTTAAAAGAGAGGAAGCAGTAGAGAGTAATACTGAATCATGAGGTCACAACAGGAAGAGTGATCATCATTTGAACTTTGAACTTTAAAGAGATCAATTCGAAAAAATACAACTCAATTCCTAAGACGTTTGTGAGAAAGAAATTTCAGCTATGACAATCACAAGAGTAGTGAAAAAGACTTTAAAATGAAATTGTACATCAAACCTGTGAGGCACCTTGTTGCTCCAGGACAGAAAGTTTAAAGGTTAGAGGGGGCAAAGATCATTTTGATTAAGTTGGAAAATGATCATGGAATATATATATATATATATATATATATATATATATATGTGTGAACTTTATATCAATTTTATCATGAGCTTCTGATCCTTAGCTATGATTAATTAATGATTAATATGTCATTTTTGTTTATGATTGATGAGTAATTATACTTTCTTATTGCTCAAAATAGAGTCCAATAGTTTTATAAAAACCTTGGAGAATTCCAGTAAGATATCTTTAATCATTTCTAAGAGACAATGATTCAGACCTTAATTTAACATTTGGACAATTTTGCTTGTACACACTGTATGTGTATGCACAAGAACATAGAAATTCTTGGGTTGGTTACCAAATGTGTGTTAAGTCTACTCAAGTAAACTGAGATCTATAGCTATGGATTTAACCAGTCTAGTTGCTGAGTTATGCTGATCATTTGGTTTGTAGTAAATTCCTTTTCTAAAAAGTGTGGTTGGTCCTGTTCAAGCTTTCACCACCTTGATCAAATCTCTACAGGTAGTTCAGCAAACTGTTCTGTTTTCTATCTGCATTTCCTCAAAATCCACTGACATGGGGGTAAACATGATGGAGACAGACAATGGATATTGCTAGAGGTCCCTTGCTGGCATCTTACACTATGGTGACCATTAGGTGATGGTTACACATACACAAATCCTCTGTCTGTTATGGTGTAGCACTTCTTCCCCCAAACTGGGAAGGGGAATGAGAAAACAAACCTAAAAATTGTTTTTTGTGAATATTTTTCTGTTTATTCTTCGGTATCATAGATTGTGGTTAACCAGAAGGCAATGCATATGGGGTTCGATGGATAAATTGTTATCGAAATGTTGTAGAGTAGTTTCACAGTGGAGGCTTGTATTTCACTAAGTTGGTCCTAAAAAGGTTCGATGTACAAAACGTTAGGAACTTGCTATAATAGTTAATGACGCAGCAATCTAGTTGGGGTGGTTGATACTTTAATGTCCGACATCCGACTGACTCACCAACTCACTGAGCCCCACTAGCGACTGCTACTACTAATACTTATTATATGTGGGAGAGTCTATTAATAGAATAGGTATGTTCCAGTATAACACAAAAATGAAAATAGCATTGAGACTTCCTGGCATATCAAATGTATCAAAATATGAATGTACGAGGTTCATGGAAGATTGAAGTTTATAAGCAGTAAATTCAACCTTGCCTACCGAACGCTCCTTTGTGGCCGAGACGGTAAGGCACGTCAGCGTAAATGACGGTTCCGTATAGGATGCAGGTTCGAATCCTGTCAAAGGACGAATATTTTCTATGAAAATTTCTCGAACATTCAGGCCGGTAAATGTTATTTAATACTGTTTATTATAAACAGAGCATTTACTTAAATATTTGTATCTATAAAAAAAGAACGTTAAACATAAAAATGTCTTTAATAAATAAATTGTCGGACTTTGTCCATTTCTTAATATATATATATATATATATATATATATATATATACATACATATATATATATATATATATATAAACACATACATATATATATATATATATAAACACATACATATATATATATATATATATATATATATATATACACACACATATATATATATATATATATATATATATATATATATAACTGAATGGGTAAGTATAGGTAGTTATCATAGGTTGGTATATATATATGGTCTGGGGCCCCTGCTGTTCATCTCAAGGTCCTTGACAAAATCCAAAGATAAATATGTAGTGTGATTGATTCTGATCTGGCATCTACACCTACAGTCATAATATGGCGTCCCTCTATCTTTTCTAGAAATATTTTCATTTTTATTTTGTTTTATTTTATATTATTTTATTTTATCATGGCATACTTTGCTCTTGATATCATTAGTTTTAGTTAGCTTAGTAATATTATTTTCAATTACTCTCTTGATTTTTAGAAAAAAATAGAGTTGCCCCCTTTGATTTCCCAACACCATATTTTCAAAACTAGCATCTCTCTAATTTAGAATTTATATTTCTAATTTCCAACCTTGTTTTCAATCTTAAATATTATCTAAGCTTAAATTCAAATTCAAAATATTCATTTTTTGACTCGATTAATTTTACCCCAACAATAATATATCTCACATAAACTAACAAATTTAAAAAAAAAAGTGTCAACTCAAAATATAAATAAAAATGAATATAATATTTTCAGTACTTGAGAATTGCTTTGGCATGAAACTAATTGTGCAATTAATAAAAAATGTAAAATATATAATATATATATATATATATATATATATATATATATATATATGTTAAGAAATGGACAAGGTCCGACAATTTATTTATTAAAGACATTTTTTTTTTTATAAATAACAACGTTAAACATAAAAAAAAAATGTTTTTAATAAATATATATATATATATATAAATTTTTGCTTGCGGATGAAACAGGGCTTGTTACTTTAATTCAATTTAATTTTAATAATTATATCGATGGTTTTGATTCTTGTTTTTGAAACATGAGAACTCTTATGTAGTGAAGGAATCATATTTTTGAAAAAATAATTATAATATATATATATATATATATATATATATAGTATGTGACCTGGGGAAATAAATTATAGTCATGGAAACTTACTGTTGTCTATTTCTTAATTATTTAATTTATATATACACACACACACACACACACACACATACATATATATATATATCCTAATTATCCTTTCGATGTTTTGATTAGCATTCTTGACTTGCATCAATCTGCCAACTTGTTATAGCTTTCATTTATTCTGATTTTTCTTCATACATCGGCTTTATTGGAAATGTTAAATTTCATTCTCACTGACCATTGAATGAATTATAAGAAAAATGCTTTCCATTTCTTTTTTTCAGCAAGACAGAAATATCTGACTTTATTGATTGTTACTGTCTACTGTTTCAGGATAAAATTTCTCACACTTTCTATACTGAAAGCTTATCATTCTGAATGTCATCAATTTATGGCATGGTCTCTAATAACTGTTATCACCATAATTCCATAAACAGAAAACCTTTTGATTTTTGTTTTGTTTTGATATTCATGTCATCTGACTACTTTTTTCTCTCTATGGTTTATATCTAGACTACTTTATGCAAGCTGAAACATTATTTTTATGAATTTTCATCATCATCAGTCCCATGTTGTGGTGGGATTATAGGGTTGCTGTTCAGCTAGACAGCTAAACAGGAGCTGCCATATATCTTGCTTGTGTACCAATGTCTCAATCCCTGTAAATTATCTTGCATTCCACTCAGTGATGTTGTCAAACTATTTTTTACTCTGTCTGCTTCTTTTATCGTAGATGGCACTTTGTCAGATGGCAGTGCAAAATTTACTGCCCCTTATGATGTGCCTATACCATTTCAATTTTTGAAGTATTATTTTTCATGAAGTTTACTGTATACAAGTTTAGATGCACAGTGGAGTAATGTACTGCAGTCAGGATTGATGAATTGGATAGCCAGGTCCAAATTCCAGTTGAGTTCATAATATTCGTTTACATGCTAATACACTTGGGATAGGTATGAATCCTTCTCTTCTCTCCCAGCTATGGGTAAATAGCAAAACAGACTGTGTCTGATAGCCTTGGTTGGCAGTCAGTCTAGGAGAATGAAAACTCAAACCAGTCTGGAAAATGTTGGGTTCCATCAAACTGTCTTGCCCAAGATACACCATGTCTACTGTGGCTGCAGTACATATAGTGTCTCTATGGCTCTTTTGAGTTACAGGGCTCAAGATCGTTATTCGAACTGTTTACAAAAAAAAACACCTGTATCATATTGTCTATAACTTTGAGAAAAGATATATAGATATGTGAAATTTTTTAAGGGATTTTTTTTATAGAGCACTATTTCTTAGTACTATAAATGTTATTTTTAGCGGGTATACATGTATGATTTGCTACCCTGTTTTTTATGTTTTTTTAAACGGAAATTAATAAAAAATGGCCTAGACTGAGAAGTCCTACTAAAGAAAGATTGTACCTCCAATAAGAATTGAACCTGCATCCCTTTTTCCATCAAGGAAACTGCTCCTATAGCCAAACCATGCTACTACCAGTTTGGCTACAGATGTTGTGCTTATAGAGCATTGGTTAGAATTAACCATTTAAGAAACAGACATCACTTGTTAGTAAACCCATAAAAATAGTAATAAGAAATAAATATATGTTTAAACAAAATGGAGGGTAAAAAATATAAGTTCTTCTTGATAGCAAACTTATTTCAATTCAGAGATGTGTGGATGGTTCAGGTTACAAATTAATCATTAATAATATCAGTTCAAATAAGTGTTAGATCTGTTTGTCATCAAACCCCCAAATATATTTTTCATTGTCATTGGCAGAAATCATTACTGAGTATTGTGGTGCTCATCGATATTTCCTTCCATGGGAAATGAATCCTATATTGGATCTGAAGAGATCTCCACAGCCACCATATATTAGGGTAGGAGGGTCCAGGGGTTAGAGAGCTTTGGCTTTTCTTTCGGCCCTCTTTGTCTCTTCTATTTGTTTTCTAGTGTTTTCGAAGGATGTTGTTTGTTCATGGCCTTTTTCAATTTGTTCTTTCTGCAGCTTCCTGTACTAGATTTGTTTGAGAAAACACATATTTGCTTATCAGTAAGCTTTATTGAACTCTGAATTTCAGCAGAATTCTCCTGAATATGCATTCAGAAGAGATCCGTTCATGTGGGAAATGGATCATAACACATTCTCCCCTGCCTTATTCTTACAGAGGGAAGAAATCCTGGAATCAAGCAGGTATCCTTTGCTGTCTGTGAGGCTGTGTCAGATTGCCAAGAGCATGATGAGGTTCTTGCTCTTTCTTGTTAGAACTGGATTTAATCCTGCAACATTTTTGTAATCTACAAGTGGCTTGTTCATCCGCTGAAGTATCAGTAGGTGAGTGAGCACTCTTCTGTGAAACCTGTTTGTCACCACTCGAGAGACCAGAACTGAACGCTTCCTCATAATATTCAGCAGGAGACCATGTATCTGTTTCTTCAAAGTCCATTAAAATGTCTTGACGAGAGTCTTCACTTAGGCTTGTGGGTCCAATTTATTCCCAGCTAGAGCCAAGTCTCTTAGTGAAACTGTGTCTCACTGTTCATCAGGGTAGCAGACACATGCACACTGGGGGTTGGTGTACAGAAGCTCCCCTTGATCCACCAATGGTTTTTCTTATTCAATCATGTGCATATTTTTAGTAATATCACTCCTGGTTTTGAGAGCAAGGGAATGGGGGGGTCATTCATGGGGTGTTTCATTAGTGGCTGTGCATAGCAACAGACTAATTGCATGCAGGGCCTCTGGGAGTAAATGTTCCCAATTCTCTAAAGCTCTCCCTTTATCAGCAGCTGCTAGTTGAACACTTTTCCAAATTATTCCATTCTCCCTCTTGCATTGGTCATTATTTGAGGCTTATAAGGGGTTATTCTACTTGCTGCTACTCTTTACTGTTGTAGGAATTGCTGTATGCATTCAGTCATAAATGAAACCTCATTATCTGAATGAATATACACAGGTAGTCTGAAGATGGCAAAAACTGAGCAAGGTGCTGGTATGACCATTGTAAAGGTTACATCGGGGCAGGGATTGTGAAAGAAACTGTGAATATTCATCAATTATTCTCAGCATGTATTTGTTAGGAGTTTTCGTTGGGAGCAGTCCTTTAAAATCCAATGCACTTCTTCATAGGGTTGCATGGCTTTTATGACCTTGCTGGTGTTAAGATGATAAAACCTAGGTTTATTTTCAGCATATGTCCTACATGAGTTGGTGATTTCTTTCATATCTTCTACTGAGTGGAGAAGGTTTTTGATCTTCATCATATGGACCACTAGCAGTATAGCCTGGATGTAACAGTAGGAGATAGATCAAGTATCGACCATCATAAAGTCTGAAAAATAAAATTGACAAAGATTATTGTTTAAGGTTGACGGACATGCATGTCTTAATTAGTTTATTTTTTTTTTTTTTTTTATAAATTGGTCAAACCCAAATTCAAACAAAAACATTGTTTTCAATCGTTATGGGTCTATCGATTGAATTTGAATAGAATTTTATTATAAACAATTGTCTTGTAAATGGAATTTTTAAAGCATTCTGAATGTAAAAATAAAGAAAAAAATTGTGCAAGACAATAAGAAACACTACCTGCCAAAAAAAGTGAAGTTTTGTTGAAATCGGTCGAAAAATGTAGGAAATCCGATCCCATATATAAATGAACACACACACACACACACACACACACACACACACACACACACAACCTGGGTTTTATAATAAGTATAACTCGATATGAGTTATCTCCCTTTCATTCTAGTGACAGAATCGTGTTTTATCGTGTTTTCAAATTGATTTCATGCAAAAACAATTGTGTTTTTCCAATTTTTAGCACTGTCAGAACCACCGCAAGGTAATTTTATGCAGTCCTGTGAAGTTTTGTTGAAATCGGTTGAAAAATGTAGGTAATCCGATCCAATATATAAATGTACAGACACACACACACAATCTGCGTTTTATAATAAGTAAGATGTATGTAACACCTGGGTGGTAGTACAACTCTCTATGTAGTTTCTTTAACTCCTCTTTGAGAGCAGCCAAGCTACATGCATGAGAGAGAGCATCCACAACTGCATTTTCTTTAACCATGGCAATACATTATGTCAAACGAGTAACATGAGAGTTCAATCACCTGGCTATCTTCTCATTTTTAATTTTGCTTGTCATTTTCAGGTTAAACATGAATGGGACTGATTTTTGATCTGTAATCAGTTTAAAATGTTGTTCGATCAAGTAATGCTTTCATTTTCTCAGTAATTTTATAACAAAGGTTTCTTTCTCTATTGCAGAATGCCTATATTCAAATTTAGAGAGGTTCCTGGAGAAAAAGGTTATGGACTTCCCCAATTGTCTTAAAGAGGTGGCTATGGTGCATCCTGAGGCATCTGTCTCTATTACCATATGTAATGTATGATCGAGCATAGTAATGGCCGCATTTGCTATGCCCCTCTTTAACTCATTAAAAGCTTTCCTTGCTATGAGAGATAATGGGAAGTTTGATAGGGTTGTTAAAATGTGGATTTTGCCTGAAAAAGACAATATCCAATGGGAATAGTGTGCAAACATTCCTAATGTATGGCACAGAGTGGGTAAATCTTTTGGGACTGGTAGGCTGAGTAACGGATTCAGATATTCTGGATCAGGTTTTAGTTTGTTTTTACTTATGTACCCAATTAATTTTATATTTTTATGTCTAAAATAACATTTGTCTTGGTTAAGCATAAGCTTGTATTTTTTAACAGCCATCATGAATAATTTAAGATTTTTGTCATGCTTTGTTCAATTTTTCCAGCTAATAATTACATTATCGACTTCACCTCTCCAATCTCTCTGTCCAAGCCACAATTCATTACTCTACCATAAGGTGATATATATCAATAAAAACATTTGAAATTTGAAATGTTCATTTTATCATAATTATCTTTGTGACATTTATAGGTATCATGATATGAGAACATTTCTATATAAAAATATTTATGTCTAAAACAGGATTTTCTTTTTGTTTTTAAAATGCCCTCATCATCATCACATTAAATTTTAATTTTTCTTTTGTTTTTCTTTTCTTCACGTAATATATTAATAATTTTAATGTTATTTCTTTTTTATTCATGCAATATATTGAAATGTCAATTGCTATTTGTTTTTAACCATTTTATTGTAGGTTTTTGTTTTCTGACATTCCATAAAAGGAAATCATATTTTCAAAGATAATGATGTCGAATGGCAATACTGCTACTTCAATTCGCTACAGGATATAGTCATCAGTAGAACCAAATTCTGCCAGTGTGCTTCTAACAGAATCCTCTCATAATTCAATGAACTGGGCCCATGCTATGGGCTCGTTGAACGAATCTATGATATGCCCTCTCACTCTACTACATCTCAATTTTCATAAGGTATTATTCATATAAAATACAAATTTAATTCTAACCCTAACTATGTACAATAATGTATGATACATAATATAGGTGACCAATTCAGTAAGAAAATAAATACAATGTATCTAAATACAAATTAGAGACATGTCATAATAGACTATTCTCACTTAAATAAGTGAACAATGTTTTGTGGACATTTTTAACAACATTTTGAGATTTTTCTTGTTAAAAAGTCAATAATTTTGACATATTCAACATTATGAATAAATACTAGTGAATTTTATATCGTGCTTTTTTGAGACTTTATACGAACAAAATAAATTTACGGATTTGGACAAAAAAAAAAGGATCCAAAAATGTCAAAATGTGCACAGCATTTTTCATCCTTTACTTTCAGTTGTGCTTTGTTTAATTTGTAATGTATATAGTTGTAGCTAGAAAAGGTAAATGATGATAAGATGGCAAGGGTCACAAAGCACTGCCTGTGGTCCGCAATCTAGTGTTATCAATGAATATATATGCAATGAGCTTGAAGTTATAGGCTTACCACAGTGAAAATGATATAGTATTAGGTTGATTCATAAATTATTTCCATTTTTTTTATTAATTTTATTGCTCAAAAAATGAAGTAAAATTACATTTTATTCAATTCTTTATTCACATTGACTTGTTGCCTATTATTAAGTAGCTCTTCAAAAAGCTTATTCCATAAATTTTTTGATGTGAAAGAGATTTTTGACAAACTCTTGAATTTGGCTTTCTTTAGAGAAGGACTTCACCATCAAAGCACTTTGTAGTAATCAAAAAGAGAATTAATCAATTGCTGTAAGGTCAGCTGAATACAGCAGGATGGGTAAAACAAGCAAACTAAGTTATAAAATTTTTCTTATGTTATTTTTGCAGTATGCAACAATGTGTTGTCATTTTAGCTTTAATCTACTGTAATCCACTAAGATATGTTACTGTTTCTTTTTATTTGGTCAAGCTAGCTCTGATATTCATGAGTCTCTTATGACAACCATCACAGTCCTGCATGAAGGGTGGAAGGTCATAAGGGAGGTATTCTGTATCATAACATAGCTGTTCAATGTAGGTGGTTGTTGGGTGACCAACCCATCTTGCTAGGTGTCCAGAACAGTAGATCACTTGCATGTTATTATTTGGCTCACAAATGTTATTATTTGGCTGCAAAACACATTCTCTTTTCACATAAGATTGTAGAAATATCAAGGATAGGTTCATAGTTGCGATTTAGTTGGATGTTGTCTCCAAGAGATGTAATTATAGCTCTCAGCATCCTAGTGTAGGTTCTATCAAGCTTAGACATCAGGGTTTTTAGCTAATGTCCAGACAATGGTACCATACATTAACACTGCCTCTACAGTGTTGGGAAATAATTTCTGTTTGAGGTTGTCTGGTAGATCAGATTTCCAGACTACATTATTCAAGATGGCCCAGTCTTTAGCTATCTGAATTTTCACATCATTTTTTGTAGAATTTATTTCGTTTCCTAGGTATGTAAAAGATTCAACAGATTTTATTGATACACCTGAGACAGTTTAAATATATTACACTGAAATGGTGTGTCCCTACCAGATCCAAAGCTTAAGTTCATGATCACTAGATGACAGTAACACATGTATAACATATCCAGATTTATTAACTGTCATGTGTGTTTAGTATGCCATGGATGATACATTTGTGATTCCAAATGGTTCTCAAAAATAGAAATTACTTATGACTTACCCTAATATATACATATATTAGATTTTGTCATAATTTGGGAATTAAGAATAACCACTCTGAAAATAAGACTAATCAAACACAGAATAAAACAAAGATGCTGAATGGCTAAATAAAGGACCAATCCCTGCCTCAGTAAGTGTCACATGATTCTGGATATATAAACATCAAATTCAATGACCCACCCTCTTTCCTTCCACCTTGTTATTCAGACAGCATGAAGCAATGCTGCTACCTTCATTCCACACCTAGCCAGTTATATCAGGTTACAAAGGAACAGTATTTGCTACCTGAACAGTAATTACTGCTACCTAGAAAAGCTAGCCAATACCTGAAAGGACTTCTACTTCAACAGGTTCTCTTGAAAAGATACCCAAATATCTTTTTTCTAAGCTACGTCCACAATTTCCATATTTCTCTTTCTCTTTGGATAGTAAATACATTTAAATAGTACAGGTTGTTATGTTTTTTCTCTTCAAAGGTTGTCCTCTAGTTGATGCCAGTACACATAGCTTACAACTAATATAGGAATTAAATCCTATATATATATTTTCAACCAATAAGATCCCATCATCAAGTTTGTTTGATAAGCAATCATTACAAGGAAAAATATATATTTGGCGGCCATAGTTGTATATCTACCATATGTTATTTTTGGACTATTTAGAAAAAAACAATAATAACTCCCTTCTCCACTCCTGCAAATTCAAGAAAAAGATTTTCATGAGCCAGTGTGAAATTATTTTCTAACCAATGAAAACGTTGTATTCAAAAAGTTCACACCTCTGTGATTAATTAGATTTTTGATCTCCCTTATAGGTATAAAATTCAAAACAATTTTAGGTGACTGTTTCATCTAGATGTGCATACACATGCATCAACACACACACACGCATACACACACAAACAAAAGATGAGATGAGCCAGTAGCCACTGACGAAGACCTTGTCCATGCACTTACAGAAGCATTAGGCTGACCACCATAAATTGTCTATCCACACATCTCACATCACCCTAAGAGCACTTAATTATTTTATAAAATAAACTTCACTCCAAGGAAAATTGAATATTTTATTATTGTATATTTCTAATGAGAATATATAAATGTTATTTCAATTGACGTTCTGCTTCTATTTTTCCTTTACAACCTTTTTTTTATGTTTCATTTAAAAGATGTGTTGTTAAATGTTTGGAATCCTGACACTCATATAGCAACAAAAACCTGAGTAAACAGACCTCAAAACTAATCATTCATAGACTTAGGGTTGCCATGTTATTATAGATATAATCACCAAAATAAATAATTTCTTTGGAAGAAGAAAAGAAAGCAAAATAACAATGAAAATAATTTTATTATCGGCAAATAAAATCTTAATGTACTTTATTTGCATGTTATCAAAACAACCCTAGTGGAGTTCATAAAAAGAACTTCTGTATAGGTTAGAGAAAGGTAGATTTCATGTGCAGATGCGCACAATGCATATGAGAGATTCAGCTAAACAAAACCTGGACAAAAGAGATTGCAGAAGTTTGTCAGAGGTGTCAGTTGTTAGGAAGACTTGTGTTTGATGTGCTCACAAGAGAACCAACCGATTTGATTTGGGAATTCTTTTAGATCTGTTTATAGAAACTCAGAGTGAGCTTGGCACAAGAAATTAGCTTTGAAAATAGGTTCCGCCTCCGGTGAATGTAGTTGCAGCTTGTGTACGAATTGTATGAGAAAATGTATGTTTTGTGAAGGGATAAAGGTCATAATGTCAGATAAAAAAGTGATATTTAATGAGTGGAAAAAACTGTAATTCTTTTAAACTTTGTTTTCCTATATTCCTTTGTAGTGCACACAACTTTGCAAATTAAAAAGTAGTGATTTTATTACATATAAAAATGGCTAAATCAGGAAAGAAAGAAAAACATGTTGAAAAATAAGAATCAAAAAACTAACATAATCTTTTATAAATTTGTATGAGGCTAGATTCCCCAGGGATACAGGAGTTGTGATTTTAGCACCTAGCTACAGCATATGGAAGAAAAACTTGGAGAGTTGAGTTACTAAAGGGAATTAACTGATACTGACATATCCAGAAAAAAATGGAATGTGGAATTAGGACAATCTACCCCGATAGACTAAATAAATGGCTAGGTTCAAAATTCCACTGTATATCTTCTGAAGAAGGCCTAAGCATACAATGGCTGGAACATTGTAAATATGGCAATAAACATGATAATACCAGTCTAAATGATGTAAATAGTGGAAATGACTAAATTTTTTTCTGTATGCCTCCCCATCATATCAGTTAAATGAAACAAGTAACACATAAGAAATTTTTAATTTTTCAATCTTTTATGTTTCTAACAAATTGCATTTACAATGTGAGCAGTAACATTTAATAATTACAACTTTTTAAAAACATATTTTGATAAATTTGTCATCTGTGTTATTTATTTTTAATTCAAATTTTAAAAATTGCCATATCTAAGCAATATTTCTGTCAATAATTTTTTTTTTAAATTTGTCATGTTTGTATAGAAATAATCTATACCAGCCTTGTCAAAATTCAGTCATAATTTAGAAAAATATCAGTGTATTTACATAAAAAAATTTAATCTTGGCATCTAATTTTTTTATAGTTGTAGAGGTAATGTATCTATTTTTTTTTTAAATATTAACATTTTTACAGAATCCTATAATTTTATGTCTGGCAATGTTAGTTACAATTTTAGTTCCTGCAACATTCATAATAACCATTGATGTCGTGTGACATTTTTCATTACAACAGAGTAGTCAGAGTGGAAAAGATTTTATACAATTCTGTAAATAAGTCAAAATCATTTGTTTAATTTGGTTTTCTTACAATTGTAGTGAATTATTTAAAGTTGTTGTTATTATTGCTAACTATGTTCTTCTACTTTTCAGATGACAATTATGGTGATTGTTAATGCTAATCCTCCCAAGGATTGAACTCTTCATCCTTGGTTAACAAATATTGCTGAATTTCCCTGTCCCACCTGCTAATTAAAAACGAGCTCACCCTATGCACTTTTTTATCTTTCACATAACTATTATGGAGATTGCTAATGCTAATCCTCTCAAAGATTGAACTCTTCAATCTCAGATAACAAATATTAAGGAATTACCCTGTCCAACATCAGAAACATCCAAGATTCATTTGCCTCTGGGATCTATGCTGGGAAATTTCAGTGCTTAAGCAATAATAATAATAATAACGTTGTGACAAATATGGCGACAAAGATGAGGACAATAGTCCGACTAATGTAAATACTATAATAATAATAATTATTATTATTATTTTTATTATTAATACAAAGATTAGAAAAATATTCATATGATTCTCTCATGGTCAGCTCTATGTAGCTATGTCAAGAATAGGTAATTGAAGTAGACTTGGCATAAAGACAAAAAGAACATTAGAAAATAAATGTTTGCTGAAAATGTTGTTTATGTGGAAATTTTATCATGTGAGTAACAACAAAGTTTTAGAGACAATGGAAATGAAAAGGATACTTATACTGAACATCAGAAAGAGACAGTTGAAATTATCTAAGGCAAATAATGAAAAAAGAGGGCTTGGAAAATTTGACACTTTTAGGTCATACTGAAGGCAAGGAACAGAGAAAGGCACCACATAACCTACCTAGCGAGCTTGAGTTAATGTTTGGTGGAACAAAGTTTATGAGAGATAACAAAAAGACAAAACTTAAAAGCTACAAGGGAAATGAAAGTGGGGAGAGCCATGATCAACAATGTCCTGAAGAGTCATGGCATAAAGAAGAAAAATGGTTGAGGAATGAGAGTCTTGATTTCAATTTGTTTGATAAAAATAAATTACATTGGACCTAAAGAAGTTTTTCACATTTTAATGCAAGCATGTTCAAATACTTTTGACATTCATTGTCATAAACCAGAGTTAATGATTTATGGTTTTTATTCTTGAAGAATAGTAATGGTTATATTAGCTGTTTCATTTGGCTTTCATTAACCAAGCAACCAGTACTACTTTCAGTTGAAATTTTTAAAATCTTTTTTGTTCAGTACCATGTGCTATCCATTTTAGTTGTTGCTACTGTTGATAGTCCTCAAGTGATGTAGTTTTTGTTATTTTATACAGTTCTTTGATTCTGAATCTTTACTGCTAGTCCACAATGTTCAAAGGATGCTAACCTTTGCCTAGAACCTCAAATTTGACTCACTCAGAGTATTTTTTAACAGAGGAAAACAAGTCATGCCATACATGTTTGTTTAAATGAATGGCAGAAGAGGGTTTAGGAGCAATAGCAAAAAGACAAGATTTACTAACAACTACAAAGAACAGAGTATTGTGGAGAGCCATAATCGCCAACATCCTGAAGTGACACTGCACATGAAAATTTAATTTCCCCTGTTTGTAGAATGGGTATTCAGCTAGTTCATAAAATAAATCATTGTTCTTTTAGTTTTTTCTTTCAACTCCAAGCATTTACATGAATTTCAAATATGAGTATCTGTTTCTGTTAATTTAATTATCTTATTTATAGTGCATATGCTCTTAGGAAGATGAATAATAGTTATGTAGTGATAACAACAAATAAATTACTAAATAATGCCCAACCTCTATTAGTAGACTATGAAGTAGTCTGGAATCAAAATAATTAATAATAAAAGAAAAATTAAATGATAAAAAAATAAAAATACTTTTGCTCTTTTTCTTTCTCAACAGCCGAAGAAAACAGAAGCCCTGGACAGTTTTTTGATAAAATATGTTGCCACCAACAGATAAGCAAAACTTTGTTATTTCTGTATACATATATATTCTTTAAACTATACAATCATTTCTCTGAATTGTATACTAATGCATTTTGTCATTTTGTTGATGCTTATCTCATTGTATTGTTATATGATTTTTTTTGCGATATTATAATTCTGTTGTAATCTGAGGATGCAAAAAAGAATATATATATATATATATATGTTAAGAAATGGACAAGGTCCGACAATTTATTTATTAAAGACATTTTTTTTTTTTTTTTTATGTTTAACGTTGTTATTTTATAGATACAAGTATTTAAGCAAATGCTCTGTTTATGATAAACAGTATTAAATAACATTTACCGGCCTGAATGTCCGAGAAATTTTTCATAGAAAATATTCGTTCTTTTCTATGAAAAATTTCTCGGACATTCAGGCCGGTAAATGTTATTTAATACTGTTTATCATAAACAGAGCACTTAAATACTTGTATCTATAAAATAACAACGTTAAACATAAAAAATATATTTATATATATATATATATATATATATATATATATATGCTTTTAAAATTGGATATAGAAACCCTGACAAAGTTTTAAATTTGACAAATGGAAAACTTTTCATGAAAATAGATTTGATTATACATTTCACCTTTCAAGGCTTCATCAGAACCAAAAATGAAAGAATGAAATGTGTGTATGTGTATTTGTGTGTTATATGTCTTGGAAAGGGACAAATTTGTTTAAAGTAGTAGTTTTGGACTACTGTAACCGGGTAGAACAATCTAGCAGGTAACCGTAATGAACTGGTCCACATCATAGTGGTTGGCTATAGGCGTAGCCAATAGGCATCCAATAGGCATCGTCTTGTACCTCCACATCAGTCTGTATTTATGGCTGACACCAGCCAATTATATTACTGTTAGGGGGAATCCAGATGTATGCATATTCATTACATCAGTGTGTATGCTTAAATATTTAAGCATACATACACTAAGTACACATACACACATTTCATTTATCATATACATACATACATACATACATACATACATACATACATATACATACATACATACATACATACATACATATATATATAACTGGGAACTGATCTGCTTGACCCTCATACGTCGAATTCGACGGAGAGTTTTTATATATATATATATATATATATATATATATATATATATATATATATATATATACATACATATATACCAGGTGTAACAGCAAAATTGTTCAATTGTTAGCTTAAGCTTTGAACAGCTGTATCTTAGAAATGATTAAAGATATCTTACTGGAATTCTCTGAAGTTTTTATAACACTATTGGACTCTACTTTGAACAAGAAGAATGTATTTAGCTCTAACTTGAAATGAGGATCCCTCTTCCTGTTGTGACCTCCTGATCAAGTTTTCCTCTATACTGTCCCCTCCTTTTTAAACTTAATCACTGTTCTCTTGATGGTTCTTGAATGGACTTTGAAGATGGAAGCCAGATTATGAATAGTGGTACCATTACTGAAAGCCTGAATGATCTTTTCCCTCTCATCATTGCTCAGCTGGGAAGATATAGTGGGGATGACACAAAATGATTTTAACCTGTTCTCTTTCTAGCTCAATAACTCAAAAGGTTTTTTTAGTGATTCTTATGAAAAATGGTCTCAAGATGGTTAAACCTTATCTGAAAACCTAGAAAAAAGAAACAATTACTTTAGTGCTTTTTTTTAGATATTAAACATTTTGTGGAATGGATAATTACTCCATGTTGTTACATGATTTGGACAATTTGTCTGTTACAGCTGGTATATATTTATTAAAAATATACTTTCAGACAAGGCCAATGCATCATCAGAACACCCACAACAGTTATCTAACCTTATAGGTTATTATAAAATGAAACATTCAAAAGAAAAGAATTGTTTAGAGTCGTGTAAGTAGATATATCTTCATTTCTAATGTGGAAGATAAATATCAAATGACATCATTGAAAAGATTTTTACCTCAACTTTGCATTGCAGCAGCTGCTGTAGAGAAAACAATAAGAATTGTCATATTCATAATATAGACCAAGTTGGCATCTCTTTATCTTACATAGAAAACTGGGCATCTGATGACCTAAATGTTCTGGTCAACTACATTGACTGCTTTTATATGTTTAACGTAATATATTTATTGGTTTGTCTCAGTCACTCACATCCTATCTATAAGAGAAAAGTTCTCAGACTCTTCAAGAAGGGATTAACAGAAATTCTGATGCCTTGCTATTTAGTTAAAATTTAAGAAATCTGTGTTTATCGATTTACTCACTTTGGTTCTTTCATATCTATCTAAAAATTGTATCATGTTTATTAATCAAAATTAAAAGACTATTTTTGATATTAACTTTAGTAAAGATAGGTTGTGTCTGGTGTACTTTTTCTTACAAAACTGTAAAATTCTTCAAAATCAAAATATTTTTCTGAAAACGAGCCAACTCTTTAAATAGTCTTGTCAAATCCAGACTTTCTTAATGATGCCATGCATCAAATCCAACTCATTGAAAAATGTCTGAAATATCAACTACATACGACCGCTTTTTAGATTGATGATTAAAAATGGGCTCAAATGAATAAATCCTATAACTTTATCTTTCATAAGACCCTGTACACTGGCAGTGAAAAATCCCTAATAAAGAACTTTACCAATTAACATAAACTATTTCATATGACTACTTCCAATAGCAACAATAGCAAAAATGGCTAGCAAATATAACTAGAATGGAAAATAATGATATAATCAAGATGCTGGCTTTCCACACGACCAAAGAGAAAAAGATTGGAAGAAAACTCCCATGAATACAAGAAAAAATCATAACAGTGGATTTAAGAAGTCTAATTACTTGAAAAACTCTTTTAATAAAAAGATTTTATAAATTTAAACCAAAAGGAAAATTAACTGTACAGTCAGTGAATGCAATAATGTTTCCTGTATGAAAATGGCAAACTATAGCATTTTTTGTTGTTATATCTTATCTTCTTCTCGCCCGTTACTATATGGTTTGGGTAAAAATAAGTCACCACTTTGTTGTGGGATTTTACACTGTTGATTCAAGTGGGTTGATGCTTTAAATATTTATGGGCTCCTGGAACATTTGTCCAACCAACAATATTGGCAGATTCATGTGAGTTGGGTAAAAATAAGTAACACAAAAAGTAAGTTTAAAAGAAAACAGAAATTATATGCATGTATTAATAAAATTAATCACATGTGTACACAATTGAAATGAAAGTAAATAACATTGAAACTAAGTATAAGAATGTGCTTGTTTGTTTGTTTGTGTGTGTGTGTGTGTGTGTGTGTGTGTGTGTGTGTGTGTGTGTGTGTGTGCATGATAGACAAGTGCATATATGTGCATGTATGAGAAATTACAAAATTAAAAGACCAAGAAAAATGAATGTGCCTTCTCTATTTACATTTTACACCATTTGGAAGCATGAGTTAGAAAGAGGGCGAGCTTGCCTTTTTATAGACTTAAATAGCACCACCTAATGGGTGCTTTTGGCAAAGTCAAGTCTGGTGAACCACAATCGTCATACCAGCTTCATAATATACTCACCCCATGGAAGTTTAATTTACAGAGCAAAATAAAAAAAAAATAATCTGCTATAGATGTCTTTTTTGAAACTTTTATTTTAGTTTTAATCTAAATTTAAATTTAATATTTAAATTTAAAATTTAAATTTAAATTTAAATTTAATACTTTCAATACACAAAATATTTTCTGCATTCCAAAACTCATTAGGTTTTTTCCACTCAATTTAAATTAGTTTTGAAATACAGCAAAGTATTTTGTTTAATGAAAATATTAAATTTAAACTGAAATTAAAACTAAATATGTTTTTTTGAATTAATTTTAAACCTTAGGTATCGCATTTCTGTGGAGGTACCTATAAATATATATGAACCATGTGCAATGTGATATATTTTTTATTTACCTTTTATAAAGATATAAATCTGAAAATAAATCTATTTTATTCAAAATTTATTCAAAATTTACAAGATTATCAAAATATGTAAGAAAATAGAGATGCTCTCAGCCTATTTGAGTGAATTGAGTAAATGGAAGAATTCCGCAGAAAATGCATTTTTCCAAAATTTATAATTACAGTAACTCATCACTATTTTATTCTTCACATATATTTATTTATAAAATGGTAAATAATAAATATTTCATTATAGTTGGTTCATATATTTTTATAGTCTTGGCAATATAAAATCATTCTTGTAAATAAGCAATCTATAAATAAATAGTGTTTAATAACTTTGTTGTCAATTCTCAAGAATAAAGAAAATATATAAATCAATTTTATATGTTTTAGTTTTATTAAAATTTTAATCATCACTTTTTAAAGTAATAAAATTTGCCAAGGGAGTCAAAACTGTATACGGCAATAACATTGTCAAGAGAATAACCATCCTTTTCAAACACCATCTTTTTTGCTGACATAAAGGCTAAATATTGATGAAACTTGAATATATATCTTGGAAGTTTTTGTTGTCCATGTGGAAGCCACTTCTCAAACTATGCTGGTATAAATGATTCAGTACTTGATTTGGATATTATGTTAGATATTTTTTAAACATTATTTAAGACAATGAACCCACTAAGATGTAAGGGTTTATTGAGTATTTGAGAATACATGGTGCCATGGGTAAATTGTTGCCATTCAATATTTTTAATTTTATGCATATTCATTGTTTGCTTTTGATTTTGCTAACTGCACAGAATAGTAGGGTCATCTGTGAGAAAAAGATAACCATGACAAAATTCACTCCACCAGAAATTTGGAAATGGCATGCTGTACTGCTTGACATTTATACTGAGGACAGGGCAAAGTATTCAGAAAGAGTTGCATGAGTCTAATGGTGATTATGAAGGTGTTTGGAGTGATCACTAGTGATGGCAATATTATGCCACCATTCATCTTCTCTCAACACAGAGGCATATATCAAGTACCATCAGGAAGTAATGCTTCCTTGGGTCAAAAAGATGGCAGCAGGAAGAACCTATGTCTGACAACAGGACTCTGCACCATGCCATACAAGCAGAAGTACTCAATCATGGCTGTCAGACATTTTCTGTGACCATATCACCTCTTACATCTGGCCACCTGACTCCCCAGACTGAAATCCCCTTGATTATTATATGTGGGGTGCAGTTGAGCAAGAGACCAACAAAACTCCTTGTAAAACCAAAGATGAACCAAAGGTAAGGATTACGGCAACATTGACCAGCTTAAACAAGGAGACTATCCAGAAGATTTGCAAGAGATTCCAAATTTTTCTGAAGGCTGTGGTTGAAGCCAATGGTGATTTTATTAAATAAATTTACTCTCTAGTATTTCAAGATATTTTTGTGTAATTTGGGTAGATATATCTGTTAAAGTGAGAGATCAGTGTTATTTTAATTTTTTGCCTAACATAGACGACAATTTATCCATCGCACCCTGCATGTCAAAAAGAAAGCATTATTAAGGAAAGAGAACAATAAATGAATGGGAATTAAAAAGACAGAACATAATGATTGGTATTGCATTTAATGTTTTGAAGATCAAAGTTGACTGGAAAGCAAGAAGCCAGAAGATAGTGCCACAACTGAGAAGTGTGAGAGAAGAAACTGTCAGCATAGAACTTACAGTTTCATCTAGCCATTTCAACTGTAAAAGGATTAAACCTTGCCACCAATCAAGTACTGTGCATAAATTCATAAAGCAATAAGAAAAGCTCATAAAAAATTACTATAAAAATATTTATAGAAAAGGCCCAAGAAGCTATATTATAGTATTTCCTGTGTCATAAAGTTGAATATTCTTAATTAATGTCTTCATTTGATTGCTGCCAACCTCAATTGTTCCTAAGTACTGTTGAGTATAAATCAGCAAGAAATCTCCAGTACAAAATTTTGCAAATCACTTTTTAAAACACTCTGAATACAATCTTCATAAGCTTCACAATTCTATTTTTTACATCCGATTTGGATATTTAACAATTTTTTTTAACATCAACTTTAGGATCCAATCTGTCCTACTATAAAAAGCAATGTTTTTGAATAAAACTTGCTGAAGCTAAATACTTTTAATGCCATCTAACAGTAAGGATAGAAGTATCATTTTATTTCTTAATGATCACTGGTAATTGATTTCACTCTAATTGTCAATACATTTTTATAGTAAACTTAATTGCAGTGCATTTCTATCATGTAATCATGAGCAATTCACAAATGCACACACATACAGACACACGCATGCACACACACATACACACAACAAACATCTTCTTCTGTAGTTCCTCTTTTTAAGAACTTGAGTGAACCCACTGGTCCATTGAACTTTTAACCTATTAATATTCTTTTTTATATATTTCACTTCTCTGGGTCAACTGCCAATCTATGTTAACAGTTATTGGCAAAAGTGTCAAGCTTTAGATGAGAATGGTGAAGCTGCTGTCTTAGATATCTTGAAGGTGTTTGACAGGGCTTGTCTTGAAGGTCTTCTTCACAAGTTGAGGGGTTATGGTGTTTCTGGCTGAAATTTTGATTTGATTAAATCTCATCAAATTGTGAAACGAAAGTTATCTTGAATGCTCACTCTTCTTGATTTTTTTTACATTAATACACGTGTCACCCACATCTATATATTAGGACATACTTCATTTCTAATTTTCATCATTCTCATCTTTCCTGTTCTCAACTCAGTATCTATGCAGAGGATACAGCCATTTACTCTTGTCTTATTTGTCTGATAGGTTCAATAAATTCAAATTGACAGCTAATCGTGAAAATGATCTTCAATCATGGAACAAGAAATTGTTTGTTGATTTCAAAGCCACCAAAATGGAACTGTTATTTTTTACTTGACAAAGAGAACCTTTTTTGCCTTCCACCAGCATGGCTGATGCTAACCACAAAGAGAGAGTGCCTTCTTAGAATAATGTTTTCTGCTGACAGAATATTAGAATAATTACATTGAATCAATGGCTTCGTTAAGGGCTCAGAAAGTTGGTTAACTGATTCATTGTAGACAATTTTTATAAGTTTGCCATTCATCTATGAATCACATATTGCTCTCTTAATGGAAGAATCTGCAATGTTATAAGTACTGACCTTGCATCTTGGATCCAATCACATTTTCTTCTAACATTACATAGCTTCACTTTGCCTTTTTTATAAATACTTTCATGGTAATTGTTTTGACAATCTTTCCTCTTTGATAACTTGATTTAATGTATTTAAGAACAACACTAGATTGGCAGTTAGGTCTCATCATTTTCCTGTTGATTTCACTGATTGATGTAACTGTAAAATCTAAAATAGTTTCCTCTCTGAGACATGTTGCTTTTGGAACTTTCTTTTGGCTTCTTGATTCATTGTCAAATAGGATCTTCAAAAATTAAATTTAGTATCAATCATTTCCTTCTGTCTCCATGTATCCTGTTCTTTTATCATCCTCTGTCTCTCCTCAATAATGATTTTGGTAAAGTTGCAGATTAAGCCCCATAAACCAATTGTAATGAAAATTTTCATTCTGGTGTAAATTTGCATGCTTTTTTCGAAAATAACACTTAAAGTTTGCAGAATAAAACCATTTAGGAGTTATCGACAATATAAGTCCAGCTTCATTTGCATCGTGGTTACAGCCCAGCCATTATTACTGGCTTTGTTTAAATATTGTTGCCTCGAATAGTAATGGGTGAAAACTTTACTTGTCTTGATTACTGTGTAATGCATGAATTTTAACTTAAATTTTGTGAATTGCACAGCAATCATGACAAGTAAGAAGATAAGAAGATCAGTAAAAAGCCTGTTAACTAAGTAAGCTTTTGTGCATTACAACTCAAGATAAACGTATGTAAACAACGCTAGTAATGGTAGGCAGGCTAGACACAAATAAGGCCAAAATTATATTCTCAATAACTCCTAAACGATTTTATTCCACAAATTTTTATTGTTATTTTGGAATTAATCAGGCAATTTCACACCAGAATGGAAATTTTCATTACTATTGGTTTCTGGGGCTTAATCTGCAAATTTACCATAATTTTTAGTTCCTTTGGCTCTTAGTAAGCCATTGCATAGTTGGCTTTCTGGTCATGCTTAGGGTGAAATGATCAAATATATATAAGTATATCAAATATATACATATAATAATAATAATAATGAACTTCGGTTTCAATGTATGAGGATCTGACAGCTTAATTGATTCAGTTATTAAATTTTGTGCGATAATCTTAAGTGGCACTTAAGACTCGCTAGGGATTTACAAAAGAGGCCACATATGGAACAAGAGTGAGATTGTGGGATGAGATTGTTGTTAAATTGGCTGACCTTTTAGATCTTGCTCTCACTTCTTGAAGACGATTCAGACAAGCAGAGTGAAAACTGCTGAGTCCACTAAATCTCTATTCTACCCACTCCAAGACTAAGCGCTCAAGGGCGTTATGTGATATATTGACAGCTGACAAGTGGATAAGAATGAACGAATCAAGGTAAACCGCCAGAAAACCCACACAAGTGATTTGATTAAAGGTGAAGGCTTGTGCCGAACCATCTATACTTTTCAGAACTATTGATACACTCAATCGGTGCAAATAAATGCCACAGACACAGCAGACAATAGACCTCAGGCTTTTCGTGTAAGAGTTTTCCATCTCCTAGACTAGTCATGTTCTATAACACTAAAGGGCTTGATCAGCCCTGGTAGGCACTATATGCCCATAGCTGGGACTCAAACAGGTGCTACCATCCCAGGTCAGGGCGGACATGGGAACGACAGCCATTAAAAGGTGCTTCCATGCTCCAAAAATCCTCCAATCTCCCGGTGAGAAGACTTGCTGCCAGATGTAGTTTATCATCATACCCAGGACATGTATATATATATATATATATATATATATATATATATATATATATATATATGAATGAGAAGACAAGAAGAAAATTATACTTAGTTTTAACGAATGTTTTTTTCATCCTCTGACGGACTTTATCAAGTCAGATGTGATGGTTTTATTTTGCGACAAGTATATATTTGACAGTTACTCAAAATTTTTAAATTTAAGAACCCTCATAAATATTAATCAGGTTGACTGAAAAGTTTAGGTGTTAGTACCTAGCTTTCATCATATAGCATTTTTGAAAGGAAATTTTAAAAATTAAAGGCACTCATAAATATACAACAGGTAGAATCAAATGTGTTACATCAATTAGCATACTTGAGAAAAGAATTCTTTTTTGCATTATACATCTCTGAAAATTGAAATGATGGATTCAGCTGTTTTCCTTTGATTTTACAAGACATTTGTTGTGTATATTGGCTTGGGAAAGTAGTATTTCCTTCAAGAAAGAACCAACTGGGAAAAAACCGGGGCTTAGATTGATATCTTGATAATGTTCAATGGCAGCACTCTTAAGGATTTTTCCTTCTGAGTGTGGCATTTTTTAGATCAAAATTGTGCTCAAATTTATTTCTGTGTATGACTAGTGTATTTTTTAAATTGCTATTTATAAGGTCTCTTTTGTGTTCATAGACACGTTTTTTTTTTTCATTTTTGTATTTTTTTCCCCAATGTATAGAGAAGAAAAGCCTAGGCTATTAGTATCGGTGTTTTTAGATCTGATTATATCCAGGGTAGTTTCAGAAGTGGTTGTGATTGTTTGGATGTTGTTTAGATGGGATAAAATATTTTCGATAGTGGATGTTATAGAATTAGTAGGTAGTATTATGCATTTGTTTTTGTTTAATTTATTATTGTGGATAGTGTTTTTATTTTTTTGTGCCTATCTCTTAGCATTGTGGATGAAGTGATAGGGATATTGGAGGTTTTTGAATGTGAATTTCTGTTTCTTCTTTGGGTAGGTATTCAAGGCTGCAAATTCTTAGTGCTCTGAAGTAGAAAACTATAATCATACCAGATTTAATTTTATAAAAGTGGTTTGAATAGAAGTTGACTAGGTGATTTTTGTTGGTAGATTTTCTGTAAACATTCAAATTTAGTTTGCTATTGTTTCTGTGTAACATATCTAATGTGAATGGTTTCATATTCAAAAGTGAAGTCTATTGTAGGTTCAACATTGTTAAGTTGGTTGACAAGATCTGAATAACCACCAAAATTTATTTTGGCATTGAAAAACTAGACGACTCACTGAATAATGGAAGTATACATTTGTTAGCAGGCACCACCCCACAACCTGAAGTTAACCTGACATTGTAAGTAACATATATTGGATACATAAGCTGTCTAGGGAAATTAAAACCCAACCATCACTAAATTAAAAGAGATTTTTCTTTAACCAAACAACTCATAATATCAATATTTCTTAGAAAGTTATTCCTAACATTGCTTGACAATTTAGTTTCAGTTTTGGAACAGGGAAATTTTCTGTGTTGTAATGGAAAATAAAAGAAAATAATTATAATATATATATATATATATATATATTTATTAAAGACATTTTTTTTATGTTTAACATTGTTATTTTATAGATACAAGTATTTAAGCAAATGCTCTGTTTATGATAAACAGTATTAAATAACATTTACCGGCCTGAATGTCCGAGAAATTTTCATAGAAAATATTCGTTCTTTGACAGTAAATTCGACCTTGCATCCTGATTGGAACCGTTTATAGCCTGAGGTGCCTTTACCTCTAGGCTACAAAGAACCAATCAGTATACAAGGTCAATTTACTGCTTAAAGAATTCATATTATATAGATTCATGGAAGATTCTCGACATTTATAAGTAAATGTTATTTATTACCTTGTATCTATAAAATAACAACGTTAAACATAAAAAAAATGTCTTTAATAAATAAATTGTCGGACCTTGTCCATTTCTTAACATATGACGTCATTTGTTTACATTCGATACGCCAGAGCAGTTATGAATGTACGAGATTCATGGAAGATTGGAGTTTATAAGCAGTAAATTCGACCTTGTCTACCGATTGGTTCTTTGTAGCCTAGAGGTAAAGGCACGTCAGCGTATATGATGGTTCCATTATAGGATGCAGGTTCGAATCCTGTCAAAGAAACGAATATTTTCTATGAAAATTTCTCGGACATTCAGGCCAGTAAATGTTATTTAATACTGTTTATCATAAACAGAGCATTTGCTTAAATACTTGTATCTATAAAATAACAACGTTAAACATAAAAAAAAAAAAATATATATATATATATATATATATATATAAATGATAGAAATTAAGGAGTATTTGAGATAATTAAGTAATTCAATGAGTCTAGAAGAAACCTCAACAGAATGCAGAAAGCACTGGATGGCTGTTTCGTCCTATATTTGGGACTCATCAGCAGTGCACATCCACTACTGAGAATTGAAACCTGGACAGCTACATTGACAGGTAAACGTCATACCAACTATACTAACAGGCCTCGGTGATGAAGAGGTAGCAAACTAGACTCGATATTGTGCCGCTCAGTCACATATTCCGTGGTGGAACTCATCCAAGTTCCTTTACCCATAGGACTGTGCCTCCAAGAGCCACGACTACCATCACCAAGCATTAGAAGCTGGTTCAAGCAAGGATATACAAATGATAGAAATTAAGGAGGATTTGAGATAATTAAGTAATTCATCAAGTCTAGAATATATATATATATATATATATATATATATATATATATACACACAGGGTGCAATGGCTAATTTTATATATTTTTTTGTGCATGCGCATTGTTTGATTCTGCAAAGTATGGTAATGTCAGTTGAGCACTGTCTGTGAGAAAAAGAGCACTATGGTGCAATTCACTCTTCCAAAAATTGAGAAACAGCATGCTGTGCCTCTTGGTATTCATGCCAGAAGATCCAATACAAACATTTCTGTGTGTTCGGATGTCAATCTGAGGACATGCAGAGGATTCAGAAAGTGTTGGGTGAGTCTAATGGGGATGATGAAGATATGTCAGCTCAGAAAACTCACTCTGATTGTTCTGATAAGAAAAGAACTCCCAAATTTGTTGGTGAGGGCTTCTGACTCAACACAGAGGAATAAATCAAGTTCCTTGGGGAGGTAGTGCTGCCCTGGGTCAAGAGTGTGACTGTTGTAAGACCCTATGTCTGTCAACACCATGCTACACAAGCAGGAAAACTCAGTCAACGTTGTCAAACAATTTCTGCATTGACATCACCCCTTACATCTGGCCACCTATCTCCCCAGAGTGCAACCTCCTTTGGTTATTATGAGTAAGGCACAGTTGAATGAGAGACCAACAAAACTCTTTGTAACACGAAAGATGAACTGAAGGCAAATATTATAGCAGCATTCACCAACAAGGAGACCTTCCAGAAGAGTTGTAAGAGATTTGAAATTTATCTGGAGGCTGTAGTCAAAGCCAATGGCGAATTTATTGATTAAATTTACTCTTTAGTATTTCATTTTTGTGTAATTTAGGCAACAATTTATCCATTGCACCCAGTACATATATATCTGTGTGTGTGTGTGCGTGTGTTCTGTGTGTGTGTGTGTGTGTGTGTGTGTGTGTGTGTGTGTATATATATATATAATTATTTATTTAAAAATATGATTCCAATGCTATATAATTATATTATTTTCCTAATGAGTTCTTTTCTATTTTCTATATATTTTTTTACACACACACACACAAATATATATATATATATATATATATATATATATATATATATATATATATATATATATATATTCTAATTATATCAAATGTCATTTTTAATTGATATCAGTGTTTGACTAGAATTCCTATTTTTGAAGTAGTGCAAATTATGTCTAAAATAATGTCAGATTAAAAATTGAAATAATTATCTATCTATCTATCTATCTATCTATCTATCTATCTATCTATCTGTATATATATATATATGTAATGGCAATAAAAAAGTTAAGACCAATTTTACGCTTCATAAAAAAAAAAAGCTGACCGGTTTTGCCCTCACTCAACAGAGCTGGAATCAAGGGAACAAATATCACAATATAAAATATAAAAGATGTATAATATGTAATACTAATGGTGGAACAATCTAGATTGAAATAATGTCCTAAAAGACACACCCTCTGTTTACTGAGGTAGAGCTGTCTGGACCTGACATAAATTGTTTCTAATGTCTTCAAATGTAAAGGTGAACGAGTATGATTCAAGATGGAAAAAGAGTCAATGCTAAAATTGATGGCATAATTTGGGCTTTTTATTAAGTGCTTCATAATGGCAGGGCCATATGTATTGTTGACAAAGTCACTCAATTGGAATGTACCATTTCTAATTTTCTAAGGCACATGCTGATGCATTCTAATGTCTAGCCATGGGGTAGGTCTGCTTATATAGTCAGCTCTGCAACTACATTTAAACTGGTAAATAACATTATTAATATGGTGGTGGTGGGGTAGAACATCATTTGAGTAGGCATCCATGTAGACCTAGTGGAAAATATATGTATATCAAATAAAAAATAACAATTCTCAATTGCCGAGCTAATTTGTTTGGCAAATTTGTCACTTCCTATATCCATCCAAGGCAAACAAAAATAAATTGGGCATTTATTAGCCATACTCAGTTGAATTTCAGAAAAAATAGATATTTTTTTCTTACTAATGACTGACCTAATCACATCTAATGGATAACCATTATTAGATAAAATTTTGATGATCGTTTTTATCTCTTCATCTAATCTTGATTTTGAGCAAATCATTAGGGTTCTATGTGTTTAGGTACCAATTAAATTTATTTTCCATTTGTTGGGACAAAATGCATCCTACCGTATATATAAACTGGTAAACATTGGTTTTTTGTAAATCAATGTGATGTAACAAGATGTAGTTCTGGTTACCAATACATCTAAAATTGACAAAGTGGAATTGGTTTCAGTTTCCATTGTATATTTTAATGCTGGATGCATATCATTGAGTAAGGATAAAAATGCATTAGCCTCCATTTCATTCTCAAAGAGGCAAAATGTGTCATCTACATAATGATAATACACTAATGGTTTAATGGTTTCAGAAGATAATTGATTTTCATAGAAAGCCACAAAAATATTTGCCATCGTTGGTCCCATAACTGAGCCCATAGAGATTCCATTGATTTCCTTTTGCATTATGTCATCATACTTATTATAAAACCCAGGTTGTGTGTGTGTGTGTGTGTGTCTGTGTGTGTGTCTGTATGTTTATATATTGAATCGGATTTCCTACATTTTTCAACCGATTTCAACAAAACTTCACAGGACTAGGTAAAATTAGCTTGCGGTGATTCTGACAGCACCAAAAATCAGAAAAAGACAATTGTTTTTGCACAAAATCAATTTGAAAACACGATTAAGAGGCATCGCTGTTGAGAATGAAAGGGGGACAACTCATATTGAGTTATACTTATTATAAAACCCAGGTTGCTTGTGAGTGTGTGTCTGTGTTGATTTGTATATAGGATAAGATTTCCTACTTTTTTCAACCGATTTCAACAAAACTTCACTTTTTTTGGTAGGTAGTGTTTCTTATTGTCTTGCACACTTTTTTCTTTATTTTTACATTCAGAAGGCTTTAAAAATTCCATTTACAAGACAATTGTTTATAATAAAATTCTATTCTATAATGATTGAAAACAATGTTTTTGTTTGAGTTTGGGTTTGACCAATTCGTAAAAAAAAACAAAAAAATAACAAAAACAAAAAAACTAATTAAGACAATTTTATTTTTCAGTCTTTATGATGGTCAATACTTGATCTATCTCTTACTGTTACATCCATGGGCAACGCCGGGTTCTACTGCTAGTTGAAACTAAATTCAACTCATGTAATGGCAAATCTTATTAGCACTACAAAGATATTTTCAGGAATGGCAGCTGGAGATATCTGTCTCCATATAGAAAATCAGTACAGATATCAATAGTTTCCGAAATAGAGACACAGGTATACAAGTTGCTAATGTATCAAGAACACATAAATTTATTGGTAAAGATAAATTTTTGGATATTTTTTGCAAAAGAGAATGAATCTTTTATGCAGTATTTACTATGGTGTTCTAATAAGGGTTGCAACCTAATGTTGAGCTGACCCGACCATAGAAAGAATTGGTCTTAGTGGAATAGCAGCCTTATGGTTTTTTGGTAATTCATATAGATGTAAATGGATAGAGCCCAAAGGCCTAATCTCACTATCTATATCAGAAAGAAGGACACCACTTTTTAACCAGATAACTAATTTTTCTGGAATTTAGTTTCCAAGGTAGCTGTTTCGTCCTGGTTAAGACATTAAACTACATCCAAAACCTGGGTAAGACATTAAACTATGTCCAGCAGCAAGGCCTCTGATCAGGAGGTTTTGAGGAGCGTGGAACCACCTCTTAATTTAAATTACCAGGTCTACCCTGACCCGGGGGTGGTAACACCTGTTAGGGTCTCAGCTATGGACAAATAGTTAACATACCAATAGCAACACCAACAGCAATACATTTTTGAAAAAAATTATTACCAGCAATACAATTTTGAAGGAAATATATTATCAGAAACAGATTTTTGACAAAACAAAATATTACCAGAAATAAAAAATGTTGTCAGCATTAAATAACCCACTGAGGTTGATATGCCATAAAACATAATAAACCAATCCAATCTGAACCAAAAAATACATATTCTATTCAAATGAATCTATCCTAAAAATGTTGTTGGCATTAAATGACCCATTGAATGTTGATATGCCATTAAACAAAATAAACCAAACCAAACCAAGGTAGCTGTTGAATCATGGATATCAATATGTCACCCAGTATTGTACTTTCAGTTGGGTCATGGATTAGATTTCTCTGTTCCACCAGCTTGTGTTAAACATGGTGAAATATTTTTAGAATTTGAAAATCACATTACCCAAATAGCAAGACTTCAAGCATTTTCTGATATCAAAGTGGGGGACCTTAAAGCTAGACTGAATGATCTTGCTCACTGTTATGTGAGTATAACTATTCCCCACTCTGAAATTAGATGGCAGAGAGAACATTATTCTGTTATTAAATCTCTATGCTATAATGACTCTTTAGTAATCACTAGACCTGACAATGTTTCAGGAGTCATTGTACTAAATCATAGTGATTATGTGAATAAAATGATGACCATCTTGAATGACGCATCAAAATGTCAAATTAGTTCCTGTTGATAAAAATAAGCAGACATAATGTTTGCAATTTATTCAATCAGAAATATATATATATATATATATATATATATATAGGTTAAGCATGGTGGAGTAGTGGATGCTTGGATTGAGGAATTGGAGATCCAAGTTCGAGTTCCAGTCGAATCCATTACATTCACTTACATGCTAATACCCTTGGGAAAGGTATGTCTAAAAAAAGGACAACTTTGAATTCAAAACCTGCGGTGGGTCGTTTGGGGACCTTGTGGCATGTAGTGCACCAGGTCTCTGTATTTGGGCTTTCAAAATGTGTGGTTGGTTCTGCACAAAACATTCACCTCTATAATCAAATCCTATGTGCTGATGTCTGGGCTGTTGGTCCCTAGGAAATGAGTTGCTTGAACCTCATATGTCGAATATGACAAGAAAGTCCACCATATATATATATCTATCTATCTATCTATCTATCTATATATATATATATATATATATATATATGCATGTTTGTGTTACCATTGAAATCATCCATGCTAATAAATTTTTGTCATTAAAAATTCTATAAATATCAGAATAAACAGAGATGAATGAAAGATGATGGATGAATGAAAACATCCCAGTGATGATTTATCAGATTTTGCCAAGTTGCCAAAGAAGGACAAGATTCTTTGGTATATGTTGTAACCACGGGAAGGTTACTGAATAGAATAATGACAGAAAGCTTGGTAATGAACAATAATTCTTAAGACATGAACAACACATATAAGATTTGCCAGCAACATGTAGAAGTAGTCAACTGCAAGAAGTGAGTCAAGTGAATTCCACAATGAATCTCCAACTGCAGACCAACATACAGTATTTACTACTGTATTTATGTGAATGGGGACAAACCCATTATCGTCCGTAGGTATGCTACAACAGTATAAAATGCATATATATATATATATATATATATATATATATATATATGTGATTAAAGGCGGAAGGAAAACTTATTTTTGTTGATTTGTTTCCTCCTCTGATATACTTTATCAAAGCAAATTTGCTTTGCTAAAGTCCTTAAGAGGTGGAAGTGAGTCAACAAAGAAGTTAAGTTTTCCTCTTGTCTTTATTCATATTGTCTTTTTACAGATATATTCCCCTCTATATATATATATATATATATACATATGGAGGGAATATGTAATATAATTACAGATATATTCTATATATATATATATATATATATATATATATATATATACACACACACACACACACATATATATGTATGTGTGTGTGTGTGTATTAGTAGGATATAGAATCAAAACAAAAGTGAAGAAATCAGAAAATGTTTCCAATTTTTCTTACATATATATATGTATATATATACTAGCCAAATTACCCATGTCTTGATGTGTGTCACACACACATTTTTTTTATAAGAAAATGATGATTAATTTTAAATCATTGTTACAATTTGTAGAGAAAAATGATGCCTTTCAGTACTACTCAATGATCTGGCCAATATGACCTCCATCTTCTGGTTTTCTCCTTCTAGAAGTCATTCCTGTGTTCAAATTTAAATTTAATTTAAGTCAAAGGGAAAAGGCTTTGAGTTGGGGGGTGCAAATACAACTTGATCTGATCCCTTTGATATGTGTTTGATGCAATACTTGAATGAATGAATTGATGAGCAGATTTCAACCTTGATATGCCAGTTGAATTGTCGCAACAAACATGTATTGTAAGGCACTACCCACTAATTGGTGATTTCTTGCTCAACTTGATGTCCCTATTGTCTCATTTTGATCTTGCCAATATGACCTCTTTCTTCTGGCTTTCTCCTTCTATATTTTGGATAGAAGCCATTGCCTTGTTCAAATTTAAATTTAATTTAAATCAAAGGGAAAAAAACTTTCAGTGGGTGGAGGGGTTGTGCCCCCTGGTGATTCCTTTTGATCAAAATAAAATATATTGATCCAAGTACCCTAGAATAATTCTCTTGTTCAAATTTAAATTTAATTTATATCAAAGGAAAAATGAATTTCAGTTGGGGGATTTGAGCTCTTGGGGGACCTCTTTGATCAAAATTAAATATAATTATAGAAATATCCTGGGCAATGTAGTTTCAGAATATATATTTTTATGGGTGGGCCTATCTCCAAAACTCAATAATAAACAAACGGACAGACAGAGGACTTTATATATATATATATATATATATATATATATATATATATATATATATATATATATATATGCGTGTGTGTGTGTGTGTGTGTGTGTGTGTGTGCAAATATATATAAAAATAGGAAAGAACCGTTAGGTTAATAATCCAAAGGTCTTTAGTAATTTTGTTTTTATTTTAAAAAAACAGTGCTCAATACATAAGTATTTAACAAAAACAACTTAATTGAAGTTGAAATGGACCTACTTAATATAATTATCAACATCTCCTTTCCAAAAAAGAAAAGCAACTTCCAGAAACATCTAGACCAAATAGTAAAAAGCATCAACGACAGTGATAAAATACTGGCAAAGTCTGACAAAACGGGAAACGTCTATAAATTGACGGCAGACGACTACAACAACTTAATTAAAAAAAATTAACAAGGACTTATAAAAAAGCTTATAATAACACTGTAAATATGGTAGAAAATATTAACAGAACTAGTAAAATTACTACTGATAAATTAAAGATAAGTGATAGAGTAGGCAAACTTGCTGAAAAGGAATACTACATCACTCTTAAGGAACACAAACCAGATTTTGAGGAAAATCCTACTACTAGAATGACAAAACCAACCCAACTTGACATTGGAAAGATAAGCAAAAGAATCCTAGAAAGGATTACTAAGCAAATTAAAAAACATCTTGGATTAACACACTGGATTAATACCAAAGAAGTCATCAATTGGTTTACCAGTATCAGCAACAAGCTTGATTGCACCCTAATACAGTTTGATATTGTGGATTATTACCAGTCAATATCAAGATATCTATTCACGACTGCCCTAGAGTTTGCTACTGTATATTCAGGCCTAACAGATGACGAAACGAACATAATTCTTAGTGCAAAAAAAATCTGTCCTCATTCATAATAGAGACCAATGGATTAAAAACACTGAAGACCATTTTGACATTACCATGGGATCTTTAGACTCTGCAGAGTCTTCTGACCTTGTCAGTCTATTTATGCTATAAGACCTAACCGCGCACCATGAATTAGACATAAAGGACAATGGGATATACAGGGATGATGAGCTTATGGTAGTGAAGAGTTCCACAAATTTAAATATAGATAAAATTAGAAAGATAATATACAGTGAATTCAGAAAACTAAATTTAAAAACTACAGTCAATACAAAATTGAAAAGTGTAAACTTTCTCAACGTAACTCTGGACTTAATGAACAACATATACCTACCTTATAGAAACCCTAATGCTAACCCCTTGTATGTACACACTAGGTCAACCCACCCATCTACAATTAAGGATATACGCTTATGAATAGAAAAAAGAATCAGCATGAACTCCGCTAATGAAGAAATATTCCAACAACACAGTAATTTTTACAACAGAGCTCTAAAAAATAGTGGATACAAAAATGCTAACATCAATTATAGAAACAATTGTACTAACCATAAGAAAAACAGGAAAAGAAAAATCATTTGGTATACCCCTCCATTCAACCAGATAGTTAGTATTAAACTAGGACAAAAATTCCTAGCTTTAATTGAAAAACACTTTCCTACTGATAGCAGACTTAGCAAGATCTTTAATAAAAACACCTTAAAATTAAGCTACAGCTGCACTGAAAATTTATAAAGAATGATGAAAAAACATAATAATAAAATCCTGGAAAAACACGCATGCCAAAAATATTATTAATATAAACCCTAAACTAAAATTACAAAAAATAATGAAAAATGAAAAATTTCCACTGAACAGTACAAGATTAGAATTCCATGAGTCATCCCTAGACATAGGTTACCTGGAGAGACAAGAACCTGATGAAGTGCCAGAGGGTACAACAAAATGCGATAACAACAACAAATATGAGAGCAATAGTCTGCATATATATATATATATATATATATATATATATATATATATATTGACTTGCACATAACCCTGTCATCAGTTCTGGGCATCATCTCTAAATTAGACTCCTGCAAGGCTAGTGGTGGAGACAGAATACCAGCTATTGCCCTGAAGAAATATGCTCCTGAACTGGCCACTGCCCTCTCCAAATGCCTCAATGAATCTTGTTTTCTAACCTGTTAGAAGACCTCATCTGTTGTTCCTGTCTTGAAGAACTCTGGAGACCCTTCTGACCCTTCTAATTACCGTCCTATCAGTCACCTACCACTCTTCAGCAAAGTCTTTGAAGCTTTAATCAATGCTGAAGTGGTTATGCACCTTACATCCCATAATCTGCTCTCCGATGAGCAATATGGTTTCTGCTTTGTCCATTCTACAGCTGATGTGCTTACGGCCATAACTGAAATTGTTTACCAAGCACTTCATAATAACAGAGAAGCTCATGCCATGGCTCTAGATATCTCCAAAGCATTTGATAGGGTTTAGCATGTTGGCCTTCTTCAAAAGCTTCAGGTTTATGGAATTACAGGCTCATCGTTCGACTTAATACAATCATTCATGTCAAACCATGCATTGAAGGTTGTTTTCAATGGATTCTCCTTTAACCCCTATTCCACAAACGCAGGTGTTCCCCCAGGCTCTATCCTAGGCCCTACTCTGTTCCTAATCTTCATTAATGATCTTCCTGATGTCATAGGTTCCCAAGTAGGCATCTATGTGGACGACACGACTATTTACTCCTGCCTCAAAAACAAATCTATTGTCGCTGACAAAACTAACCTGTCCATTTGTCTTGAAAAGGACCTTCAATCAGTTGTGGACTGGGACAGGATTTGGCTGGTTAACTTTAATGCCTCAAAAACAAAACTGCTCTCTATTACTCACCAGAGACAACCATCCCTGCCTCCCATTAGAATGTCTGATACTCAATTCCATGAGAGCACCTCTTTGTGATTGCTTGGTCTCACATTGTCCACTGAGATGGAATGAATACATTGAGTCAATAGCTTCATCCACCACCAGGAAAGTCAGCTCCCTGATCTGGCATCTTATCTGCAGCCACTCTCTTACAGATGTGCTGTTGCCTCCCTCTGTCTTTTTTACAAATACTTTCATGGTAACTGCTCTGATGAGCTGCCTTCGCTGGTTCCCAGATTTCATGAATTTAATCATTCATCTAGGCTGGCATCTCACTCTCATTTTTTCACTGTCAAAACTGTTAAATGTAGCCATGTCTTCTACTCCAAGAGCTTCATGTCTCAGACTTCCCGCCTGTAGAACTCCCTCCCCAGTTCTTGTTTCCCTCATAGCTATAATCTCCAACTATTCAAATGTAATGTCAGTAGGACATCTCCAGATATCCTGACCTTTTCCCTAACCTTCTGTTCATCCTTTTCTCAATCACTCCTCTTTGCTCTCACTCCAACTCTCTGTAACCCCTTGCATGCTAGTAGCTTCTCACCATGCTTGGAGTTGAATGCTTAAAATATATATATATATATATATATATATATATATATGTATATAATAACCCAATCCTGTGAATAATTCTGGATTTGATTCATGACAGAGCAATCAATTTTCCCTAATTATCAGTTTGCATCATACAATATGAATTCTTTTTAAGATGGGTTTTAAGTGAGAAAATTTTTTTTTAAAAAATGGTCGTTAATTATAAAGTTTCCAATTTACTGGCAGAAATATTTACTGTATTTGGTAGCATATAAGTTATTAGAGCAAACAATTTTTTGTGTTGTTTTATTAAAGTGCATTTCACCACTCTTGCTTGTAACTATCTACTATAATAAAGCTGAATTAGTCAAATAAAATTTCATAGAGTTGTTACTATATTACAATTGTATTTCACATCATCATAATATGTAGGTACAGTAATTTATAATGCTATGTCCCTTCAGAACTTTAGCGATCATGACACTTCACAGATTCTTTTAATTCTTCTTTATTATCAGTGAACTTGCATGCATTTTTGACAAGATAATGGAATGGTTTCCTTTTGTCTTCTACATGACTGGGAATTAAGAGTTTTCTTTCACTTAGACTGAATTCCATATAAGGACAGAAATCCTATTTTACCCTGCTATTTAAGCCATAGCTGTTGGAAGAAGAGACAAAATGATGGCTTTTCGAAAACAATTAGTACAAAAGCAAATACAACAAACCAGCCCTGAATTTAGGAACAAATCAAATAACTTGAACTGTATGAAAAATACTGTTTTATAATAATTCTGCTGTAAGTTGTAGGAGTTCAGGGATACAAAAAGCAATTATCTCCCTTTAGTGGAGATGAGATACATGGGTCTTGTGATGGACACTTACTGACATACAGTGATGAAAGTGGCATTCAGAGTCAGTTGTTTTACAGTAGCCAAACTGACAGGTTGCATTCTTTAGCCTGGGCATCCTATGGCCTAGGCAAATGTTAAATCTGCCTCTTCAGTGGCTTAAAAATCCTTGGTGCTGTTTCCATTTGGGAATATAACTTTCCTAGATATAGAAATAAACTCCAGCTTGTAGTCCTCATTTTGGGAAGACTCACTGTTTCCCATTTGGGGAATATGTCCTCACTTGGGACATAGTTGATGAATTTGGCCCATTTTAATCTGAAGTCCTAAACATGACTTCTCCAGACACAGAAGTAACTTCCTATTATATGTAAGGCCTTTCTGTTTTGTTTCTCCTTAGACTCTGCTCATTGTATAGATATGTTATTCTCCACATGGGAAATTTTTATATATGATTTTGTGTATGTCTTAGTGATATAAAAGTCTCTCTGGGAACAAAACATGGATTGTCATTCCTTTTCCTTTTAGCCAGTGAAGTATAGTGTTTATTATATGATGGATATAATAATGACCATAACAAGAGATATATACAAATGGGAGAATAAACCTTTCTTCCATAACTCTCTCCCAGAGAGGAAAACCTTTTAGTTGTAGCTACAAACTTTTTATTAAATGAAAAAGTGTTTAATTTGAACCCAGTTATATAGTGTAAGCATTCTTCTTCTGCAGCATAGTGGTAAATTCACTGGACAGTGTTAAGGTTTTAGAACAATCCAAAACTTATTTTTGCTTTAATAGCTCTAAATTGTGGATTAATATGACAAGAATGGTCATATTAATTTACAGTTTAGAGCTATTAAAGCAAAAGTAAGTTGTGGATTGTTCTAAAACCTTTACTGCCTTCTTCATGGATTGCACTTCCTAGTTTAGAGATATGAGTTTAATCTTCTAGATGGAGGTGGAAAAGAGGAACTTTTGTCATTCAGGGCATTAATCTAAATTGAATACAAGATGCAAGTAATGGATTCTAAATTTTAGCATCTCTAAAATAAAATTGCTGTAGTCATCTTAGAGAACCATTTTTGTCTTCAGTGTCTGCTCTCTCTTTTACTTCTAGTAGCAGTAATTCCAACAGAACCTTTTTCCCAAGCGTCAGGACATCTTGAGAAAGATATTCCTATGTTTTGGGAAAAAGGTTGACTAAACTTTCACCTGTAAAATATATATAATCCAGGAAGATCCTAACTTTTCTTTGTTCTTTTTTATGCATATTAGTGTATTATCTCTTTTTTTTGTTACTAAGTTGTATGAAAATAAAAATACAAAACATTGTCTCATTGAAATTTACACTATTTCCTAATATGTGTCATTTACATGTTGTTGCCATTGCATTTAAGTTTATCTAGTAGGAGAAATGGTGGAGTAATGGTTAGCAGCTCAGATTGAGGAATCGGAGAGCTGAGTTCAAATTCCATTTGGATCCTTTACATTCACTTACATGCTAATACCCTTAGGAAAGGTATAAATCCTCTTCTTCTCACCCCACCTAAGGGTAAATAGTAGGACAGACCAGGTTCTAAAGCCTTGGATGGAAACTGGTCTACCACAGAAAGAAATGGCAACTAAGCGTGGGGAAAAAATCTGCCTCGTCAGTCATGTATCCAAAGATACATGATCACCTAAGCATGTATCATGCATGGCGCATAACTGACTGAGGGGATTTTCAACAGTTTCAGTAACAAGTGCACACACACACACTGAAAATTCTTATTCTTTCATTAAGATTTTCTTTGTACCTGCAAGAACAGCATTCAGACTGAAAAACATTAAGATTTATCATATTCCAACAAAAAATATCTGAGTAGACAGCATGAAAGTAATTATTTACTTACTGTGCATATTAATGTCAACCCTAATTTATTGACAGACTAATCATAAAGAGATAACTCATTTATTCTATCAAAGAATAAATGAAAAGATGACAGTTTTAACAAAGTTTTGTAATTTATACATCAATGCATAGAATATCAGTTAATGAGGAATGAGGACATTTTTAGGGAGAGTTTCTTTGACTTTGACAAGAATTTAGGAATTTCGAGATTAAGATATTATGATGCAGATGTGAAAAGCACCGGGTGAACGGTTTTGGAATGATATGAGAGGCAAAAGGCATTTTTATTGCAATCATTAATTAGACTTAAGACTGCAGGTGTGCAACTGCGTTTTCTTGTGGTTTGTCAATAGAATAAACAGCCGTCTGGTAATAAAACATGAACTGTCTCCTACTGAGAAGTTACGAAGCTTGTTTTGAGGTCTGGTTTCTGTAAATATTATTGTTGAAATGGAAGATTAGCCCATAAGAATGCACACATGTATGCACATAAACATATACCCATGATGCATCTGTACATAGATAAATTAAACACTTACTTATATGCACATGCTGACACTTGTGCACATACAAAGCTGTACTTGTACATCAAAGAAAAAGGTACACATAGATAAACACAGCAGAACATATACATTTATATATATATGTATACATATACACACACACACGCACACACGCACACACACACACATATATATATATATATACATATATATTTGTATACATACAAAAGTTGCATGAATCCATATAATTGTAAACATCCACCTAGATTCACAAATTCTAACATGTAGACATAGATATGCACACATACATATATATACAAATATAAATATATATGTAAGTATATAAAGCATATATGAATTTGTAAATATATGCCTATACATCACATTATATATATATATATATATATATATATATATATATATATATTATATAATTGTGTATTTGTGCAGCAATCCCTCTTTTATACAGTTTTGTCTGTCATTTTTAACAAAACTGGTATAAAAAAGGGAATGCTGTGAAAATACACAATTATTAAATTACATGACCCAGCAGCCAATAAGGAAAGTGTTGTAGCATACCTACGGACAATAATGGGTATGTCCCTATTCACATAAATAGAGTAGTAAATACTATTGAAGATTCATTGTAGAATTTACTTGACTCATTTCTAGCAGTTGACTACTTCTTCTATGTGCTGCCAGAGAATCTTGTATGTGTTGTTCTTGTCCTAAGTATTATCGTTCATTACCAACCTTTGTTTGATTATTCTATTCAGTAACCTTCCCTAGGTTACTGTAGAAAGTAACCTCAGATCCTTATCAATTGTGTTTACTGAAACTTGTATTTATGCATATGTATATCAAAGGAATGAATAGATGATTTATCTCAGATTATTTCCTATATCTCTATATGATATTTGAGGGATTCTGTGTTTTTTTTTTCATCAGTATGTATTACATATACCGGTCTATATGACTTACAGAGGAACATGCAGGTTCAAACCCTGCCGAAGAGCACATTTTCTCCATTAAGTCTTTCAAATTTGCAGGCCAATAGATGTAATTCACAATGTTTAAAAAAACAGTGTGTCTCCTCAAACATGGTAATAATAATATTAGTCATTTTAAGGAAATGTTCAGCATAGAGCTCTCTTTTTGGGACTTGGTTGTTTCTAATTATCATTAATTATGACCCTGATATCAACATGGTATCTGTGTTGCTGATACAACTATTTACTACTGCCTTAATTGGAAATTGGCAGCTGATCTTAAAACTGACCTACAATATGTTGTTAACTGGGACAAGGAAAGGCTTGTTAATTTTAATGCTCCCAAAATGAAACTGCCTTCTTTAAATTGTCTCAGATGAACCATTTTTGCCTTGACTGATGCCAAACTCCAGAAGAGTAACTCATTGCACCTTCTTGGGTTTACCATTGTTTTCCACTGATATGAAGTGCAAAGATTATACTGAATTAATTGCTTGGCTTTCTGGTTCACTGTATCATGCTAGACAATATTTCTTGTCAGAATCTATCTTAAACTTTTAAAACTATATCATTCATCCCTTCATTGCTGCCACATCTGGTGTGATGCTTCTGTTATGCATTTAGAGTTTCCTGATCAAATACTATGAAGAATCTGCAATGTTATTGGTCCTGATATGGAATCTCAGCTTTAGTTACTTTATCACTGCTGTAATGTAGCTCTCCTGTGCCTTTTTCTATAAATGTAATTGTTCTGATGAACTTTCCCCTGTGATATCTAAAAATTCTAAATTCTAAGTGCAGCACTAGATTAGCAGCAAGATCTCATCATTTTTAAGTTGAAACCATAAGTTTTATACCAACAGTTTCTTCTTTCACACTTCTTGCTTATGGAACTCACTTTGGACATTTTGCTTTCCATTCAACTTTGATCTGCAAAAATTTAAATGCAATATCAATTGTTATCTGCTGCTTCCTGTTCTATCTTTTCTCATATTCTCTCCCTCGCAGTATCACAATGTATCTTAGTGGCTTTATTGCCTTGCTTGGGATGAAATGATTAAAAAAAATTTCTACAGCAAGTTTTCTGACAAGCTACATTTATTAGTTTCTTGATTTTGAATCTTTATAGCTAACCTTGCCATGCCATATGTCCAGGGTAGAATTTGAATTATCCTCATTCTCTTTCCACTGATAAAAAGGAAGTTCCAGTTAGATAGCTACTTTCAAAGTGTCAGTTGTTTGTAGATCAGACACTTGAGAAGATGCTTCCCCAATCACTACTATTTAATCTCTTCAAGTCTCAGGTCTACCATTATATATCCTACATATCCTCATAATCTGCAAGTCTTGCCTCCTCCCCTTACATCCATAAAACCTCATTCAGTAGACTTCAACTTTGAGTGGCTCTTTGGCTTTATAGTCTTTGAACATCAGTTTGCCACCAAAACTGAACTCAGATTTAACCAGTGATTACTTCTCTGCTTCTGAACAGAATTCAATCTGACTTGGGTGTTTTGATAATAAGTAATAATAACAATATGAAAGAAAATTAGAATGTCTGATGCTCAACTTCTTGAGAGCTTCTCTTTGTGACTACTTGGCCTCACACTGACTGCTGACCTGAGATGGAACAAATACATTGAGTCAATAGCTTCGTCCACTGTAAGGAAAGTTGGCTCCTTGTGCCGTGCCAGGAAATTTTTCTCACCGGAGTCGATCCTTCAAATCTACAAATCAACCATTCGCCCTTGCATGGAGTATTGCTGCCATATATGGTTTGGTGCCTCTTATGTTTGTCTCAAGGTTCTTGATAAGATCCAGAGATAGATATGCAAAGTAATTGGCCTTGATCTGACATCTTGTCTGCAGTTGCTCTCTCACAGACGTACCATCACCTCCCTCTGTCTTTTTTACACACATTTTCATAGTAACTGCTCTGAGGAGCAGCTTTTGCTGGTTCCCAGACTTTATGAATTTAAGCGTTCAACTAGGCTGGCATCTCACTCACACCCTTTCACTGTTGAAACTGTTAAATGTAGCCATCTCTTCTACACCAATAGCTTCATGTCTTGCACCTCTTGCCAGTGGAACTCCCCCACCTCTTCCTGTTTCCCTGATAGCTATAATCTCCAACTATTCAAATGTAATGTCAATCGACATCTCTATTCCCTATCCTTCTCTTCATCCTTTCCTCTATCACTCCTATTTGCTCTAGCTTCAACTCTCCATAACCCTTTGTGTACTAGGGGCTTCCCGCCTTATTTGGGGTGAAATGCTTAAAAAAAAAAAATTAAAATTTGATAATAACTTAAAGTATATGTATATCATTTCTTGACATTTAAATATCAATTAAGTACTGAGTTATATGATAGGAGAAGTATCTATATGCTATATAAATAACAGTTGAAAGAACTGGTTAATTTTGTGGGGGGATTCTTCTTTATGACATGTCCCTTCAAGATATTGACTTTTGTGACTCTCCATAAATTCCTCTCCTTTCTAGCACTAAGCAATGTTTGTCTTTTTACTATCCTTCACATTCCCTGTTCTCACATCCATTTACACAAGCTCTTTAGATAGGCGACTCATTTTTTTCCTCTGCTCCTTTTGCCTTCAATATGTCTTGTGTCAACTTTTCTCTGCATTACTTTCCTCTTTATATCTCCTTCTAATTCTAAGTATGTATGCCCTTTTTGTTTTTAGAAGACCTCTGAATCTCAGATCTTCTTGAGATTTTTGAGTTCCCAGTGACTTTTAGAGAGAAACCCTTTTTGATGACAAAATTCCTTGTTATTTCTTTTATCAGCTTTGAGAAAGATTAGTTTTGGATATTTTCTTTCTTTCACTCTTCACTTGTACAAGTTAATCTTTGAACTTTAATATACTTGTTGCTCTGTGGGAAGTGAAGATAATGAGCATAAGGAGGATTGAGGGTGTTGGGTTGTTATTTTATAGTGTCTCGCTAACTCAAGGAGCTCTCAAACAAGAATAAATGCCACATATTAAAAAGGGAAATGAGAAGAAAGGTGCCAAAGTATGTTTACCATTTTACTGAATACAGCAATGTAGAACAACAATATAACATTACATAAACATGGTACTCACAGTCAGTTATGTTTGTACTTTACAAGATTACTACCTTTGAGCTGAGGTGAAGTGAGGTGGTCACCTACCATCTATGAATATCTTTGTCCCACATGGTGTGAGTCTGGATGTTAGTTGTAGCTTGTATTGCTCTAACTGCTTTTCTGGTCTGGACTGGTATCTATTTGTGGCAAGGGCCTTAATCCATTTCAGTTATCCCTATTGTGACAAGGGCATTAACTCACCTCACTTTTCTGCTTGCTAGGTGGAGTCTTCTATCTAAAAACTTACAAGGGTTACTTGTTCAAATGATTATGATGAACGAAGTATGTGATGTGAAAAGAAGAGGAGGTGGTAGTGAATACTATGATGACAAGGAGAATAAATAAATGGTGATTTGTGACTTTTTGAGATGAAGACTTTTATGTTCAAGGAAGCACCGACAATATGCTACACAAAGTATCAATGCTTGGACAAAAGTTTAGTGCAACATTCTTTTTACATTTGGAACATAGATGAAATGAGGGTGATTCGGCATAGAGGATATAGCATGACAGTGCTAGTTGCAAAGGTCTGAACTAGTGAAATACAAGAATGGAGCTCACTTACTATTTGCCATGGAACTTGTTTCACAGATGAATTTGCTAATGTGGTGAGTCAATTCTCCAATAATGTGTTTTTGTATCAGATTTATGATAAAAAGATTTAAATATGAGACAAAGGTTTAGCAACGTTTGTTTTTTGTTGATGAAGTTTCTACTATAGTAAGAACTCACTGTGGTCCAACTACAGTGTCTTTGTGTTCAACTGAGAGCTGTATTTATCTTATATATGTCTGTTATTAAAATACATGGCTCTTAAATGTTTAAAATCAGGACATCAGGGATCATGGCTCTCCACAACTTTCTAAATTTCACCTCTTTACCATCCTTCTTTGTCTCTTGCCTACTACCCATTCACTCATTGTATCAATTAGGTCAGTCTGATTTTCCTTTGCTTCTCTTGCCTTCACTATATTTTGTCAGTGTTGCATTCTCTAAGTCTTCTTTCCTCATTTCAGCTGTTCTTTTCTTTCTTTATAAGTATCAGTTCTATTGTAGTCATATTTTCCATAAAATTTCCTTGTTACTCTCAAGTATTGTCAGCATTTGCCAGGGGAACCACATCGATGCCGCTTCATGTCTCTTCTTCATATGTGAAGAAATTTTCCCAAATTCCCTTCCATATTTTTTTAATCCTATGTCCTGAATGGACATAGGCAATCATTGCTCTCCACAGTTTCATTTTCTGTATTCTGAGAATTGCCAAATAGTTTTGGTTAAGATATTGTAATAGTTTCCTGTTGTGTTCTCTACTTTTCATGATTTCCATTTTCTTAGAGTGGTTGCCATCCAAGTCTATAGAGCCTAGTCTACTCTGCTATTTAACCCATAACTATGGAGAAAAGATAAATTCATGCCTTTCCGAAAGGTATTAGTGCAAAACTGAACACAACAGACTCACCTGGAATTTTACCTTAGTTACTGATCCCACATTAAATGTTGATGCCCATTACACTACTGACACACATTTCACTGCCATATAGGACATTAGATATTAAATTCTTCAAGGTTTCTTTCCTCATTTTCTCACCTAGAAATGTCAACTGTCTCTGACTGTTAACAGGAGTTTCCTTGTAGTTCCTATTCAAAAATAAAACAGTTTGTTTTTTAACGTTTGTTTTGCAATACAGTTACTAGAAAAATCAATGCATTAGGCTTGTATTCATAGTCTGATACACAGACAGTGAAATATTAATCCTCACAAGTTTCTAGTGAGATTAGTTTAAAATATTCTTAGTTGGCTAAAAGAAAAACTGTAAATGTTAGAAGGAAAATGTGAGCAAAAACGTTTTTTTTGTGTTGCAACGTTTTTAATTATATTCTAAAATCTTTTTAAATCATTTTTTCTATTCCTTTTTTATGCCTTTCTTTAGTCTTCCAAATTGTGAATCTGTTATCATTTTAGTGCCAAGAGATGTTGGCAACAATGGTAAACTATGTACTTGCTGCTTTTAGCCAAAATAGATATAGAAAAAAATATATGAAAGAGTAAAAAATTTTGGCATCTAATGATATAAAATAGTGCTGAATAAAAGCCCAAAATATCAATATAATAAAAACAAAAATGTAAATATTAAATAAAAAGTCAATTTGATGTAAACAAACCTTTTCAGATGCAACAGCTCAATGGTAGAGTTCAGAACCAATTGCTGCACGATTTTTGCTTCAATAACACAGGAAATTTCTTTGTGTTTCTGTTGTGAAAATATAATAAATTATGCAATGTGTTAGATTGATTGCAAGAGATATGCAGATATGTGAAGGTCGGCTTCTTTTCAGTGTTGAATTGATTTCATGTCCCACTGAGCTAGAGTTGTGCATCACCTTCAAGAAACAGTTACATCTTAAAATGCAAGTGATAAAATTCATTAACCTTGGGATAAATAAATAATAATTTATTTTCCCATTCAAAGCCTCTAAAGTGAACAGTTTTGCCAACCTATTCTTATATATATATATATATATATATATATATATATATATATATATATATATATATATATATATATGAGAGAAGTTATTAATGGTAATGGGGAGAAAAGCGGTTTCCATATCGGAAACAATTGACTTAATTGATTGAACAGACTGTTGCCATATCTGGTCTGGTGCTCCTGCTATTCATCTCAAGATTCTGGAATGTAATCAATCCTGAATTGGCATCTCTAGTTTAGTCACTTTCTCGTAGATGTGATGTGGTTTCCTCTGTTTTTTCTACAAATATTTTCATGTCATCTGCTCTGAAGAGTTTTTTATTTTCCCTGGTTTCCCGACTACATGAATTTAAGCGTGATACTAGATTGGCATCTAGGTCCCACACATTTACTATTGAAATAGTTAAATGCAGCCACCACTTCTACTTCAACTGTTTCTTTTCTTGCACATCCCACCTGTCGAACTCCCTTCCATTTATTTGCTTACCTATAACTACAATTTTCAAAAAAATATAAATCACCATCTTCCCTCTTGAGTCACATTTATCTTTTGTCCTTTCATCAATTTTCCCTATTCTTAGTCTTCTTTTTTAATTTCACTTCCTGTAACCCATGCATATTAGCGGCATTTTTGCTTCGCTTTGGGGGAAATGATTAAAAAAAAAGAAAATGTTAGTATTATTGTCAGATGAAATTTATAAAATCTTTCTCTTAAAATACATTTTTTTTAGGAAAATAGGTTTCTCTGGTACACTTTTTTCGATTATTGATGGAAGTTTACTTCCAAACCTTTTGTTTAAGGTTGTGTGGAAACAGTATCTTGGTTATATCATTATTCCTTTTTTTCTGTTACCCACTTCCACTCGCAAGATTTAGACTAAACCATCACATAGTTCTCAGGTACTTCCCAATGATGTTACATGCTGGAATTATCTCTCCAGTTTGATATTATCTAGAAACTCACCCCCTGGACAAATTGATCATGCTGGGTCTCATTAATTCAGAACATTAATATTCTACCCACTTGACCACATGTCACAATATTTAATTTTTTTAGGCACAGATATATATAGATCTCCATGAGTTGTAAAAAAAAAAATAGACAACATCAAATGAGAAAGAAGATATTGTAAGGTTTACTAAGTGGTGGGAACACAAAAAGAAAAAAAAATTATGATTAAGTTGAACAAAGATCAGAGATTAATCAAAGATTAAAATATTAGTTTCTTTATTATTATATTGCATTCTTGTCTACACTAATTATATTATGGTCAGTTGTCCTCCTCTTTGTTGTTGTCACATTTCAACCATTGTGTCTACTTGCCTTCCTCAGGTGTATATTGATCTAGTTCCTGTCTATATTTCTGAGATGAGGTATTATGTACATTATTTACATTATTCGGACCATTGTCCTCAACTTTGTCGCCATATTTATTACTGTTACGTTTTTTTGTGTATATTATGTATGTAACTAGTGAGCGAGTCAAAATGACTTAATTCCCTTTATAGTCTATAAATAGAAGGTGGACCAATCAGAAGCCGCACAACACTGTATCCATCATGTATAAAGGCGGCCATCTTTGTTTTCCTACCGGAATGACCAGAGGCAACTTGTCCGGCAAACATGACAGACGGAAGAACTACGCTCTGCTACTTTGCTGTGATATCCACTGCGAACCTGCACTACGCTTTCCTACTGTCTCTGAAATATTCACTGCCAACCTCTGGATTCTATACTCGAAGACGACCGTCATGAAAATGTCTAACAATTACAACATTTTGTGTGTGTACGCTCCGACTGTTGGACACTCTGGCCTTCTTCAGCTGGTTGGAATGTTGAACTGAACCCTTTATTTTGTTAACTGGGGTAGACAGTTCTAGTTCCACATGCAATGTTTAATGGATGTCAGTTATTAGTTATTTTCTGTTAATTTCCCTCTGAAAGTTCTCCACTGCCTTAACTGGGTATTAAACTCACACTGATAACTGACAGCCAGTAAACATAGCACATGGAACTAGAACAGTCTACCCCAGTGAGCGAAAAAAAGGGTTCAGTTCAACATCCCAACCACCTGAAAAGGCCAGAGTGTGCAACGGCCAAAACGTTGTAATAAACATGGCGACAAAAATGAGGACAATAGTCCGAATAATATAAATAATGATCTAGTTCCTTATAGGGAATACAGAACTGAACTCTTTGTATAATAAACTGTCCTCATTCCAGGGATAATAATTTTTATTTAGTACTGTTCAGTTATTCTTACTCTGTTTCGACTGAGTGCAAGTACAATTTACTCTATCACAACCACAATGTCACCTATTTGCCAAACCATCACTTTTACCCACTTGGCCAATGTCCTGTAGGACAATTTGTCATAAACTTAGATTCTTGGACTTAACCTAGGTGCTGATTAAGCTGGCTGTCATGTTTTGATTGCTGCTACTGCTGCGGTTGAAGTTTTACTGTCATTTATCTTTCTTTATTAGCAATTCCCATATTCTATTTATTTCTATACTAGGCCTACTAACCCCTCTTCCCAATCAGACAAAAATATTGTATCCTTGTATTATATTATTATGATTATTTTCTTGAAAATTCCAATTGTGCCTGTCCTTCTCTACACACGCACGCACACAAACATATATATATATATATATATATATATATATATATATATATATATATATACATATACAAGTATAGGATTGATGTATACAGAATAAATTCCTATGACCAAAATATACTATTCTTAAAATGTGCTCAATACAGAGTAGAGCAAATATAATGTATTCAAAAATTATAACATAAATATGTTATAAAATCACTACAAAAATATGCATTTTCTTTCAACACTTCTGGTGTCTTATCAAGCCTTGATAAGCCTTGACAAGACTCCAGAAATGTTGAAAGAAAATGTATATTTTCATGATTTTATAAGATATTTATGTTATGAATTTTATATATATATATATATATATATATATATATATATAAAAGTGAACATAAGTCAACACTTAGAGCGACAATCTGTTTCATGCTATATATATGCAATCGTCAGGCCACATGAACAAAAAAAGAAAAGAAACTAAATGAAATATGTGGCCTAACGATTGCTTATAGCATGAAACAGACTGTCGCCTCTAAGTGTTGACTTCTATGTTCACTTTTATATTCACACGCTCTATCTCTGATATTGAGCACTTTATCTCATAAATATAGCACACCTTAAGACTATATTTCTTTTATATATATATATATATATATATATATATATATATATATATATATAAAGTAGATATTAAGTAACAGTCTGTTTCATGTTTGAATGCAATCTTCACGCCAAGATTGTGTTCAAGTATGAAACAGACTGTCGCCATTCAGTGTTGACCATAGTGTACATGTTTATATTCACATACGTTCTATCTCTGATAATGAATACCTTTACCCATAAATATAGCATAGCATAAAACTATATTTTGCATATATATATATATATATATATATATATATATATATATATATATATATATTCTAGCCTCCACCTTTATCACAACTACAACTGAAAATAATTTATCTAAGCTTAATATGAAATCTGTTACAACTTTTAAAACAATAAAAGACTTAATACAAAAGAAAATAATTAGCTAAAACTTGAAGAACAAATTTACTTTATCACCTTTAATAATTGCCACAAGGGATAAATAGAAGAAACCTCAAGGAATTTAAATAAAAGATTATATGAACACAAAAGGGATCTTTTACAAAACAACATGCTCAATGATCACCATGTGTCTGATCAGAATTTTGATTAAAAAAATACAACTCTAATTAAAAGAGAAATGAATTTACTAGGAGAAAAATGTATAAAAAGTGCTTTAATTACTAGATCATCCACAGTAAATGTACATCAGGTTCTTACATTTAACCTTTCTTGGCAGACCTTCTCTTGACACATGCGATATTTATTAGCAAAATGGATGTAAACATGAACAAAAAGAAAAAGAAACTAAATGAAAATTGGTTAGACTATATACCCAAAATATATATTTAGAAAAAAAATTAAATTTATATTTAAAATTCACAGTGTCTCCTCTCCTTCATGTGTATATGTAGTCACAGCAATGTTAACATCCCTTAAGTTCAATGAAATTCTAAAGGATAAAAGATGTCACATGAAAGCCTTTTCTACTTTGTCATAGTTTCTGTTGTGGATTCCAGGATGAAATCCGGTCTCAAATTAATGACAAACGCAGGAATGAAATATAGCAAATAAATGTATTGACGTAATAATACAATTGGTAATACGGTTAGTAGATCCAGGAATGCGGTTAGTAGCAATAATAATATTTATACAGTCTTGGAAATTCAGTATCGAAGTAGGACTTCCTTCTGAGTCTACGTGCTCGCAACTGTGACTCCTACAAAGCGGTTATCTTACTCTCTCGCTGTTCACTGCATCAGTGTATCTCCCTATCTCCTGGGTATTCACCGGCAGCAGTACAAGTACACACTGGTTGAGTCCACTTGTATGAAAAAGGGGTGGACCCCATAACAGTTTCAAATAAAATTATTCTTGATATATAAAAATTTATTTATTTTTATATTGTCCCCACTCATATGTTTATGTTGAGGGTGCATGTATGTTTTGTTCAAAATGATTAGCAAAGTGCTTCTGTTAAGTTTTTTACTGTATTTTTTGGCACTTTGGAATGACATCATTTTTTGCCAATTTCTATTATATATATATATATATATATATATATATATATATATATATATATATATATATAATTATTTATTTAAAAATATGATTTAACGCTACATAAAAGTTCTCATGTTTCAAAACAAGAGTCTACTTTTGTATAACATGAGAACTCTTATGTAGCGTTGGAATCATATTTTTAAATAAATAATTATATTTATGCTCTACTTTTGTATCGAGCACTATTTTAAAAAAAAAATAATAACAAAAATACTAAAGAACTTTGGATTATTTACCTAACGAGTTCTTTCCTATTTTCTATATATTTTTACACACACACACACACACACACACACACACACACACACACACACACACACACACACACACACACACATATATATATATATATATATATATATATATATATATCTTTGCCCATTAGGAAGTTATTTAAAAATATTAATACTCTGTCATTAAATATGGCACTGAACAATTTCTTTTTAACTCCAGCATGCCTCAGTAGCATACTCCCTTTGAAGTTGCTTACTTTGTACATAACGTAATGATACCTTCTGATATGGGGAACTTTGAGGACCTACTATTGTTGAGCATTATTTTGCTTTTAGTGTTATGCTCCTTTGTTGAGGTGTTATTGTTTCCCACTTTCTGTGTATGCTTTTGATTTTTTCTGGTGTTTCAGTTTACATTTTTACATTTTTTCTGTACATAAAGAAATGGTATTGAACCCAATGTGACATTAATCAAAATGGAGATGACAGAAGACAGTTTAAAAGTGACCATTTGAAATAACCAAACATAAATGTTGAATCCACCAAACATTGGAAAAGTAAAAACCAGAAGATCTGGTATCAGAAAACTTTAGCATGTCCATTTTCAAGAGTTGTTTTGCATCTTCCCTCATTCAGAAACTCTCCTGCACAATATGTTATGGAAACATCTCCAATATGGCCGACATTTCATCTGTAGAAAAATCAATGATAAACATCCAATTTAAAGTTAGCAATTATCAGAGATTTATAATAGTTTAAAGTGATCAAATTATTTAGTGTGGTACTGTAAAGGCCTTAGTTTTGGTGCACACTTATTCTTTCAGAACATTATCCTGTTTTTAGCCAAACTTTTCAACCCTAGCATCCTCAGTCTATCCTCTGATGTGTTTCATATCGGGTAATCTTTCAAAGAAGATGAACTTTTATTCTTTTTGATGCATCACCTCAAGTGGATTTCATTCTAAATATAAACTGTAGACAAAGAGTTAGCAGACATATGTATGCGGTTAAGTGAGAAAGGATTAGCATCAATTGTAAGAAGACAGAATATATGGTTGTCATGGATAAGAACAGCCCAAGATGAATTGGTGATGCTAAAATCAAGCAAGTTTGAAAATTTAAATTTTTGGGAAGTGTTTTAACAGACGACAGAAAATAGGACACCAAAATCTGAAGGTGCATTAGAATAGATAAAGATACCTTCCAAAAGTTAAGCAAAGTATTAAGTAACAGGAAGAATGAACTATTATGTATTATGGACAACTATGAAATTTTAAGGAAGAATGAAATAAAAAGGATACTTATATCAACAAGAGATCATTGAAATTCCTGTTTCAATGATATCAAAGTGTGTGTAATCATGGTGCAGCCAGATTTTTGAGTGCGATAGAATTGTATTTATTTACACTTTTTACAACACTTGAACTGTCGTCCTCATCTTTATTGCCATATTCACAACTTTTTTGGCTGTTGTACACTGACCTTCTTCAGGAGATATACATTGGAATTTCAAATTAAATCCTTTACTTAGTCCACAGTGGTAGATTGTTCTAATTCCAATTGCCAGGCTTTTTTTGGGATATCTCAGTATCTGTTAATTCCCTTTAGTAACTTACTTCTCCAAGGTTTTGTTCTTTCTGATGTGGTCAGGGATTGAACTCGCAACTCTTTGGGTTAAGTTACTGACAATGAGTAGGAAGAAGAAGTAGAAAAAAAGAAGAGAAGAAGTAAAAAGATAAGAAGAAGTAGAAAAAAGAAAAGAGAGAAGAAGAGGATGTATAAAAAGAAAAGAGGAAAAAGTAGAAAAAAGAAAAGAGAAAGAAGACAAAGAGAAGAGAAGAAGTAGAAAAAAAATGAGAAAAGAGAAAAAAGAAGAGAAAGAAGTAGAAAATGAAAAGAGAAAGAAGAAAAATGCGGAGAAGAAGAAAGTAGGAAAAAGAAAAGGAAAGAGAAAAAGAGAAAAAGAAGTAGCAGAAAAAGAAAAGAGACAGAAGAAAAAGAAAAGAAAAGGAAGAAGTAGAGAAAAAAAAGAGAAAGAAGGAAAGAAAAAAGAAGATGTAGAAAAAAGAAAAGAGGAAGAAGAAAGAGAGAATAATAAGAAGTAGAAAAAGAAAAGTGAAAGAAGAAAAAGAGAAGAAGTAGAAAAGAAGAGAAGTAGAAAAGGGAATGAAGAATAAAGAAGAAGAATTAGAAAAGGAAATGAAAATGAAGAATAATGAGGAGGATAAGAAGATGTAGAAAAAAGAAAAGAGAAAGAAAAAGAGAAGAAGATTAAAAAAAAAAAGAGAAAAGGAAAAAGAAGAATAATGAGGAGAAAAAGAAAGAGAAAAAAAAAAAGAAGAAAGAAGAGAAAAGAAAAGAAAAGAGGAAAAGATAAAGAAGAAGAGGAAGAAAGAAAAAAAAAAAAAGAGGAAAAAAGAGAAAAAAAGGAAGAAGTAGAAAAAAAAGAGAAAGAGGAAAAAGAGATAAAGAAGAAGAGGAAGAAGTAGAAAAAGAAAAGAGAAAAAAAAGAAAAAGAGAAAGAAAAAGAGAAAGAGGAAAAAAAGAAGAAGAGGAAGAAGTAGAAAAAAGAAAAGAGAAAGAGGAAAAAGAGATAAAGAAGAAGAGGAAGAAGTAGAAAAAAGAAAAGAGAAAGAGGAAAAAGAGATAAAGAAGAAGAGGAAGAAGAAAAGAAAAAGAAAGAGGAAAAGAGATAAAGAAGAAGAGGAAGAAGTAGAAAAAAAGAAAAGAGAAAGAGGAAAAAAAGAAAAGAAGAAGAGAAAAGAAAAGATAAAGAAGAAAAGGAAGAAGAAAAAGAGAAAAGAAGAAGAGGAAAAGAGATAAAGAAGAAGAGGAAGAAGAAAAAAAAGAAAGAAGAAGAGGAAAAAGGAAAAAAGAAAAGAGAAAAGAAAAGAGATAAAGAAGAAAGGAAGAAGAGAAAAAGAAAACAGAAAGAGGAAAAAGAGATAAAGAAGAAGAGGAAGAAGTAGAAAAAAGAAAAGAGAAAGAGGAAAAAGAGATAAAGAAGAAGAGGAAGAAGTAGAAAAAAGAAAAGAGAAAGAGGAAAAAGAGATAAAGAAGAAGAGGAAGAAGTAGAAAAAGAAAAGAGAAAGAGGAAAAAGAGATAAAGAAGAAGAGGAAGAAGTAGAAAAAAGAAAAGAGAAAGAGGAAAAAGAGATAAAGAAGAAGAGGAAGAAGTAGAAAAAGAAAAGAGAAAGAGGAAAAAGAGATAAAGAAGAAGAGGAAGAAGTAAAAAAAAAGAGAAAGAGGAAAAAAGAGATAAAGAAGAAGAGGAAGAAGGAAAAGAAAGAAAGAGGAAAAGAAAAGAAAAGAGGAAGAAAAAAAAGAAAAGAAAGAAAAAGAGATAAAGAAGAAGAGGAAGAAGTAGAAAAAGAAAAGAGAAAGAGGAAAAAGAGATAAAGAAGAAGAGGAAGAAGTAGAAAAAGAAAAGAGAAAGAAGAGAAAAGAAAAGAAGAAGAGGAAGCATAGAAAAAAGGAGAGAAAGAAAAAACAGAAAAGAGGAAAAAGTAGAATAAAAAAAGAGAAAGAAGAAAAAAAGAGAAGAATTATAAAAAGATAGAAAAAGAAGATAATTCCAGATAAGTTAATAGAATGGATATGAAAAAGAAGAAGAAAAGACAAAGAAGAAATGAGTGAAAGGGAGAGTTGGTTGAGGAGGGGAAAAAGAGAAGGAAGAAGAATTATAAAAAAGGCATAGAAATAAAAAGACAATAACAGATTAGTTTATAATGTTACTTGAATGAACATGATGATGAAAAAAATTAAAAAAAGGGAAATAAACGTGGAAGAAAAAGAAGAAGTTAAAGTAACAGTAACAATTTCATTATTTGAAAAAAACTGTTTTTCTTTGGCTGGTTCGTTTTAACGACATCTTTAATTCATTGTAGGTCACATGCATTCATCAGAAAGATATGGTGCAGTAAGTGTGGATTAACAAAGCCCAGATGAAAGAAGCTGATGTAGACAGTGAACAAAGTCATTTATTTTTGTGTCTAATGAGAACAGATTTACAGAAATGAGAAAAAGAAACTATTCTGCAATAAAAACTACAAGGTATTATTGGAAAGTGAAATGTTTCCTTTCAGAAACTAAACAAATAACAAAATATTGTACTCAGCTGTATTGCAAGTTGAGTCTGCACTGGCAAAAGCCTGCAGAGCTAGTTGGTAGATTTTCTATATAGCAGGCTGGGATGTTCCATTATGCAGCTTGGGTCAGCTTATTCTCTGGGTTATGATTGGTTGTTGATTTTGGTAGGGATACGGTGATCAATAAATATCAATCATTAAACTACCTTGTGTGCTTGAGTAAGGGGGCGCAAACTGGACACTAGCTTGGTACTTTCTAATATAATATTTTGATTCTACGCTAATGGAAAGTGAAATCATGCCTTTCAGAAACTAAAAAAAAGTATTAAAAGATAGGAAAATTTTGTTACAAACAAAGATAAGAGTGCTGAAAGCTATATAGAACTTAATAATTGTGTGATGGGTGTATTTTAGGTGTATACATGTTCATATGTAAAATGGGTTTCTACTATGGACCATTTTGTTGCCGCATACCTACGGACAATAATGGGTATGTCCCCATTCACATAAATACAGTAGTAAATACTGTATGTTGGTTTGAAGTTGGAGATTCATTGTGGAATTCACTTGACTCACTTTTAGCAGTTGACTAATTCTTCTATGTACTGCTAGCAAATCTTACATGTGTTGTTCTTGTCCTAAGTATTATCATTCATTACCAATCCTCATGTGATTATTCTATTCAGTAACCTTCCCTAGATTACAACACATTTATTCTTTTTTTATATATAAACTACAGGGAAACAAAGTTCTGAATGTCTCTTAGGTGTGTCCATTTTTTTATGGTCCAAAAGTAAGGATAAACATTGTTATAATGGTTGAACTCAAATTAGCCTTGCACAAAGTTGAGATGACCAAGGAAAAGTTTGTACTTACTTGATCGTTGGCAGGTTGGCATGGTTATAATGGGTGAGCACAAGTCAGCCTTGCATTGAGTTGGAATGACCAAAAGAAAAGGTTGTTTTACTTTACAGGTGGGGGTTTTAGAAGACGCATGTGAATACCATATATTGGAAAGTGGAAAGGGAGTACAGTCATCCATGACTGGGAAAATGAACGCATCCCAGCAGAACATCCTTTATACATATATAATGTATTTCTTTATTTCACCCTCTTGCTCCGAGAGACATCTTAGAGCAAGTGAAAGAAAGAATGACAGAAAGATAGAGGATATGTTTGTGTTTTTAAATTCTTAAGCAGCACCATTGAGTGGCAGTTGATGACGCCAGCTGGGGTAATAACATTTCCAGTTCATTTATTACTAGAATCATGGGAAAATGTTTTTCGTTTTTTTTATTATTATCCTATTTATTAATTTTATTTCCTTTTCTATGCCTATATCATATCTATCCTCCTACATGACACTGAATATTGAACAATTTCTTCATGGACAGAGAAAAATTCATGAAGTGACAGAGATGTAGTTCTAGAGAGAGATGCAAGCAATACCATGGACAGTTCATCTGAGCTATTATAAAATTTTAAAGAATGTAGGACTTAGAAGGACACTTATAAAGAATTTCAGTAAGTGACAGTTGAAATTTCAGAGACATATAATAATGACAAAAGCTTGGGGAAATTAGCACACGGAACATATTAAAGGTAAGACAGGTAAAGCAAAATAGAGTGTATGAATTGCTGGTAGATTAGATTAAGAGGCAGGGTAAAGAATCAAATGTTGTTTAGAGCTACAAGAGACAAAGTGTTGTAGAGAAATTTGAGACTGTGCTAGGGTTAGTTTCCCCCAGCACCTCAAGTTGCTACAAGACCAAAACATTAACCAAAACCTCAAGCCTCATTTTCAAACTTGTTTTGCAAAATACCTATTCAGTAATATCTAAGCTGTCAGCTGTATACAACCAATTTCTCAGATCAAAGATTAAAAATAACTTTGTGTGAATGAAGCCTGTAGGTCTTAGCAAGAACCATACTTCTTTGAACCTAATGGACTTGTGCTGCAGTATCACAAAGAACAGTACCAATTAAAAGCTGTCCTGGGTATGACAATAAACTATATTTGGCAGCAAGACCTCTGATAAGGAGGTTTCAATGAGCATGGAAGTGCTTCTTAATTGCTCGTTTCCCCACACTCTGACACCCTGCTTGCTATGGGCAAATAGTTAATCCAAAATGGAGCAAAAAACACTATGTTGCAAAAATAGGTTTTAATAACAGCAATAAATTTTGTGGACAGTGGTGCATTTTTTTGAAAGAAGAGGATGTTGGAATCTTGTTGAATTTCTTTATGCTGTAAAACAAAAGAAACCAGACCAAACAAAAGAAACCACATTAATTGAAGTTTTTCAACAGCAGCCACAACTAAAATGGATAGTACTTGAAGAGAAAATAATGACATCCTGAATGGACCCAGCACATATAAAAGAAAGGAGAATATATTACCATTACTGCCCACATCCTGAATATACCCAGCACATATAAAATGAAGAGTATATCTTGCCATTACTGCCCACAACCTGAATGGACCCAGCACATATAAAAAGAAGAATATATTACCATTACTGCCCACATCTTGAATGGACCCATTACTGCCCACAACCTGAATGGACCCAGCACATATAAAAGGAAGAACAATATATTACCATTACTGGCCACATTCTGAATGGACCCAGCACATATAAAATGAAGAGTATATCTTGCCATTTGCCCACAACCTGAATGGACCCAACATTTAAAAAAGAATATATTACCATTTTGAATGGACCCTGCCCCACAACCTGAATGGACCCAGCACATATAAAAGGAAGAACAATATATTACCATTACTGGCCACATTCTGAATGGACCCAGCACATATAAAGGGGAGAAGAATATATTACCATTACTGCCCACATCCTGAATATAACCAGCACATACAAAAGGAAGAATATATTACCATTACTGCCCACATCCTGAATATACCCAGCACATATAAAAGGAAGAATATATTACCATTACTGGCCACATTCCGAATGGACCCAGTACATACAAAAATGAAGAGAATATATTGCCATTACTGCCCACAACCTGAATGGACCCAGCACATATAAAAGGAAGAACAATATATTACCATTACTGGCCACATTCTGAATGGACCCAGCACATATAAAGGGGAGAAGAATATATTACCATTACTGCCGACATCCTGAATATGCACATACAAAAGGAAGAATATATTACCATTACTGGACACATTCTGAATGGACCCAGTACATATAAAATGAAGAGAATATATTGCCATTACTGCCCACAACCTGAATGGACCCAGCACATATAAAAGAAAGAACAATATATTACCATTACTGCCTACATCCTGAATGGACCCATTAGTTCACAACCTGAATGGACCATATAAAAGGAAGAATATATACATACTGGCCACATTCTGAGGGGAGAAGAATATATTGCCATTACTGGCCACATTCTGAATGGACCCAGGACATAAAAAAGGAATAAGAACATATTACCATGAAAGAGGAAGAAGAATATATTACCATTACTGGACACATCCTGAATGGACCCAGCACACATAAAAGGAAGTAGAATATAAGTATTTGTAAGTTGTTTGCAGGATTGAGAACTTCAGTCCTTTGAAAATGGTGGAGTGAATCGCTAAAGTAGTTCATTGCATTGAAAACTTATTGTTTAATAATTTTGCATTTGTTCAAACTCTGGCTGGAGTGATTTTGCTCTCAAATCCATTATAACTTATATAACTATTTTGGGATCATTACTTATTTTCACACTCACATAACAGCAGTTTCCTTATACCTGTGAAATAAATTACATAAATTCATATCTACTGCATTGACATATAATGGATAATAGATGTCTAAACTGGTTTGCTTCTCAACCCAACATTCTTCCTGCCTTTCAATAACTTCTGCCTGAAGTTATTATGAAAATCACATCAACCTCAATAACTTGTGTTTTATATTAAACAATTAATTTTGATGTCAAATCAAAGCTTAATTTAAATTTTTACGTTTTTTCAACATGTTTTATTAAATTCATTGGATTCATTATAAAAGTACTCTGAATTTATTATGCAAAAAACAAAAAATACTTTTTATTTCAGTAACAAAGTAAATAAAATCATCAATAATTGACCAACATCTATAATAGAAGAAATAAAATACATATATGATAATTCTTTGAAGTATTTACGTTTTAATATAATGAGACTTCTTTTTTTTATTTTAGCAGTTCCAATTTCTGACAGTGTGGTTTCAAATGCTTCCTGTAGAACTGCTTTGTTTTCATATTATCTGGCACCTTTATATAATTTTATCTTTGCAATTAACCATAGATTTTGGATCATATGCAGATCAAGACCTGATGTTGATCATTCGATTAGCTTCACTTCTGTAAGCCTTCTATATTAGAAAAAAGGTAATCTTAGATACATGAGAAGAAGCATTGACATACATAAATGCACAGTACACTTTGAAATTGCAAGGTGGTGATTTGTACCATTCAAAGAAAATCTTTCCATTAAATTTCTATTGTTAGCACTGTTCACTTTAACACCTTCATAGATTTTGAATGGGTCAATAATGGTTTAGTCAACAATTCCAGCCCATATCATCACATTTCCACTTTCTTCTTTTGGCCACAGGCACATCTGAATCAGATAAAATCCATCCTTTGGCCCATTCATCAGGTCTGTCATGTGTCACCTGAGATTCGTCCATAAAAAGTCAATTTACATGTATTTCTTGACCCAATTTTGATGCTTTAAAATATTTCCTTCACTGAGAGAAAACTGTATAAATTTCTTAGAAGACCCCAACTTGTGAAATATTCTACACCATTTTTCAGTTCCAATCTGTTCAAAACTTTCTGTTTGACTATAACTCACACTTTAGGTTCCCTCTGAGGAGACAAATTCTTAAAACCTTTTCCTTTGCTTCTAGTTCTTCACTTAGATATAATTTCCACAGTTTTTTTATCGTTTGATCTTTGCAAATCTCCTTTGATATCTCAATGTGGACATTCTAACACTCAACAACTTATTTTCTGTTTTGCAGTATTTGTGAGATCCTTCCCATAACCCGTGTTTCAACATATATTATGGAAAAAATAGTTTTATTAGATTTCAGAAGCTTTAGACTAATATTAGTTTAATTTGCATAACTTCAGATTACAGTTTTTATTATAAATCCAATAACTTTAATAAACTACCTAAAAATTGAACTCTGGAATTGTTTTGACATCTAATTTAATCATTTAAAATTTGACAAGAATTTTTCAAAGCAAATTTTAGTTATTGTGGTTTATGTGATTTGCATAATAATTTCAGACGGACTCTATATTAATGATTTACCTGAGAGCATACACCAGTCTCTTGTGAATATCTATGCAGATGATGCAAATACAGATACACTTACAATTAGCAAGATAACCAGAGCCTAACAAGATTGACTCTTCTGACTTAACATTAACAACTTAATGGCAGAAAACTGGCTGGTCACATACAATACCTCAAGAGTCAAACTTATAAAGTTCCTTCATCATAGAGCGGCCACTGAATTTCTGTCTATCACAATGAGTGGGTATTCTATGAATGTGGCCCCATGCCTCGAACACCAATTGGGACTTAAGTTCACCTCAGCCCTCAAGTTAAACTCATATATAAAGTCTATAACTAGAGATGCTGGAAAAAATGATCAGTTCCCTCTAATGTTCTAGTAAGTGCCCATCTCCTCCTGTTATCCTCTACTTTTACAAGAGATAGAGCAGGCTGAAAATGGAGTACTGCTGCCATATATGGGTGGGTGCTACCTAGTAATCACTCTCCAGTCTTGATTATTTCAGTTCCAACCTGTTCAAAACTTTCTGTTTCATTATAACTCACACTTTAGTGTGAGTTATAGTAAAACAGACTTTTGAATGAAATGCACTTTTGAGTTCAAAAGCATTTACACAGCCTTGTGGATGATGTATTATTTTCCACCATACACCCCCCACACTTTGCACAGATGAAATATTACAAACCTCTGACTACTCTCCCACTGTTTCCATGGAAAATATTCAACATTCTTTAAACCTTCTAACTCTAACCTTTTCAGCTAAGACTCACCATTTATGTTCCAGTCATATTCCTTTATTAAGGTGTAATTTCCATTTTGATAGTGTCTTCTCAAGACATGTTACTTTGAGGAACAGAATCCCAAGAAGATATTTTCTTGACCACTATAATCTTAACCTTTTCAAGTGTAGGATTAACCGTTGTTGTTGTTGTTGGAACAGCTCCTAAGTTTGTCTAAAAGCAGTGACAATAATATTTTGCACACATTCCACCACCACCAATCAGACCCTGAACTACTGCTAGTTATGATGAACAGATGTCCCCTTGAGGAGGCACCATACCTTGATAGAATATCAGGCCTCAAACTTACATCTGACCTCAAGTGGAACTCTTCTATATGATCCCTTGCTAAAGATGTAGTTAAAATGTTCAACTTCCTGTACTGCTCCAGTAATTATTACCTGACTCCTCATGTTATCCTTTACTTTTATAAGAGCCAGATCAGGTCGAAAATGGAGTACCGTTGCTATATTTGGGATGGAAGCTGCTCAGTCCTCAATTTCCAGTCTTGATAGAGTCCAAAATTATCTGAGAGTCCTTGTTGGAGTAGAATTATTTTCTACCTTCTAACCTCTATCTGACAGGTGGGATATAGCAAGTCTCTTACTGCCTTATCACTACTTCCATCGAAAGTACTCAAATGAGCTACATTCCTTGGTTCCACCAGGTTTAACCTTTATGGCTAGGATCTGCCATTCTTCTTCCATAGTAGCAAACCCCCCACATTCACTATTTATTTCATCAGCAAGAAGTTCCACTCAAACAGCTTCTTCCCGCAAACCACTGCCCTGTGAAACAGACTCCCAAGTGGACGTTTCCCTGGTCACTACAAACTTAACTTGTTCAAATCTAGAGTCATCTTTTATCTTCCCCTCCTATCTATATAAACTACCCTTTATCATAACCCTTTACGTTGACTGGACCCCAGGCATTGTATAGCGTGAACCTGACTGTAAAAAAAAAAAAAAAAAAAACATGTCACTGACTGGTGTAAGGGAATGGAAGACAATTTTAACAATGCGAAATCTTATATTTTTGTTTTTATAGAACTGAGTAAAAAGAGAGGAGTACACAGTGTGCATGCAAAAGAAAGAAGATATTAAAAGTTGGGAATTGTATTGGTGATAGCCATGCAGGTATGTGAAAGTTCAGTCACTAAAGGTGAATAACATCCTCATTCCCAGAAAGGCCATAATTGGTGTTGTCCTTCTAACATGCTGAATGGAAAAGAGAGAAACAGAGAGAAAGACAGGAAGTATCTCATTTTATAGATGCTTAACAGTGACATCTGACAACTTCTTGAAACTGGCAAAGTTATATGGGAATAACCCACACTATTATCTTTCCCACATATACTACATCCCTTACTCTTACAATTTACATATTGACTGCTTTCAGTAAACCTCTAAATTGGGTGGCCCTTGTGCCTTGTACAGTCTGAACATTATTAAAAAATGGACAAATGGTATTGAATTGGGAGACATTTGAAAGCTCAGCACTATTAGATTGGCTTTGTTTTCATGAGTAATCATCAGACAGTATATTTGTAAAATTATGTTAAAAAAAAAAAACTTATGCCCCTTACAAATACCTATGAGCCTAGACTTTATCAACCAAAGAGTTGTTCAGATGAGAATCTCTTGATAAGTCCTGATTTTGACACTATTTTATGTGACACTATGTCTGACCCAGGTCAATAAAATTAAATAAAATTGGATAAAAATGATTGTGGAGGAAAATTCTTCTTTTTTTTTTTGTTCATTTTCCATCAATCAGAAGGATGGAATTCAAACATGCAATATTTTGAAAAGTTAACTGATTGTGCCCATTGACCCAAATATAAATAAATTTGCTGGCCAGTGAAAATCATTCAAGATTCATCATACAAACATGGAGACAACCATATCAATTAACATTTTGCCAAGTGGCCCACCAGAAACTCTTGACAAAATACTTTTTCTTCTATGTGCCATGTTTGTTCAGGGCATTGGCAATCATGGCTCTTCACAATTTCCTATCCCTTATAACTTGTGTTTTTTTACCATTGCCCCCAAACCCTGATTCACCATCTAATCACTCAATTTCTCCAGGTAGGTTATGTGTTGCTTCCTTTGTCTCTCTTTCATTAAATCTGTCTTGTGAGTATCAAATTTTCCAAGTCCTCTTTCTGACTTATGTGCCCCAGAAATTTCAACTTACTCTTCTTAATGTCATGTAACCAAAACTAAAAACTGATACATTGTTTTGAAATTAACTTAAAACTGATGCAAGTCAAGTGCTGGGAAATCTGTCCCAGCTTTTCTGCATCCAAGGGTTGAGGTTAAAAAAAATGGATTAAGGTTAAAAGATTGTGACAAAACGCGAGTAAAAAACAGCAAAATTAGAGCAAACAAACTCTCTCTTTTAGGTGCAGACAAATAAAGAAAAAACTCCTGCTCGGTGTGTAACAATAAAAGAAAGTGTTTATTTACATATACAGAAAAAAAAAGTGTAAAGGGATAAAGACAATTTAAAAGTGAAAGAAAGGGAAAAGAGAAAATGTCTTTTAAGGGAAGAGAAAATGTTCATAACTGAAAAAAGTCTTTCTCAAAATATTTCTCTGAGCGCCTAAAATGTTCTTTAAACAAATAGAATTTTGTTAAGTTTTAGAAACACTCACAGTTCTTGTAAATTTTTGGTAGATATAGGAATCTTGCAGTTGAGTGAGTTCGGAGGGCGACAACAGAAGTCCAGTGGGCACAACAGAAGGAGTGGTGAAGGGATGCTGCTTTCAACTGGTTTTTAGTAGTTGGCTGATGGTCTGTCTTTCTAGCCCAGTAGGAATTTCTTCTTTGGTTGAAAGCGGTTCTGAAGTTAACTGGAGCTCCCTATTGTTGACCTCTGAATTCTCACTGCCAAATAGCAAAGATTCTCCAAATTTATGGACATTTGGTAGGCTCCAATGGATCGGGGACTTTTCCCTCCAAAATCATTGTACAAATTTCCTGGCCCCTCTATTGGTTAGAAAACACATTTTTATCTTTGATAAGAATCAGGGCTCTGGGAGCTGGTTTTGAAAATAATGAAAACAAGTTGGAGTGAACAAGCTGTGAGGTTTCTCACAGACTTTATGGCACCATGGAAAGAATAATGGTGGTGGAATTCCTTTTTATATTTTCCAGCTCTCTCATTAGTCAGAAAATATATTCTTATCTCTGATAAGAATCAAGGCTTTGGGAGCCAGTTTTGAAAGTAAAAAGAGGTTGGAGTGATGATAGAAAAAATAGCGAGAATGTAAACTTGCAAAATATTGTTTTCAAATTAAATTCCAACACAAGACTTCTTTCATCACATCACTGTTGCCAAAATTCCTCATTTAGCATTCCTCTTCAACAATATTAATTTTCAGAAAGACTTTAAAATCCCCCTTTCTTTCCTATTTAAATCATTTAGAATTAAATAAACAAATTCTTACTGAGTAAGTCCTTCTTTTCTTATGTACCTATTGACACATTATTTTTTTTATTGTTTTATATATTAATTTTCCAAATATTTTTAAACACTACCCTCAAGAATGTAAGAAGAAAAATTCAGAATTTAATCACATTGGGCTTTCAAAGTTGGCCAAATCCGGTAATTCTCATATATGCATTCTCCTATATGTTGAAACTAAAGAAATCGATTTTTCATCAGTAATACTACACATTAAATAAGTTATAGTTTTACCAGTTTGTGTGAGAAATATTTTATATTTATGATAACTGTTTCCTTTTTAGCTTGTAATTATTCACAACAGCAGCTGTTTGATAAAAATTGTGGAAAATATATATTCCAAAAGAGACTGCTTTCCTGTTATATTTTTCACATTGATAAAATTTCTTTTCCCTCTCTTTTTATTTGTTGAGTTCCTATTTGGAATAATACCTTGTCTCCTATTGTGAAAAGTATATGTTTTATGAAAAGCTGCTTTCGTTAAAACAGGGAATGTAGGTGTTTGTTTTGCTAGGTATTGCTAGCACATCAATTACAATCGCTTGCTCCAGGCCCTGAGATTGGCAATAAGAAAGAGTTTACTCACTGGCAAACAGTGTTGCACTCACACATCCTTATAAATAACACTTCTATTCAATTATCTTGATAAAATTACACGGACACATGCATATACAAGATTTGAAATTAATGCCTCCTATTATGTTAAACCCATAATGTCAGCAAGAGCTGTTGATGGTATGGCAGCAGAGGCTTCCTGCTACTGACTTATAATTTTGTATGTCTTGTTCCAGTTAATAGCTGAGAGGCAGTGTGGTAAAATAGATTCTGACAGGAAATTGGGTAAAAAGCAGATGCATGTCACTTAATCACTCTCTAAAGAAAAAAAATCACTGCTGAATGTTTATGGAAACCAAATATTAGATGTGATATAGGATTTGAGGAATGCATTTCTGCCGTGATGACCACATTTTGTATTACAAGCCATATTTTCAGCTGCACTGCTTCATTATTGTCATATCCATAAAAAATAAAGAAAAATTAATTAGAGCGTTAAAAAATAATTATAGCAATTATAATTATCATTAATTCACTCATCCTAAACCAATGAATATCAACTCAACTTTTCTGCTCTACTCACTAAAACACATGACATTCGTACTCTGTCTATATCTCTGAGATAAGGTATTATGATTACTTACATTATTTACATTATTCAGACTGTTATCCTCATCTTCATTGCCATATTCACAACATTTCAGCCATTCTTCTGGTGATTGGAATTTCAAACCGAACTCTTTCTTTCTGATAATAAATGACATTCTTACTATTAGACAAGCAGTCAAAGATAGACAGGCTGTAAAAATGTCTGTCAGCAAAAATTTTATCTCCTTTTAGACCATAATAGTAACATTTATCTTTTAACACTCAACAAAAATTTTGGATAGGAAAACCACGGACACTTGTATTTTTTTAACTAAATTATCTAGATACTTATTATACACATCCATAAAAAATAAAACATATGAGATGAATAGTACACACTTTACTTATTCTTTATAATATACTTATGTCAGATTCTGATCTATATTTGATCTGCATTTGGCCTCAAATTCGCAGTTATACTCAATATTACTATCTCTGATGCCTCCAACACAACATAATGACAAGCTAATAAATAATACTTGTTTTGTCGTTTCTAGGTCTTGCTGCTTCTCATTTTTATGAGTACTTTTGTATATATAAATGTAAGGGTGTGGTTATAATTATTTACTCAGAGTTATAATTCCACTACACTATCAACCCACAAAATGAAGAGATCTTTTTTGTTTGTGGCCCCAATGCATAGCCACTAGTGGTTACTATGAGGGTAAATAGTATTTTGTAACCAAAAAAAGACTGTCCGAACGATGCTATTTGTAACCATTTCACAACTGGAGTCACTTTGACTTGATTTAAATCCTAGTGTTCCCCACAAGTGACAACATCAAGTTCATGATAATGACTGAGTCAGTGGAAAATATTTGAACGAAAAAGGAGCAAAAATTAAAATCAGAGAGTTTATCTACAAATTTTATCCCAAAGTACATCTTATAAAAAAATGGAAGAAATACAATAAAAAATTAAACAGAGTACTTGATAGTCGAATGTAACAAAACTTGTTTTGATAAACTATTGCTGCTTACACACACACACTGACACACATAGAAACACAGACACACAAACATGTATATAAACATATATATATATATATATATATATATATATATATATATATATATATGTATGTATGTATGCATGTATGTATGTATAATTTGTATTTGTTATATGTATTGGAGAAGACCACCCAGTGTCATAGAGAGAGTGTTTGTAGATGTGTACAAAGAAATTGACACTGTATAGTGAGACTGTCAATTTCTAACCTTAGGCCATCATCAGGCCTTATATTATTGATTTCTGAATCTACATTGTTTCTATCTATCTATTTATCTATCTTGAAATAATGCAGTAACTTGTATTTTGATGTTAGAAAATATGAGACAACAGACATTACAATTGTAATTTGAAATAAATTAATAATATTTTTGCAGTCGCTGTTCAACCAATTATGTCTCGGGGCTTCAAACACTAAATTATTTACTTGATTTGAACAACAGAACCATGACTAAATACTGAAGAATCACGTTTTTATTTATACCTTACATTTAGCAATTTATATTGAAAACTAGTTTTAATTTACTCTTGTATATGTGCTATATGTTTAAATCTTTGAGAGGTGTTTGGTGATTATAGTGAGATTTTTGTTTTACAGACAGAATTAACTTTTTGTTATCAAATCTATTTTATTCAAGCATAAAGGATTATTGTATTTTCTATAATTTATATTTTCTATAAGGATTATTTTACTATAAGGATTATTGTATTTTCTATAATTTATAAGTTATTTTATTCCAACATAAAGGATTATTGTATTTCTATAATTTACATTTTCTATAAGGATTATTTTCTATAAGGATTATTGTATTTTCCTATAATTTATAAGTTATTTTATTCAAATATAAAGGATTATTGTATTCTAAACAGAAACAAAAATGTATGTCTTACATTTCTCAAGGAAGTTTTGTGGATTGAATAAAATAGTATTTATTTCAAAAACAACCACAGCAATTTGACAAAATTAAAGCCATATTTGTAACCTGGGTAATGTAACAGTGAAATGGGAAATTGTAAATTAGAATATTAGTTAAGTCTATATACAGAGAAATGGTCAATAGGTGTATCTATACATATGTGGATGATCACATGTCATGGGAGTAAAAGAATGGAAGAAAAACTAGTGTTAACTGTATTGAAACTACTCCCCCCATTGCATTCTAGGATGTCACTAGATAGCATTGTTTCAAGGCTAGAAAAGAAAGACACAATAAACCCTCTGCTGCTTTTTGCTCTGGGATGTAGTAGCAATAACAACAGGATTCTTCTTTTCAGGGAAAAACTTCCCATGTAGCAAACTTCTAAATTTCACAAAGCAAAATTGCACCTCTCTCTCTCTTTCTCTCTTTCTCTTTCTCTCTCTCTCTCTCTCTCTCTCACACACACACACACACACAATACACCTAAGTACATAAATGTTTTTAATCCTATTTAACTATCCTCTACATGTGCAAAATTTTCTCTTTGTCTTTATTCTGAGCTATGGTGTTTTTTTGCAAAAGTGATGGATTTTTATTTATCAGTCTGAGAGATTTTTATCACTTTAACATTTATTTTTTACTGGATATTCACATTTAATAAAAATTCTCAAATATTCTGTCCTGTAGACAAACATAATTAAAAATGCTGCTAAATGAATAGATGGCGTATCTACTCAAATACGAGTATTCACTAAAAATAGCATTGTAAGTGATATATATTGTTGAAACTTGACTAATGCATGGAATAATAATGCAACACAAAATGTACTTAGAACAAAATGTATTGAAACAAAAAAGTGTACACAATATTTACATATAGTCTTTTGTATATTCCTGGTAAGACCGTTCCTGGAGAAGGTGTTGACTGAGTCGCAGTCGGGCAGAGTCTCTGGTTGAATCTCTTGATTCCTCCCTCTCTTCCCAGTACCAACCATATTTATATAGTCGGTACTCCACTATGCAAATTAGGTGGATCCTACTACAACATATATATATATATATATATATATATATATATATATATATATATATATATATATATATATATATATTTAAGCAGTTCACCCCAAGCAAGGTAGGAGTGATACTGGCATTCAAGGAGTTACAGATGATTGAAAACAAGAGTAGAGGCGTATTTGAGGAAAGGATACAGAGAAAAATAAGGAATAAGAAGAAGGTATCAGAAGATGTCGATTGACATTACACTTAAATATTCGAAGATTATAGTTATCAGGGAAGCAAGCAAGAGGAAGAGAATTTCACATAGAGGATGTGTGAGAGAAGAAGCTGTTTGAGTAGAAGAGACGGTTACATTTAATTGTTTCAACAGTGAAAGGGTGGGACCGAGATGCCAGCCTTAGTATTATTTTCATGGAATCTGGGACCCAGTGAAAGGAGCTCATTGGAACAGTTGCCATGAAAATACTTGTAGAAGAGACAGAGGGAAGCCACGGCATGCCTGTGAGAAAGCAACTGTAGATGAGGTGCCAGATCAGGACCTAACATCTTGCATATTCATCTCTGGATTTTGTTAAGGACCTCAAGACATACAGTAGGGGCACCAGATCATATATGACAGCAATATTTCATGCAAGGACAGATGGTTGATTTACAGATTTGAAGGATGGACTCAGATGAGAAAAACTTTCTGGCATGACACAGAGAACCAACTTTCCTTGTGGTAGATGAAGCTGTTGATTCAATGTATTTGTTCCACCTCATGTCAGCAGACTGTGAGACCAAGCAGGTGTAATGAGGTGCTCTCAAGGAGTAGGGTATCAGCCATTCTGATGGGGAGCAGGGTGGGTTCTCTGTGGCGAGTCAAGAAAAGCAGTTTCATTTTGAAGGTATTAAAGTTTACAAACCATTTTCTGCCCCATTCAACCACAGATTGGTGGTCCTTTTCATGATCTGCGGTCAGGTTAGTTTTGTCAACAATACGAGATTTACTATTGAGGCAGGAGTAAATAGTAGTGTTGTTCACATAGATGCCTCCTTGGAAACTGATTACATTGGGAATGTCATTAATGAAGATCAGGACCAGTGTAGGGCCCAAGATAGAGCCTTGGGGAACACCAACATTAATGATAAAGGAGCTGGAGAAGAACCCATTTAGGATGACATTCATTTCACGGTTTGACAGGGATGATAGTATTAAGTCAAATAATCAATACCATATACCTGAAGCTAACAAAGAAGGCCAGCATGCCAAACCCTATCAAATGCTTTAGAAATATCTAGAGTCATGGCTTGAGCTTCTCTGTTATTGTGAAGTGCTTGGTATACAAACTCAGTTATGGCTGTGAGCACGTCAGTGGTAGATCAGGCAAAGTGGAAACCATATTGCTTGTTGGAGAGCAGATTATGGGAAGTAAGGAGCTTAACCCCTTTGGCAATGATTAAAGCATCAAAGACTTTACTGAAGAGTGGTAGGAGACTGATAAGATGGTAGTTAGATGGATCAGAAGGGTCTCCAGAATTCTTAAAGACAGGTACAACAGATAAGGACTTCCGACCGGCTGGAAAGCAAGATTTGGTGAGGCAGTAGTTGTAAAGTTTGGAGAGGAGAGGAGAGGAGCCAATTCAGGATCACATTTCTTCAGGACGACTGCCAGTATCCCATCCCCACCACTAGCCTTATTGGAGTCTAATTTAGAGATGATGTCCAATAAAATTGTTGGGGTTATGTGCATCTCCCTCAGTAGAGCCTCAGTTCTAGAGGGAAAATCAGGTGTGGGTATACCAGATGAATCTAGTGTTGAATTGACTGAGAATTTATGTGCAAGGCATTTAGCTTTATCAGCTAAGGAAATCTGGGCCTCAAATTGATTGAATAAGGGAGATATTGTATGTTTACTGTTGCTCAGCATGCTCTTGTAAAGCCACCAATAATCTTTAGAATGAAACTTGCAAGACACAATATGTTGTTTCATTCTTTTGACAAAGAGTAACTTTGCTTCATTGAGGACATGCTTGCACACATTACAGGGAGCAACAAAGAGATGTCTGTTGCAATCAGACATATTGCTATGGTACAGATGGCAGTAGTAATTGCTGTAGGCAATAGAAGCTGAGCAAGCAGCTGAGAACCAAGTGGATGAATGCAATTTCACTTTATATTTTCAGGGATGAAAACCTTAATTCCAACTTTTACCCAGGATGAGATTTCAGATGCACATTTTTGAATGGGGAGATTAAAAATAGCATTTCAGGGGATATTACAAAGGAAATCACGGAATGAGTCCCAGCCTATTCGTTGATAACAGAAAGATGTTCTATTCGTAGGAGGTTCTTTACTGGGGAAGGAGTAGAAGGAGATGTTAACAGACATGACGGCATGATCAGAGTTGCCAAGAGGGCAAAGGTGCATGGTACAACAATATTCAGGAATAGAGTAAAACAGAGATCAAGAAGGGAGCCTTACCATCATGGTTACTGGGGAAACACATTGGAAAGTCAACTACTTGTATGAGGGATTGACTGATTGAAAAGTTAAGTGTTTTGGAGATGTGTTCAGAGACATCCTTCTATTTGTGACATGGTACTACAAACACTCTGATATTATGCGAATGTTGATCAGAGCAGACACTCATGATACTACACAACCAAACTTGCCAGTGGGAGGGTAAACTATTCAGACAAGATGAAAATAGCTGAAAAGCAAAAAAAAAAAAATCTACTTCGAGAAAATCGCTGTTTTGTATTGTGTTAGGAGACTGATAGGATGGTAGTTAGACAGGTCAGAAGGGTTTCCAGAATTCTTAAAGACAGGCACAACAGATGAGGACTTCTAACAGGCTGGAAAGCAAGAGTTGATGAGGCAGTAGTTGTAAAGTTTAGAGAGGACAGGAACCAATTCTTCTGGGATGTGGTTTGAAATGTTTAAATGATCAGTACATATCTCTTTACATCTATGCTTGTAAATGTGCTGGGGTATATTAAAGGAAAAGATTGAATAGACTGGGCTTTCATTTCCTCATTGTCATACTCCTGATGAGGTTTTGAAGTTTTGCCATATTGTGGTCCTCAGAGATGTAAGATTTTTTGGATTGTTAAATTTTTTGTTATTGATCAATGCATTTAATAGATTCAGAGTTTGTAATGAAAAGTCTAATTAATCAATAAAAATATCCCCACTCTACTCAAATTTTCCCATTTTTTAGATATAAATCAATAATGAATATTAATCATATAGGTGGAATATTTTACAGTTTAAATTTCAGAAAATGGATCTGATATTATGTAAATCCATACTTGGATAAAAACCTGGGTAGCCATAACAGTACTTGTATTTTACCTAAATTGTATGCATATATACACATATGAACCATAACTTTGCTTAATTTTACAAATTCTATAGTTTGTGAGTGTGAGGAAACTTTTACAGATTGCAGAATTCACTACTAGAGAAAAATTTAAGAACTGGAGACTGTTACTGCTTAAGCAAGTTACTCGGTCTATGATTTAGTTTTGTGTACTAAAAGAGAATTTCTTGCTTTTTTTTTGGTACATTCTGTCATAATCACCAAAGAAAGAACTGATAACATCAGTCCCAGTGAGTTGAAGATTTCCTCTGTCTGGCCGCCTGTGAGATCATATCAGTTGCCGAACTTAGGAGAGCAGAGCAAATTACTTCTCTTTCTTGAAGACAAGTTGTAAACAAATGTAGTAATAGATTCTACTTTCAATATTGAACAGCTTTTGGTAGTAGACTGTCTCACTCTGCCATAGTAACATAAAATTTCTATCTATCTATCTATCTATCTATCTATCTATATATATATATATATATATATATATATATATATAATAGGAAGGTAGATCAAAATGCGTGTATGGTAACACGTTGTTATCAGCTGAATTTTGATCTGAAATCTGTGATCATTTCCCACTAAATCAAGTACACTGTCGAAGAAGAACAATATAAATAAAGACAAAAGAAAAACTTATCTTAGCACTTCATTCTCTGAGGGACTTATCAAGTAAAATGTAAGGATTTTATTTTGTATCAGGTATTTTTATACAAGAACAAAAATGATATATGTTTTACAAAATTTTTAAATTTAAGAACATTCATAAATATTCATCAAGTTAGCTGAAAAGTCAGGAAAGCTATGGCAAAAGGAAATTACATTAATAAAAATAAATAATTGTCAAGTAAAGTAATTTTTTTTAACATTAGGCAACAGTCTTACTGATGTTGTTATGCATATCTATATAACTTGTTTAAAATTTATTAAATCCATAAGAAAGAGTACTTAATATCAGAGACCGAGTTTATTTAGATACTAGCAGCATGGCCCGGTGTTTCCTGTACTTGATTCAAAAATCATACGACTCATACAGCAATCACTATCACTTGACTTAAAATATTTTTGCCCTTCCTTGTCTTTAAAGGAGTGCCCTTTGCCATGCTGATGTTGCTACATGCCTTACTTCTTGCCTATCTGACACTGCAAATTTTTTCTAAGCTCTATACTAAACATTAAATCTGTTACGAAAAAAAGAACTAAACAAAATGAACACAAAACGATCAGCTTTAAAAAAGGACTCGTAACTGGAAAAACCGAATGAAAAAATAATGTTAACAACTAATACTTTTCACACCCAACCCAATTCTGCGGAATCAGAATCAATGTTGAGTTTAAGCAAACGAATGATCCAATTGTAGTAGAGTGCCATGCAGATTTGAATTTTTCCCACTTGTGACAAATGCAGTTATCGATTTTTTTGCATGCTAGTATGCTAGTTAACATTCGTGTCAGTCAGCTGTTGGCTCTCATGCTAGACAATAGAATCTTCCTGCCTATTCATGGCAGCCAGCTACTGGCTCTCACACTTGCCAGTAGAAAATGGCTGCAAACTACATGAAAACTGCCATAGAAGCATGAAAAAATCGATTATTTCCACTATTGATGGGAGTTGGGAAATGCAAAGTCAGTCTTGACCTTCCTGCTAACTTGGAGCATGTGCATATAAATTTTGGTGCAAATCCATGGAAAATTGAAGCCGTGCATTCGTTATACACACACACACACACACACACACACACACACACACACACACACACACACACACACACACACATCTTGCCTTTTATAGATAGACATTGTAGGCATGAACAATGTACATATTCTTAACAAAACTACTTTGACAATGCACTTATGAACATACAAATCAACACTATGACTATATATATATATATATATATATATATATATATATATATATATATATATATATATATATATATATATATATTAGACAACTACATATATATTTTTTACGATGATGTACACCATGTACAAGGCACAAGAGCCACTCAATGTAGATGGCTACAGAATAAGAGGCACCACCCCAAGGAAGATGTTACCAAGATGCAAGGGGCCACGGGAAATGAAAGAAAAGGAAAGAATTTTAGAAGAAACCGGAAATCCAATCCTAAATACTAATCCTGGGATAAATCTCTACTCCTATTCAAAAAGCCGAGGAGGAGTGTGAACCAGAAAATTGGTGAACCTAAATAAAACTCCTTTGACAATGCACTTAATTCACTTGATAAATACTTACATCCTGTTTTATATATACGAGCCCTCGCACCTCTTGATCATGCCGATAGTACTTAAATTAGAAAGGCCAGTTTAGCCCCTGATGCTTGGAGTGGTGTAAAAGTAAAAATGTCAGGATAACTTCAAAATATATGGTACCATCCTCATATACACGTAGAAGGCTCTACATTAATTGTGATCTACCATCATGGAAGTGAGAAACAAACCAATTTGGTTCTGATAAACCTCGTGCCATTAACTACACAGAATATATGTTGATAAATAGAGGACTTACGAAGTAAATGTGCGTCATTAACACATACCAATCTTATACAGATGAGGTGGGGCTGTTTTACTTCAGTTCGGCCAATGCAAGGGTCAAGAGCCACACATGGTAGAAGGTTACTGAGTGAAGTTCTTATAAGAGAATAAGGGAAGAAGAAGTAAGAAATGCATATTATGAGAATAGATAGAATAGGTATCGGTTGACCCTGGACTTGGAGTGATTAATATTGTATTTGTCAGGGAAGTATTATCTTGGGAGTCTGTTCCACAAAGTAACAGTTCAAGGGAAGAATCTGTCTGGGACTTATTCCTTACCAAAGGAATACAAAACAGAATGGGAAATGATTTGACTCTATCTCCTGTTCCTTGTCAAAATCTCAGCCTGCAATTTGAGACATTATCATCGATAGGGACGGGCTATGTTTGATTTATATCAAAGCATCAGGACCGAGGAAAAAGTCAACAAAAATAAAAAAATAGTAAAAGTATAAATGCAACATTTTTTTCCCTGAAAATAAATAAATATATGACTTCACAACACGTTGTCGCCAGTCAACTCAAAATACTAGTTCGTCTACAGAGATCTACACTAAGCAGGATAGGTAAGTGAAGTAACTAGAGATCAAATGACTTATCAACTATTTGTAATGTTGTCCAGAGTGATTATTAAAATAATAACTAGAACGGAAACTTAGAAAGTATAAGGGTTTATTTTGAACAAGAACAATACATGTAGAGATTACAAGTTTGCCTGAAGCTGGAAAGCAAGCGATATTTACCCGACTTCCCTACGAGGCAGGATGTGGCCCTATGTCTATTTCTATGTGGGGGCCCGTAGGCTCGGGCAAAATTTCACCGTAGACCCCGCATACACGTGGTTAGGTTTGTCTACCTCCCCAGACGAGACTGTGCCCTTTGGCAAAGCCTCGTCTGGGTTCCTCTCTGTCCGAAAACAGAGAGTTCGATGTCTTGAACTTGTCCAAGCCTAAGCTAGAAAGCAAGGAGTATTTACCCAAGCTTCCCACATGACTGAATGTGGCACAAGGCCAACTTTACGTGGATATTTCCAGGCCCATAGGCTCGAGCAAAATTTCCCCGTAGACCCCGTAATGACGAGGTCGGGTTTGTCTACCTCCCAAGACGAGACTCTGCTCTTCCTCTGGATTCCTCCCTGCCCGAAGGCAGAGAAATCGACAAGCAGAGCTGTCCAAACTCAGAGGCCTGACACGCAAAGCAAGGCCCCCTGAGACGAGCACCATAGATCCTTATATTCCTATTCGAACAGTCTGTTTAATAGCGGTGCATCAGTTCTTTGTATACCGAGGGTTATCAGTTCGTTCCCTACAACACAACTACTGATTGTACATGTGAGATTCTCTAAATAAATACGCTTATATTTCTTATTTTCTTGTAAATTGTGAATAATGACATTTATTAAACTGTTAGAACTTTCTCTCTATAAGACACAGAACCAATACGAACATTTCAAATAATAAAACATTTACTATGAAAAGATACATTCACATAAAATCAACTTAGAAACTTCATGTAGAAAAACTTACATTTCCCACTGATATGAAGTGGAACGGTTATATTGAATCAATTGTGAAGTCTGCTGCGATGAAAGTTGGTTCATTATGTCGTACCAGACAATTTATTCTCACCACAATCTCGATTCTTGTAACATTTTATAAGTCTACCGTTCGTCTGTGTATCGAATATTATTGTCCCATATAGCCTGGTGCTTCTGCCATGTGTCTAGATATTCTTAATAAAATCCAAAGAGTATGGTCGAATTCAAAATACAGTGTAACCCGGATATAAGAGAGTTGTCGGGACCGGAGAAGAAGTCTCTTATATCCGGGTTTCTCTTATATCCGGGTTTGGTCTAATTTATATACAGTGTAACCCGGATATAAGAGAGTTGTCGGGACCGGAGAAGAAGTATCTTATATCCGGGTTTCTCTTATATCCGGGTTTGGTCTACTTTGTTTAGGTAAGTATGGGCTTTAATATGGGACCAGATAAAATCTCTCTTATATCCGGGTTTCTCTTATATCCGGGTCACTTATATATACTTGATATTAGAGCCTGTGTTAATGTATATAAAATAGACCAAACCCGGATATAAGAGAAACCCCGGATATAAGAGAGATTTTCTATGGTCCCAAATTAGAGCCTGTGTTAATGTATATAAAATAGACCAAACCCGGATATAAGAGAAACCCCGGATATAAGAGAGATTTTCTATGGTCCCAAATTAGAGCCTGTGTTAATGTATATAAAATAGACCAAACCCGGATATAAGAGAAACCCGGATATAAGAGAGATTTTCGCTGGTCTCAAATTAGAGCCTGTGTTAATGTATATAAAATAGACCAAACCCGGATATTAGAGCCTGTGTTAATGTAAACAAAATAGACCAAACCCGGATATGAGAAACCCGGATATAAGAGACTTCTTCTCCGGTCCAGACAACTCTCTTATATCCGGGTCACACTGTATATACAGTGTAACCCTGATATTAGAGCCTGTGTTAATGTATATAAAATAGACCAAACCCGGATATAAGAGAAACCCGGATATAAGAGACTTCTTCTCCGGTCCCGACAACTCTCTTATATCCGGGTTACACTGTATATACAGTCTAAATGAAGGACAGTTTTAAATTTTATCATAATAATTGTAAGTTTATTTGCTGTATTATTTGTGACTGTGATTAATTACACGCGCCACATTCCTATCCTTTAATTTATAAACAGATCGCTAAATATTAATTTAAATTTATAATTTAAGATCTTCCTCGCACACCAGTTATCTTTCGCAAAATGAACAGTAAATTTGCTCAAAGCAGGTTGAATGTTTTTTTTAATCATTTCATGTAAACCTTAGCAAGGTAATAACAGCCATTTGGACGCAAGAGGTCATTGAGTGTGAAAGAAAAAGATAAGACAATAAACGTAAAAGGATTCAAGGAGACAGAAGATGACGACTGGCATTTCATTTAATTTTGTGAAGTTGTAGTTATCAGGAAAGCAGGAAGCCGGCAAAGATTTCTTCAAGCGAGGAGTGCGAGAGAAGAAACTGAGAATATGAAATAGATAAATAAAATAGTAATAATGCTAAGAATAAAGGAATCGGAAATATGAATGCTCCACTTGGTTCCATCAAACGCCATTAGGCAGCCTTTGTTAAGTCTAAAAAAAAACAAACCTTTCCTGTCTCACTCTTTTTCTCTTCCTTGCTTCAATCATGTGGTAGTTACATTGTCGCTGGGGAACGTTAGTTTTCCCGGTCCACTGTCGATTAAACACTCTTCCAACCTTTCGACGATAAAGTAAGTACAAACTTTTCTTTTGTTGTTCCAACTCTGCACAAGATCGACTTGAACTTCATCATTAATAGGGTACTTATACTTACTGAACCTAAGTTTTGAACCAAATAGAAGATGGATATAGCCAAGAGACATTGAAAACTTTGTTTCGCTACAGTTTCTAAAAACAAACAAACAAAAAAAGTTTTGGTCTTTTGATATTGATATGGTCCGGTTCCTTGTACCACGGTGATAGTCCAAGGTAGAACCAATAAAGAAGAACTCGAACACAGGCATGGAATGACACAAATATATTACAAACAGGAATATATACAGAGAAGTAGAAGTGTTAGTATGAACAATCAGGTTTAGTTGAGAGAACAATGTAGTCGCGACCAGTATCACTATTCCAATGTCTTGCAGTAATTGTCTGAACGCGACTCTGTTTCGGACTGCCTCTGACTCGACTCTTGACTTGAACTACTGACGATATTCAGTCCCCCCACCCACTAGGGCAGCATGTGACACAGGGTCGGTTATTTATTGTGGGTTCGAGCCCGTGGGCTCAGCCCAAAAATATGCCCATTGAACCCGTATAAACGGGCTCAGGGCCGGTTTACCTCCCCGAACGAGACTCCGCCCTTCGGCGTAGCCTCGTTCGGGTTCCTCCCCGCCCGAAGACAGAGAGTTCAACCGATCTGTCGTTCAAGACTTGAACTACTGACGATATTCAGTCACCCCCCACGAGGGTGTCATGTGGCACAAGGCCTTTTTAATGTGGGCATTCCCGAGCCATTAGGCTCGGCCAAAAAATAGCCCATTTGAACCCGTATAAACGGGTTCAGGGCCGGTTTTACCTCCCCGAAGGAGACTCCGCCCTTCGGCGTAGCCTCCCTCGGGTTCCTCCCGCCCGTAGGAAGAGAGTTCAAACCGAGCAGTCGGTTCAGACTTGAACTACTGACGATATTCAGTCACCCCCCACGAGGGTGTCATGTGGCACAAGGCCTTTTTAACGTGGGCATTCCCGAGCCATTAGGCTCGGCCAAAAAATAGCCCATTTGAACCCGTATAAACGGGTTCTGGGCCGGTTTTACCTCCCCGAAGGAGACTCCGCCCTTCGGCGTAGCCTCCTTCGGGTTCCTCCCGCCCGTAGGAAGAGAGTTGAACCGAACAGTCAGTTCAGAGTTGAACTACTGACTCCTTGCCTACTCCTGAGGCGCAGTATTTATTAAGTATGGAATAGTCCATTATTATTATTATGGTTAAGATTCCATAAGAGATATAATGGAATATGCATACACCTGTGTTCCCCCTCACTGGAATATGATTGGCTGGTGTCCGTCATAAATATAGACGGACGTGTAGGTACGACAGGGTTTAAGTCTATGACGACGCCCATTGGACTACGCCATTGGCTATTCTATTGGTCTACACCTATTACCTGCGACTACGACGAGTACCAGTCGATTACTGCTACCGTGTACTACTTGGTTACAGTAGCCAAACCCACTTAGCTACTTCAATCAAATATATCCCTTTTCCGGGACATATCATCTTTAATAGCCACTCAGTTTTTGAATACTTCTTGATTTTTATCATATGTGAACACGCATACACCTAAAATACATACAAATACTCAACCTATTTGTTGTGGTGTCCTCCCTCTAATGAGTCTATTGTGGACGCTTCCACTTACTATAAAATTAGTAGGAAAGTAGGCCTCGGTGGAACAGTGATATGGACTTAACGCTGGTCAACCGACACACACTCCGAAACGTTTCAATACACTACTTATCTGCAACCTCTTGTTTTGTTATTTCTATTAAATTCTATAAAACTACTGGCGTAGAACTCATGGTTACAACTAGAAATTTCAACAGTGATATTATGGAACTTGGAACTGAACTGCCAAACTAATACTACGCTTACATTTGTGAAATTGAGATACCAAAGCTTATCAGAACAATTCCTGTGAAAATATTTATAAAAGAGGCAAAGAGAAGTTACGTTACACTAGCGGGAAACAGACTGAAAGCTAAATGGCTGATCAAGACCAATAATGTCACTGATTCTTCTATGTATTTTATTGGCAGTCTTATAAATGTAGAATGGTAGACTTATGAATGCTACAAAATATAATACATTAATGAGAATAATTATCAGGCACGACATAATGAACTAAATTTCCGAGCAAGAAATTTAGCACTTGATTCACTATAATCATTGTAATTTATGTAGTGGGAAATGTAAGGCCAAGAAGATACAGTGAGTTGCCCTCCTAGAGGTTAGCATCTGTCATGTTGATGGGAGGCCAAAATATTCTTTAAGGTGCATGACAATTCACTGATAATAAAGAAAAAGAATCTGAGGAGGGTCATGATCACCTATTTCCTGAAGGGACATGGAATGAAAATACGAAAACGAACCCACTTATAATAAAATGTGTTTCATTAAGCCAGATCAAAGTCAGCAGTAAATAAATCAGTTTTATGGGTGAAAATAAATGTATTCCTCTATTGGATCATGTAATTTAAGTCATGGCAATTATGCGGGAAAAATAATAACGCCTAAATGTTTGCCAAATCTGAAAGAAAAAGAAAAAAAATATCATAAGACGTTTAAAATTAATTCATATTTAAAATCAGTCCAAGTTATTGGAACACCCTTTACAAATTTTTACATTAAACAAAGAATCTAATTTGATATAAATTGTTATTTAGATTGTTTTCTCAATGCCTTTTACATGTTAACCAACACATCTTTTTTCGCGAATGCTTTATTTCTTTTGGATGTAAACAATCGCGTATTTTCACAGATTTATTTTCTTTTTATTATCTGTGAATTGACATGACTTCTTGGGAAAGATAGTGGAGTGGTTTTTTGTGTCTTTTTTTCACAGGTATTAATTCAATATAGTTATTTTCTTAGACTGTCAGCCGTCTAAAGCTAGACAGCCCACTCAAGACTGCTAATTAACACATAGATAGGGAGAGAAGGGATGGATTGATAAAAATAAATTTCGCAAACTAAGCTATTCGTTCGTTGATTCCACTTTCCTGTGCAGATAAAAATTCTGTTTTTTTTTTTTAATCATTTCATCCCCCAGCAAGGCCATAATGCCACTAAAATACAAGTTGTTACTTGATGTGGAAAAGAATGGCTAGATTTTACTAAGGGGAAAGGATTAAAGAACAGTTTTCAGGAAGAAAAAAGATAGTGATTGATGTTGCATTTAAATTTTGGAAGATCGTAGGTAGCAACGAGGTAAAAAATCAGAAGATAATTTCATGGGTGAGAAGTGCAAGAGAAAAATAACTATTAGAATAGAACTTAGTTACATCTAGATTTTCAACAGTAAAATAATTAGAACGTGTAGTCAATCTAATGGTACGCTTAAATTCATGCGGTTAAAGTACCAACGATGATAACTCGTCAGAACAACTAGCATGTAAATATTTCTCGAACAGACACAGGGAAGCCATGGGAAAGAGACTGAAGTCGATATGCCTGGTCAGGACTGATAACATTGCAGACAACTTCTTTGGATTTTGTCGAGAATCTAGATAGATATATCCGGAACAGATATGGCAGTAATGCACGGACGAATGGTAGATTTATATGTATATATGTATAAGATGGATTTTGACAAGATTGTCTGACACGATATAGTGGACCATCCACCTTTCTTCACTTTGTCGTCCCAGACAATGTATTTACTTATTAAACTGATGTGTTCACATATTTCTGATTTTTATTTGAATACTTTATATGAGACTTTACTAATAACATTTTTATCTCTTGGAGGAGTGCAGACTTGAATGTATTGCCATATTTGAGCTCATCTTTGCATGACCATTCAAAAGAAAGCAGACGAAATAACCTAAAATAGTCACTTTTATAAAACATCGGAATATTTATCTTGGGACCCCATCCCAAAATAATTCTTCCCAGTGATGTAGACATACAGTGAATTTGAAAATAAATAACCAATAAATTTACCAATATTTTCTAATAAGATAAGGAAGATCGATCGAGGTTAGTTTTATTTAAACCAAACAGCATAATGTTGAGTACTTAGAAAAAGTTACTAAATAAGGAATAATCAAAACGGAGGTTGGAAATGAAATAGTAATCTTTATAACATCAACAAAATATAATACTCGCCAGCGGCGTGAAGTAGGTAAACCACTGCTAGTGGTGGACTACTTAGACAGCATATGACCCCGACACACACACACTTACAGTAGTGTCCAACGTATTTATGAGGATTGAGGCATGCCCATTAGTGTTCATAGTACGGTATATAACAGTACAGTTACTCTTTTTCTCCTGTTCCATATACGCATTGTAATGCGCTCAAGTAACCTCTTTACCGATCCTATATCGATAAAACATTTTATTTTATATGGAAGTCTTGTCAGCAGTTATTAGACATTCCTGACTTTCATATGAACAAGGGAACAATTGCTTCGTTTCCGCAATCATTGCCATGGAGGCGGCAGAATACTCCAAACCGAACTTTTTGCGTAATGTGGAAGTATTATCCAGGAATTGGAATACCAAGCACAATACATTATTCGAAATATTGTTCTCATCTTTGTCGCCATATTTATTACAACGTTTTGGCCGTTGTACGCTCCGGCCTTCTTTAGGTGGTTGGAATGTCGAAATTAACCCTTTATTTCATTGACACATGGCACTGTGGATAAAGGCGTTGGTTAGATCCAGTGACAGGACCCAAAGAGTGTGAGTTCAATACCCGGTTAAGGCAGTGGAGAACTTTCAGAGGGAAATTAGCAGGAGATAACTGATAACTGACATCCATTCAACATGGCACGTGGAACTAGAACAGTCTACCCCAGTGAGCGAAATAAAGGGTTCAGTTCGACATTCCAACCACCTGAAGAAGGCACGAGCGTACAACGGCCGAAACGTTGTAATAAATATGGCGACAATGATGAGGACAATAGTCCGAATAATGTAAATAATGTACATAATACCTCATCTCAGAAATGTAGGTAGATACCCAGCACAATTCTTTCTTTTTTGCTTCATCCTGCCTGAACGCATGAAGACAGTGTTTCAGCCTGCCCCAAGATGAGCTGAGGGGTCAAAGATATTACTTTTCGATACCAGCCTTTAAGCTCTAAAAGCGCTCTTGAACCACAGAGTATTTTCATCACCACCCAACCCATATGACAATATGGGCAGAGAGGTAATTTTGAGAAGACGTAATATTTTAGTTTATTTTCAGCTGGGGGTAAAAAGTCATAGAAGTGATTTTAATAGTGGCATAATGGAACACACACATGTTTTAATGCAAAAAATCAGTTTGACATGTTATTATCTCCCGCTGATTAAGGTGAATATTTCACCCGCAAATTTTCCTTAAAATCTACTCTTGACACATCAGGCGTATTCTTGCCTAATGATCAACTTAAAACTGAGTCTCTATTGAGTGATATGCATATAATCCCATCAATGGTTTCTTCTTTCATCTCAAATCTGGGTCTCACAAAGCAAGTGAACCTGATGATATCACTGTAATAGTCTTTAAGAAATATACTCCCGAACTGGCATCTGTTCTCTCTTAACTGTATAATAAATGCCCCGCTGCGTTTTGTTTTCCTCTTGGAAATCGTCATCTGTTGTTCCAGTTTTCAAGAACTCAGAGGAACCACCCATCCCTTCTGTTATGAGAACTTACCCATAATAATAATGGACTATGTCTGACATTATAAATACTGCGCCTCTCTAGAGGTATGAAGATATTGTAAGACGAGGAGAGATAATTGAGAGCATATTGTAAGGACATTGGAATAGTGATACTTGTCGAGACAACATAGTTCACTGTAACCAAATTTGATAGTCTTCTACTTTTTTGTATTATATTTCTGTTGTAATATATTTTTGTATTCCATACCTGTGTTCGTGTTATTCTTTTATTGGTTCTAACATTGGACCATCACCGTGGTACATGGAACTTGGACCATAACACCTTCAAACTATCGGCTTATCTGATTTCTAACTCTTTTTGGGTAACTATTAGAAGCTCTAATCAATGCTGAATTGGTTAAGTATGTCACATCAGGGGGTCTTTTTTCAGACAAACAAGACGGCTTTCGTTTCTCCAGGTCAATTGCTGATGTACTGACGATAATTTCAGAAAGTCTATGAAACTCTCGTTAAGAACGGCGAAGCTCGGGTTGTATCTTTGGACATCTCGAAAGCTGTCGACAGGTTTGGCATACAGATCTTCTTCACAAATTCAAAATTTACAGACAAATCTTTGAACTCATCCAGTCTTTCTTGTCAAATCGTGGAAGGAAAGTTATCCTGAACGTCTTCTCTTACAGATCATTTCGTATTAATGCAGGTGACACCCAAGGTTCTATCCTTAGTCATACTTTGTTTTTCATTTTTTATTAATGACTTTTCTGATGGTATCGACTCTCAACTTAGTATCAAGGCTGATAGAAGAACAATTTAATTTGATATAAAAATAATGTGCATATGAATAAGTTCATTTAGAGTTCTTAAAACACAATGAAACACTAAATGCAACTTTATACGTTCAACAGCAACGTGTCCATAATGGTTTGCTCGAAAATCAACCAACAATAGAAAATGCTCTCCTCCATGATTCCGCAAGTTCACGGCAAGAATATAACAAGAAAAAGATTTTGAACTCTCTTCTTGCCACCCACTATATTTACCTGACTTAGCCCCAACTGATTATAAGCTTTTTTACTATTTTCCTTTGGCGAGGGAAATTTTATCTGATTAAAACCACATTCAAGTGTTCGATGAAAAGTTTCTTGCATCAAACTTGTCAAATTATACGAAACTATAGGAACTATCATCTGAATGGTAAAATCCCAAAGAATAGTGATATCATAACCTTCTACGAATGGTCCGGAGTGATATTCATGCTATTGTAATACTGGCGTATCTTCCAATGAAAATACGGTCTAATTTTAACATGGTGATGTTTGTATCAATTATTATTATTATTATTATTATTATTGTTGTTGTTGTTGTCGTTATCCCTCTTCTTTTTCTTCTTCTTCTTTAATCAATTGTACCAAGACCCAAACTCGCCCAAAACCACTACTTTACTACTTCTTTTGGCTTTAATAAGTTCAATTATATTTAACTGCGCACATATACCCTTGGGACTTGTATTAATCCCCATTTTTCCATATCATCTATGGGTTAATTAGTATAACTTGATCAGTAAATCATTATTATCTTTAAAATTGTCTTAGAATCTAAAAATATTTGTTGGCATTAAGTTAAGTACTTCGGGTTAATAAACATTAACGACAATATTATAAATCTGGGTTGTGATCACAACAAAAAAAAGTGGAAAAAATTGTTATTTTACCCATAGCTGGGACCCATTAAACAGTCACTATCACTCCGGGCCAGAGTGATCCTGAGTGTCAGTGGAGGAGGATTGGGCTAAAAGTAGGACTATTTACATTTATACCCCGAAACTAAGGACTCACATTCATATAAAAAACTGACGTTTCTTAAGACAATAACTAATGGATGCAGTTTTACGTCTTGCCCAGGACTAATAAGGACCTTAGAGAGACTTAATGGATGCAGTTTTACGTCTTGCCCAGGACTAATAAAGACCTAAGAAAGACTTAATGGAGGCAATTTTACGTCTTGCCCAGGACTAATAAAGACCTTATAAGTCAGTACCAAATATATGCATACCACTTACATTGGGTTTGTAGTTCGTATAAGCTTCGTAAGGAGTCTTTTTAATGTTACTATTATAGAAACGGTTTCTTATATATACAGCTGTATTTAATGCATAAACCCACAGATTTTTGGGTAACTTAGATTCTATTAGCAAACATCTTGCCATTTCGAAAAGCGTCCTCCAACTATGTTCCGCGACTCCGTTTGGTGTGGTGAATAAAAACAAGTTTTCTCATGTTTAATGCCTTCATTTATTAGGAGGTTTTCGTAAGCATCAGAAGTAAATTCTCCACCATTATCTGTCTTAATTATTTTTACTTTTCCATAAGGAGAGATATCGGATAAATAGATTTTTGTAGCTTGCAGGGTATCAGATTTGTTTTTCAGAAAATATATCATAATAAGTCCTGAATATTCGTCAACAAAGTTTAATACATATGAATAGGTGTCGATACCCATTGGTGAAATTGGACCCGCTAAGTCGCAATAAACTCTGAACAAGATATCTCTTGATTTGGGGATCTGACCCCTATTTCTATATTTCGTCATTTTCCCTTTAATACACGTGTCACAATATTGTAAGCCCTTTGGAAATGTAATTTTCATTCCAGTGACGTGTTCTTTTAACATCCGAATTATTACTGTGGCCTAATATTTTATGCCAAGTTCTTAAGTCGTGCGTGGCTGTCTTCACGGACCTAATACTTTTTCAAATAATACAAACGTCCATTTTGCTGTATATTAAATTCAGTTCCGTCTGGATATATTAACTTTGAATTGTCTCGGTGAAAATTGACTTTAACACCAGTTCTAACAGCAGACTGAACCGAAAAAATATTTTGTTTAAATTTAGGAATATATAAAGCCCTTTTTAATAAACATTTAGAAATATTTCCGTTAGTATCTCGTAAATAAATACAGGCATCGCCTCTTTTTAAAACTAAATTATTAGCTCTGGTCCTGTCAGCTAACTCGATAAAATGTGAATCAGGCTCAAAATTGGGGTCAAAATTAATAAATTTTCTTTCATCTGCAATTACATGATTTGTCGCATCCATATCGACTAGGTAAGAATTATAACTATTGGCTACAGTATCCAATCCAAACGAAAAGGCATATGTTCGCCCATTCGAAAAAGTTTTTACATTTTTACAAAAATCATTCCTTGTATAAAATTGACATTTTGAACGTACATGGCCGGCTTTACCACAACGAAAACAAACGATATTTCTTTTTGTATTATTACTGTTACAGTTCTTGTAATAATTGTTTTTAAACCCCTTGTTTTTAATATCATAATTCTTAGTCTGATAGGTTTGAGGGACTGGTTTTCTGAATTTTTTAAATGACGTTCTCAGTTGCATTACGTTATTGTCTTGATTTTAGGGGGTACACATTTTTTCAGTTTCTTCCTAACTACGTAACACAATTTTAAACTCAATGAAAGTTAATTTTTTATCTTTTTGAGTTATAACTGTCGGGAATAGTTTGAATATCAGTGGTAATCCCTTTAAGACCATGGCTATTTGCAGCCCATCTGAGATAGTCTCACCTGCAATTTTTAAGGCATTTGTGACATTCTCAGCTCTTATAATATAATCTGTTACAGATTCATTTTCTCGTCTCTTTAACGCGGTTAGTTCAGTATATAAAGCAATAATTTTAGGCTTACCTTTTGACAAGTAGTGTTCACGCAATATCTGTAGCGCTTGGCGTCCATTGTCCTTGGCTTCCCTCGTTATTAAAGACAAACTTCTATCATCCAAGCATTGTATTAATTCAGCGAACACGATTGCATTCTTTTTCCTAAAATCATCATCCCCCTTCTGGTCCTCTTCACAAAGGATGATGTCATGGAGTTTTTGTATTCTAAGGTAGCCTAAGAATTTCGTTTCCCACAATTCATATCTCGATTCATTCCCGTCAAAATATAGTCGTGGTCTGGGCTCATAACCAATGTTGTTCATGATGACGGTCGTCTTTGAGTATAGAATCCAGAGTTTAGCAGTGAATATTTCGAAGACAGTAGGGAAGCGTAGTTCAGGTTAGCAGTGGATATCCCGTTAAAGTAGCAGAGCGTAGTTTAATAGTTCTTCCTTCTGTTCTTTCGCCTGACAAGTTGGCACTGGACATTCGGAGAGAGTAAACAAAATGGCCGCCTTTATACACGACGGATTGAATATTTTACGTCTTCTGATTGGTTAACCTTCTATTAGTGGACTATAAAGTGAGTCAAGTCATTTGGGCTAGCTCACTAGTAAACATATATACACAAAAAAACTGCAACATATGGCAGTGAATACTAGGCAATATCCTCACAGATGAAGTAGAGACTTGAAGCAACGAAAATGTACTTCTAGAGAAAGATGCTGAGGATCCATGGACCTAATGTGTGAGAAAGGATGATTTTTTTAGCGAAAATGGAAACAAAAAAGAAACTTATGTATAATATGAGGAAGAGACAGTTGAAATTTCTAGTACACATAATGGGGAAAGAGGACTTGGAAAATCTTATACTCACAGGACGGATTGAAGGTAAGAGGGAAAGAGAAAAACGCGTGATGTTCTTAGTGAGATTCAGTAAATAAATAGCGGAAAAAGGTTTAGGAGAGATAACAAAAGGACATAATTTATTATAAGATAAAAAAGACAGGAAATTTTGAAGAGCCATGCTCGACTACGTCCTGAGGGGAGACGGTACATAAAGAAGAAGACCTAATGCAAATTTGGATATATAAGATGGGTTAGAGTTAATTTTGTTTTTCTTTATTTTTGGTTAGGAAATTTCTTATATAGGCGTTCTAATAACCTGGACCGATTGTAAATGTGAATTAAGTTTATGCGTCTAGTTTTGTTTTTTCTTTATCTTTCAGATTTAACAACTTAAGTATTTGGCAATTTAAACCATAGAAAATTAACAATCAAACAACGTGTTAATGCGGAAAAGGGTTTGGAAGAGATAACTGTTGTAACCTAGTGAAGGTTACTGAATAGAATAATCACACGAAGGTTGATAATGAACGATAATACTTAGGACAAGAACAACACATATATGATTCGCCAGCGGCGCGTAGAAGAAGTAGTCAACTGCTAGAAGTGAATTCCACAATGAATCTCCAACTGCAGGATATGTACCAACCACCACACACGGTCGGATGAGGCACACGGCCGAATTTAATGTGGGGTAGGCTCGGCCAAAAATTCCCTGTAGACACTTATAAAACAGAGTCGGGTAGCTATTTCCCGAGATGAGACTCTGCCTTTCGACATATAACCTCGTCTGGGATCCTTTCTGCCCGGAGGCAGAGAGTTTGACCAGCACAGCTGGAGCAAATCTCCAACTGCAGGATATCTATCAACCGCCGCACGCGATCAGATGTGGCACAAGTCCGGATTTAATGGGGGCTAACCCGTAGGATCAGCCAAAAATTCCCTGTAGACCCTGTATGAAACGGGTTCGAGTATCTGATTCCTGAGACGAGCCTCTGCCCTTCGACATAGCCACGTTTGGGGATCCTTTCTGCCGGGAAGACAAATCTCCAACTGCACACGAACATACAGTATTTACTACTGTATTTATGTAAATGTGGACATAGTCATTATCGTCCGTAGGTGTTCTACAACAATAAAAAAACAAAATTTACTAAGGGCTACAAATGACTGGAAATCGCGGAGAGTCATGATTGACTACGTCCTAAGGGGGACACTGTACATAAAGAAGAAGACCTAATGTAAATTTGGATATATAAGATGGGTTAGAGTTAATTTTGTTTTTCTTTCTTTTGGTTAGTAATTTTCTTATGTAGGTGTTCCAATAACTTGGACCGATTTAAAATGTGAATTAAGTTTAAGCATCCAATGATTTTTTCTTTTTCTTTCAGATTTAACAATATAAGTCTTTGGCACTATCAACTCTGGAAAGATTAACAATCAAACAAGGTGTTAAAGTTATCGAAGCCTATGACGAAAATGAACGTACAAACAGAAATGCATTTCGAGAACTTCTCGATTGTTTGGTCAACATAATCGATTAACAGAGAGCGCATTTGGAAAAATTGGTCGTAAATTCAAACAAACTGGGTCGGTGGCAGATGCGAAAACATCAATGCGTGCTCGTTTACGCCGTTCAGCTGAAAACATTGCTGCAGTGTACGAGAATGTGGGCGAAAATCCAAACACAGCTATTCGTCATCGACCTAATGACCTAAGGCGAACTTGGATATATAAGATGGGTTAGAGTTAATTTTGTTTTTCTTTCTTTTGATTAGTAATTTTCTTATATTATTTAGCGTGATCTGGGCACCTCGAAGTGGTGTAATGGTTAGCTTCGATTCTCACTGGATGCCCCCTAATTTCGACCTTGTGCCACATCTAAGCAACTGCTTGGAAAATCACTATTTAGCGTGAACTCGTCTTTTCGCAGTAATTATATTTTATGGAGTTCAACTATTACGCTATAACGGATCCTGATTTCTTTTTTTAAATAATGTGAGATGTGGTTCTACAGAAGGATACTGAGGACAGAATATGTGAGAAACGACGAAGTTTTAGAGAAAATGAAACCAAATGAGAAATTATAGAGGCAGAGACAACTGAAATTTCTAGGACACATAATGAGGAAAGAAGGCTTGGCAAATCTGATACTCACTGATTGAAGGCACAGGTGAGAGAGAGGAGAAAACATATAACCTAATAGTGAATGGATGGCAGGGCAGGGTTTAGGAGAAATAAAAAACGAGAAAATTTATTAAGCTCTACAAAGGCAGGAAATTGTGGAGAACTATAACTACCTACGTTCTACGCACTGGAAGAAGAAGATTTAAATACTAAAAGATAAAAGGGGGGTTTCAGTTAAAAAAAATAATATAATAAACTATTAAGTAAACGAACACCAATCCCTTATAGTCAGATTATGAGCCTCACTTCAGTTCAGTATGACTAACAGAACGCTTGTTTGAATAATCGGCAGATCTCACCACGCAGATCATTAATTTACCTAGGAGAAGAGAAATCGAACACAAACACCATAGGGCGTGTCTCTCGGCAACCCAACTTGCAAGGCCACGGCACGTAAACAACTGCCTTAAAGATTTGAGTCAGTAACACGCACGTCACTCTCCATCTCCTAGCGTAGGCCTGTGGGTGATCCATATGTCTTCTGTAACCAATGCAGGCGGGCCCTGGAACAACCAACCTACAAAATCTTCTTTCGTGTAGTCAATCCATGTCACGACATAACGTTATATCCTTATTTTGTGATGATAACTTTGAACCTCGAAGCTTCTATAATCAGATAATTTTAAGATTTAAAGGATAAAGTCTAATCCATGAGACCTTGCAGATAATCGATATTCGATTCAGAAGAAGTTGTTAAGAAATTACTATTTGTTCATATCATTTTCAGAATATGAATGAGAATCATGCATACGTAAGCACACACACATATACATAGATATATAGAAATAAAGACACAAACATATATATATATATTCTGTCTTACACACACACAGATGTACACACATACACGTGTACGGAATCAGTGCTACAAACCAAAATTTAAGCAATTTGACTATGACAAAATCATTTTTATATCATATTTACACTAATGCTTACACTCAATTTCTTTTATCTCCTTCAAAAGTGTCCCTTGTCTGCTTTATTTACGCCAGAACCAAAAGGTTACTACCCACGAAGTTTGCAAATGGCAAAAGTCCGGAGTAATTTCGGTTCAAATTGAGTTTACTTTTTTGGGGATTTATATATTCAGTTTGTCGAAAAGCAAAAGAGTGACAAGTAAATAATTACTTTAGCAGTGACTTGGCATCGCACATGTACATGCTCGTGCCAGACTAAGCAAAATTTTATTCCTTATTTCCCACACTAAATTTGTTATAACAGATACATACAGTATGTAGTATTTACTAATTCCATTATATATATATATATATATATATATATATATATATATATATATATATATATATATATATATATATAAAATATAAAAGTGAACATAGAAGTCAACACTTAGAGGCGACAGTCTGTTTCATGCTATATGCAATCGTCAGGCCACATATGCTATTATTTTCTCGGCTATTTATATATACGGGTTAGTGGTGCATTGTGGGTATATATATAAATAGCCGAGAAAAATAACAGCATATGTGGCCTGACGATTGCATATAGCATGAAACAGACTGTCGCCTCTCAGTGTTGACTTCTATGTTCACTTTTATATTTACACACGCTCTATCTCTGATATTGAGCACTTTATCCCATAAATATAGCACACCTTAAGACTATATATTATATTTATATATATATATATATATATATATATATATATATATATATATATATATAATGAAATGGACAAAGTCCTACAATTATTTTAAGTATAAACACAAACGTCTTCACATATAAGATATATATTGTCATCCACAGACAGACTGTTTCACAGCACATCAGTGTGGCTAGATGTCCAGTTGCCTCTAGCTAGGTACGAAACCCGACTGAATTGGCGTCAGTCGGAGATTCTACCACTAATCCGTTGGCGCACGGCGGTGATGAAGGTGAATTTAAGCCTATTTATTTTTAGATAAACACACAGTGACTGAGAGAACTCGATTCGATTTATCGAAGAGTCTTGCATTATTAGCCGTAATAATCTCTGTTTACAAACACACTTCCTCCCCAAAGAGCTCAACCGAAATAAATTTTTCAGGAGCATATGCGTTTAAATTACACTATATATATATATATATATATATATATATATATATATATATATATATGTGTGTGTGTGTGTGTGTGTGTGTGTGTAATTTAAATTCCTTGAGGAACATAGGGCCGCAAGATACCGTTGCGGTTTCTATAACAAGCCAGTTTATTTAAGTTAGTCTACTACACAAGGATCAGGTTTTGAATTCAGAGTTTTCCTAGACCAGTTGCCACCCGGTCTGTCCTGCTATTTACCCTTAGCTGGAGTGAGGGAAGAAGAGGATTCATACTTTAGAAATTTGACACTCACAGGATATAATGAAAGCAAGAGGAGCAGATAAAAAAAAACAACGACTAACGTATGTAATAAACTTATGTAAACGAATGTCATATGGTCAACGTATAGGCATAGTAAGAAAAGAAACAGTGCTAAAATGGGTAGGAAGTTGTGTATAGCCATGATTGCCCACGCCCTGAATAGACATGGCAGGTAAAAGTAGAAGAAGGACATCAGTGAACATTACGGCATTGAAATAGAATTAAACTTATCTATTTATCAAAATATTAATGACATTGGAAGACTAGCAACGAAAAACTTATCATCTACGTAAATAATATCATAAATGAATGTCACAATTAGTCAAATGGCTGCAAACTAACTAGTCACTTTCATTAAAGATACATATTTGAAAAGTAATTACTGTTGATCGATTAATCTAAATGTTTAGTGTTGTCAAAATGGAAATGTTGACCGCCGTTTGCTTGATCGATTGATTGATTTTTTTCCAATAATAATGTTTTAGTGAGAGAAGTCTTAATAGTTAACCCATATCAGGGGGGAGAAGAGATGGATTAATACCTTTTCTAATTGGTATTTGCGCGTAAGTGAATATAACGAACCCAACTGGATTTAGAACTCGGCTCTCCACTTAACAATTCTGAGCCACCCACACATCCATGTTTACAGCACTTGGGATTCCCAAGTGGTCACCCATCTAGTTGCTGACCAGGTTTCGCTTAACTTCGGTCACCTTATAGGAACCGATGTTTCCACGTGATGTGGCCGTAAGCCTAATTCAATAGTAATAAGTACCGTTGACTGACACGTCTAAATGTTTAGTGTAGTCAAATCGTTTGGTGAAGGTAGAAAGATGCAAAAAGTATTAATTCGAGACAAGGTGAATTTAATGCACAAGAATTCTTTTCAGGAATATTCAGTGTTGTCGAATTGGAAACTTTATCTTTCGCTCGAAGAAGAGAGAAAAATACAAATGGATTATCGAATAAGGAAGTTTCACGTTCGATTGAAGAATTTCGAAAGACGTAAAAGTATTCATTCGAAACAAGTTGAATTTAATGAACAATAATTCCTTTCAAGAATGTTCAGGGTTATCGAATGAGAAAGGTTCCATTTTAATTGGAGAAAGTAAAAAGATGCAAAGGTTATTCATTCGAAACAAATCGAATATCATGCACAAGTGTTCTTTTCAAGAATGTTCAGTATTGTCAAATAAGAAACTTTCGTTTTTGTATAAGAAGGTAGACAGATGCGAAAGTTATCCATTCGAAACAAGTCGAATATAATGCACAAGAATTCCTTCAGACAATTTCCATTAAATTAGCTGCAATCATATAAAGAAACCGTACTATGAACATAACGCTTGCTTGTTATTCGTCAGAATTCGGAAGAAAAAAACAAAAAAACAAGAGATTATTTTTTAAGATAAAAATTGTCTTCTGATATTTAATAAGCGTATGTATATAAATGAAATTAAAAACAAAATTATAAAAAATGCATTTCTCTTTTAATTTGTGATTCAGTTTAATAGAAAAAGAAACAAACGTAGAAAATGTCTATTCCGTCTTGTAATTTTATGCATACACATAATTACAATGCAGACAAGAATTTCCGCCGTTGTCTGATGGTAGTTTGATAAGCTGTAAATTTTGCCAAATCCATTGTCAAAAATAGCACGGCTCTTTCAAGTGATATCTCTTCTTACAATTATGTGGATCATGTTTATATTCTAATTTATTATTACTTTTCTATTTGAACTTAAAATACATTTTTCAGCATAATTTAGATATTGTATTCATTTACTTTGGTAACTGCCGAAATGTAGATTTTTATTATCATCTTTCTATTCGTAACATTTGAATTACTTTCTGACAATAGAATCTATTTCTTGCTTTTAAATGTGAGCAGCAAAATGATTTAATATGCATTTCTATAATAAAATTAGTTTTTTTTTTTACAGTAAAATTATTAACACTATAAAAATAGACATGTTTAGTATGTAACGCTTGCTTTGATTCTTCGTGATTTTTAAAGCATTTCTATAAGATCATTAGTAATGTATTTACACTTGAGTTTCAAATAGACAAGGTAACTGGAAGAGAAGTAGTGGTTGGAGGTTATTTTTTTTTTAATTTCTTAATAATTTTAATAACGAAAGGTTTTGTAGAATGTTCACACCCTACTTTAAAAGGTAGAAGGCAATTTCTTGAATATTTAATGAAAGACATGTTTGGAATAAGGATTTGTAGAGGACTGTGGGGTGATGACGTAAAGAACACACGTGGGTTAAAATTTCCTGATAGCCGGTCCAGCTACATAAGAATGTTGGACTTTAATTAAGTCCAGAGAAGACAAAGAAAACAAACAAGACCGATAATTATATATAAACAAATATATGTATTAACAACAAGTTACAAGCACATGGACAGTTATATTGAGTTTGCGTGGTGAATATTATGTGTGTGTGTTGTGGTGAGTGTTCGTACGTACGTGTATTGGTATTGTTCTTAGCGTGTTCCCAGAATTTGGGAAACGCTGCATTGGTGAGAGCTCACGTATTGGTATTAGCTGAAATGAAGAAAGAAGAGAAAGAATTACCTCACCTCCACGCGAGGTGGGATACGGCCCAAGGCCTGAGGGAAAAAGAGATATCGAGGCAAAAGGTCACCCAGTATTTATAGCAAGAGGAGAGAGAGAGACACCTGGTGAAGGATTAAGGAACCAAGGAGGAGATAACTCCGACAGATTTCTAAGGTGCTTTTTTTTACCAACAAAAACAATCATTGCGGTCCGTCTATTTGAAATTAGATGGTATAGTAATAATAATATTTTTATCGCTATAGAACTAGATAGTTTGTTAGTGCACAAAATGACTCAAAGTTGAGAGTGGTGGCCTGATAGTAATGTCCCTGCGCAGCGGTAATTTGGTTAAATATTCAGGTTCAAATACGGTTGGTGCTAAAACGTAATCAAAGTTTTCTGTGCTGCTATCTGTAAATATCATGCATTATATAAATGATTATTTTTAGTATTAAACATTTGCAAAAAAAAAAATAAGTAAATAAACTTAATATAATTATACTTATAAAACTGTAAATTTTCAATTGTTACATCCCACAAATTAATTAGTCGGATTTCGATCAATACCAGTGAGTAGTTAACAACAATTTCCAATATCATAAATTATAAAATATCGATTTTTTCATTTTTTTCTCATTTGAGATAATTAGGAAATTTACTAAAATCTCCATGACGTAAAGAAAAATAGTCACCTTTTGAAATAAGGACTGTGGAGTTGTTGTTATTAGGTTATGGCGTTAGAATTAATAGTTTATAGAGGTCAAAAGAAGTTCACCATTTTGTCGGGGGGTTAAATAGAGTGCATTAGCTTGTGAACTCAAGTCAGGTCATTAAGTTGTTGAGGAGATTGGTAACATACTATTCTGGTCAGTTAATTGGCAGTGTTCGTCGGAGCGCTGAATGGGAATATAGTTGCTGGCTAAATAATGTACATAGAATTACTAAGCAAGACTATTACTTTTATTTCTATGTGCCATGTCCTTTCAGGACGTAGGCGATCATAGCTCCCCGCCTCCGTCTATCCCTTGCAGCTCTCAACAAGTTAATTCCATCTGCCACCTCCCCCTATCCACGTTCTTCCATCCACTTGCTTAGACCGCTAGGTATGTCATGCATTATTTTCCCTTGTCTCTCTTTCCTTCTATTCAACCCGTGAGTATCAGATTCTCCAGGCACTCCTTCCTCATAATCTGTCACAAGAACTTCAGCTGCATCTTCCTGATGTTAAGTATAAGCCTCCTCCTTGTTTACATCCCCTCTAAGACGTCATCGTTGCTCACACACTCGGTCCATGATACCCTTAGCATCCTTCTGTAGAACCACATCTCCGTCACCTCGAGTCTGTAGAGGACCGTGTCGGCGATGTTGAGTATATGTAGAAGAATACACGTGGGTTAAAATTTTCCTGCTTGCCTACATGAGAAAGTTGGACTTTAAGTCCAAAGAAGGCAAAGAAAAACAAACACAAGACCGATAAATATATGTAAACAAATATATGTATTAATAACAAGAAAGGCTACAAGTTACATGGACAGTTACATGGACAGAGTGCGTGTGGGGAATATTATATCCGTGTGTGTTGTGGTGAGTGTTCGTACGTACGTGTATTGTTCTTAGCGTGTTCCCAGCATTTGGGAAACGCTGTATCTGTGAGCATTCCCATCTGTGAGGTGGTATAAGGCCGAAGCCTGAGGAAAAGGAATGTACCTCAAGGTGGCGGCCCAAAGGCCTCAGGGAAAAAAGAGAAAGAGGCGAAGGGTCAGCGAGTATTTATAACCAGGGAAGAGAGACCCCCGGTAAAAGGGATAAGGAGCTAACTCCGACAATACCCCACCTCATTTTAAAAGTTGTAGGAAACGAAAACTTTTAATATGTAAGAAAAAATTTCATTAAAGTTTTGAATATTGTCCTTGTGACCTGAAAAAAAATGTGTCAGAAGTGTGGTTGATATGCGTGATTCGACGAAATGTGCTTGTGTTGTCATCAGGGTGCTCGGTCCTGTGTATTTCTCTAGTGAGTCTGAGTCGGGGCACGTCCTGGAAAAAACGCCGGTAGTGGTCTGCGTTTGCTATCAAAATTAGTCTTTTTTCCAATGCTCCACGTTGAATTGGCTTTGTCGTCCCGCCAACCTGTTTGCTGGCCTGGCCGTAGTTTTATTTGAAAAACGAGGTTTTTTGGTAGGTGTGGATAAAATTGGCGCACAAAAGTTAATAGAAGCAGCTTAGTCGTGAATTTGAGCTGAATTTCTACCGAGTGTCGAATGTATGTTTGAGAGAATTTGCTGGTGTTGTCGATTGTACATCGTTCTCGCAAATTCTCGGTTTGTTTGAGTCGCGTCATTGCAGAATGAAAATAAAGGACAGTGAGTCGCCTTTAGTTTTTGAAAATAAAGGACAGTGAGTCGCCTTTAGTTTGAGATGTGGTTCACATTTTATCTATTTCAGTCCAGAAGAGAGTGTTGGTTAGTAGAAAATGGCGTCGTGTTTTCCGTTTGGTAAGCCGTAATCATGTCTGCCGGGTGAAATTAGGTCAAACGTCGTCGATAGAAAAAAAGGGTCAAGCAAATATAGACTAGTGGGGAAAGAGTTCTAAAGCTCGTCTAATAGTAGTAATTGTGGTTCTTTTATCGGCGATTAAGGCTTCCGTGATTTCCACGTGTTGAAAATTCTTTTTGTTGCGCAGGAGAAAATTGTTTTGTAGACCTGTTGTAGTGAATTAAAATTGTCATTTTGTACTTTCATCAGTTTAATCCCAAATTTTTGTTGCTGTATAAAAGTTCTTTCGTTACGTGTACTGTACGTCCTGCGTAGGATACGAAAAGAAGTTTTTTCAATGTTTTTCCGATCTGGCTCTCTTTTTGGGAAAGTGTGTGTATAAGAAATTGTTTGTACATATATATCGTCCTGTGTGTTTTAGCGGGAGTTGAAAGATAAATCGCGTCGGGAAGTCACCATTATGTACGAAGGACCGTGTCGGCGATGTTGAGTAGAAGTGAGTGTTCGTACGTACGTGTATTGTTCTTAGCGTGTTCCCAGCATTTGGGAAACGCTGTATCTGTGAGGGCTCACATCTGCGAGGTGGTAAGGCTGAACGCCTGACGAAAAAAAAGATCGAAGCTAAGGGCCACCCAGTATTTATAGCCAGGGAGAGAGACCCCTGTTGAAGGGTTAAGGAACTAAAGGAGGAGCTAACTCCGACAAGTCTATTCTTCATCTATGAGGAGATCGTCCAACATTCGCTACCGTAAAGTAGAACAGATGTCACGTAATAGCTCAGTATTCTTTTCTTCGTTACCAAAGAAATCCTCCTGTCTCACAATACTCTGCCCAGCTTTTGGAATGCGTCCTTGGCCATCCCAATACGTCTACGGATCTCAGTGTCACATCTACCGTCAGAAAGCTTCCCAGATATTTAAACTTCCGCGTTTGCTTGTTCTTAGTGTTCCTGATCTGCAAATCGCATTTCGGGCTCATCCTTTTACTGATGAACATGCAGTCATTTTGTAGGTTATGCTTAGCCCCTTCTTCTTGCTCTCTGTCGCTACCTTCTGTATGAGACGTTGTAATTTCTTTTCCGTGTCCAAAATATTTTAACAGAGGACAGAAAGTTTATCACTGAAATCAGAAAGCGCATTGCGATAGCCAAAGATGCCTCCCAAAGGCTATGCAGAGTACTAAGAAAATAAAAAAAAACAAACAACTTAATTTGAAACAAATAAAATAATACTGAACTGTTACATGATATCAATCCTCTTGTATGACAGGGAGTACTGGACAATCTCCTCGGAGATGAAGAAGAGAATTAAAGCAACAGAAATGTAATTCTAGAGAGGGGTGCTAAGAATACCATGGACCAAATATGTGAGCAAAGGTGAAGCTTTAGAGAAAATGGAAACAAAAATGCAACTTATACATAACATCGGGAAGAGACATATCATTAGAAAATAGGGCTTGATATTCACAGGACAGATTGAAGATAAGAGGGGCAGAGAGAGAGGAAAACGCATGACATTCTTAATGAACTTCAGAAAATGGATAGCGGAAAAGGGTTTGGGGCAGATAGCAAAAGACAAAATTTATTAAGAGCTACAAATGACAGGAAGTTGAGGAGAGCCATGATCAACTACGTCCTAAGGGGACACGGTATATAAAGAAGAAGACCTAATGCGAATTTGGATATACAAGATGGGTTAGAGTTAATTTTGTTTTTCTTTATTTTTGGTTAGTAATTTTCTTATATAGGTAACTATAGGTCCAATAACTTGGCCCGATTTAAAATGTGAATTAAGTTTAAGCATCCAATGATTTTTTTTTCTTTTGCTTTCAGATTTAACAACATAAGTCTTTGGCACTATCAAATATGGAAAGATTAACAATCAAACAAGGTGTTAAAGTTATCGAAGCCTATGACGAAAATGGACGTACAAACAGAAATGCATTTCGCGTACTTCGCGATTTTTTGGTCAACATAATCGATTAACAGAGAGTTCATTTGGAAAAATTGGTCGTGATTTCAAACAAACTGGGTCGGTGGCAGATGCGAAAACACCAATGCGTGCTCATTTACGCCGTTCAGCTGAAAACATTGGTGCAGTGTACAAGAATGTGGCCGAAAATCCAGACACAGCTATTGGTCATCGACCTAATGGCCTAATGCGAACTTGGATATATAAAATGGGTTAGAGTTAATTTTGTTTTTCTTTCTTTTGATTAGTAATTTTCTTATATTATTTAGCGTGATCTCGTCTTTTCAACTATTAAGCTATAACGGATCCTGATGTCTTTTTTAAAATAATGTGAGATGTGGTTCTACAGAAGGATGCTGAAGACAGAATATGTGAGAAACGACGAAGTTTTAGAGAAAATGAAACTAAATGGGAAATTATAGAGGCAGAGAATAAAATATTAAAAATATATTAAAATAATCATAATGAATATTACTTGAACGACACTTTATTAAATTAAAGAAGATCGCAACAGTGAAGACGTTCATAATTACTGAAATAAATGCATCTTTCTTTTTTTTTGAAACTTCGTGAACTATTTGAAGTAATACTGGGTCGGGAGTATTGAAGAATTGTCGCACTGTAAAAAGACTTACAGCTACATCACGTTGAAACACCCCTTCCCGTACGATCACCAAAATTAAGCAACGCCGAGGCTGGTCAGAACCGCTTTGAAATACCAGATAATCTAAACTTAGATGTGCGGATGGTGTAATTGATACAGACTCGGAATTGTAAGTCTGAGAATCGGTGTCCTAATTCCAGTTGAGTTCGTTATAATGACTTACGTGCAAATACTATCATAAATTCACATCTCCCCCCCACCTATAAGTTAATTGGTAAAAGTTATACCACTAAATCATTATTATCTAAAAATAACAATTCTTACAATCTAAAAGTATTTTCTGGCTTTAAATAACCTGCAAAGGATTGTTAAACCGTAGAAAATGAATGAATCATTCAATCGCAATTTAAATTTTTCAATTGCCGAAGGGATGTACGATGAAAGTTTCGTGAGTAACGTAAGTGTGTGGAAATTTTTCCCATTGAATCTGACAAGAAGCCGGCTAGGTGTTGCTGCTTCAGGACTATAGAAGAACGTTTTTTAGTCCCCTCCCTTTCTCTCTCTTTTTCTCTTTATCTCTGTCTTCGTACTAGAATGCGTTAGGTAGAAGACTTGTCCAGCCTTAACGTTTTGAAAGCTTACTCGCCTGACTACGTGATACATCTCCCACACGCACGCACGGACGCATACACACACAGACAACAGACACACACTACTTTTGACTCGATAAATGTTTTCTTACTCCTTTCAGCTACATGTGTACACGTTAATATATTTCTTTCTTTTCTGAGTAATGCTATGTGCCATATAAAACTACACAAATATTTCCACGTGTTAAAATTCCTGAAAATTCAATTTCACCAATGATTCTCAGCCTCATCCACTTTCTAGCACTAACCTATAGAGATGTGCTTCCCTTTCCTATTCCTCGACAGAGTTGTGTGTGTGTTCGTGTGTGTGTGTATGTGTGTGTGTGTGTCTGTGTGTGTGAGTGTCTGTGTGTGTGTGTGTGTCTGTGTGTGTGAGTGTCTGTGTGTGTTTGCAGTTGAAGTGTGACAGATGTGAAAACATTCTGTTAACATCAGTGGCCATTGTTACCCCTAACAAGCGTAAGTGAAAGTTCTGTTTTAAAGGTTAAGGCTCAAATAGGCTCTGGAAAAGTGTTGCCAGGAGCCCTTCTCATTGGACGTAAAATATTTATGATCTTTCACCGCCAGTTTTGATTGGCTACGGGAAATTGCACTTCCGAGCCTATCTGTACAGTTGCTCTTTCGATCCTGTCTATAAAATGAAAGTGCCACAGAACTTGATCGATAAAAATGGTCTTGACCTTCCGAGTTCTGAAAAGGTTTTGGAACTAAACCTTTATAGTTGCAGAGAGCAGGTGTGGCCCTTTTTTAAAAAGGAATTTTAGTGACTTTTAACCTTTTAAGATTTTAGAAGATTATCAGGGATTCGCTCTCCTTCAATGATGTGATTAGCATCTATCAACTTTTTTGATTTCTTGAATTGAGGAAGGAACTGTTGATAGGTGATCGATCCTTTAAAAAATTTCCCAATTCATTATAGGGTAGAAGCGGGAATAATTCCTGATATCTGCAGTAAATACAAAAGGAAGTAGATTTGTTTGAGTAGAAGCGCATGTGAGAAAAAAAAACAACAAGCTTTGTGCTATCTTTTATAAATTGTGGACACGGAGAATGCCAATCAATGGTTAGGAATCAGTGGTGGACTGACCGTATGAAATAAAATGCAATAAAGAAACTAACACAGACAACTGTCTTAGTAATAAAAAGCAATAACAACTTTATAAAGTCATTTTCCCACTATCAGTTACATAAGTCCAATGCAAAAGGCCATTTCCAAGACTAAAGGTCATAAAGACAAAATTAAGAAATTCTTTGTATGAGGAATATTTGGAATTATACATGTTGCTATCCATTGAAAGGGAGTTGTTAGATGATTTATATGCCTAAGCAATTATTGGCACATTCGCCCAATCAGTTATAGTTCCGAAAAACATAAGAGTAATTGGAGCAGCAAAAGTAGCACCTGGAAGTGTGTTTAGGGCAAGATCATTTGACGGAACCCATTCCAATTCACATCGGCGTACAAGAGGAATTTTTTTTTATTATCTGGGGTAAGGGCAGTAAAAAATTTCCCTAAAATTTTTTATAAGTAGCTCTAAAAATGCTAAATTTTTTACCTTTCGTAGAGTTGGAAGCAGTAGCAGTCTAACCCGAGCAAGTGGAAATTTTATATGCGGAGTATAGGGACAAAAAAAAATTTACCCTGAAAATTTTTATAAATAGCCTTAAAAGTGCAAAATTAATTTGCCCTTCGGAGAGTTTTGATATCGGTATGTGATATCTGTTTTCCTGTATGCCATTGAATGCTGGACAATCTCCTCAAAGGTGAAGAAGTTTTTTTGTTTTTTTTAAGCGTTTCACCCCAAGCAAGGCAAGAAGCCACTAGGACGCAAGGGGTTACAGAAGATTTGGAGCAAGATCAGATAGGAGTAATAGAGGAAAGGATGAGGAGAAGGATAGATCATGACAACTGGAGATATCGATAGACATTACATTTGAATAGCTGGAGATTATAGCTCTCAGGGAAACTGGAATAGGGAAGGTTGTTCCACAGGCGAGAGGGTCGAGACATGAAACTATTGAAGTAGAAGAGACGGCTACATTTAACAGTTTCAACAGTGAAAGGGTGAAAGCGGGATGCCAGCTTCGTAGGGCGCTTGAACTCATGAAGTCTGGGAACTAGTGAATGCAGCTCCTCGGAGCAATTGCCATGAAAGTATTTGTAAAAAAGACAGAGAGCGGCGACCGTGCGTCTTTGAGAGAGTGACTGTAGACGAGATGCCAGAACATGGCCAATTATATTGCATATCCGCCTCTGGAGCATATCAAGAACCCCGAGGCAAACAGAAGGGGCTCCAGACCATATATGGCAGAAAACGTAAAGCAAGAGAAATGTTGTTCTGCAGAGGGATGCTGAGGATACTATGGGCCGAATATGCATGCAACGACAAAGTTTTAGAGAAAATGGAAACAAAAAAGAAACTTATGTATAATATCAGGAAGAGACAGTTTAAATTTCTAGGGCACATTATGAGGAAAGAGGGCTTGGAAAATCTTATACTCAAAGGACAGATTGAAGGTAAGACAGAAAGAGAAAAAACGCATGACGTTCTTAGTGAGCTTCAGAAAATGGATAGCGGAAAAGGGTTTGAGAGAGATAACAAAAAGACAGAATTTATTAAGATATACAAAAGACAGGAAATTGTGGAGAGCCATGCTCGACTACATCCTGAGGGGACACGGTACATAAAGAAGAATACCTAATGCAAATTTGGATATATAAGATGGGTTAGAGTTAATTTTGTTTTTCTTTCTTTTGGCTAGTAATTTTTTTAAATAACTTGGACCGGTTTTAAATGTGTATTAAATTTAAGCGTCTAATGTTTGTTTCCCTTTTTCTTTTATATTTAACAACTTAAGTCTTTGGCAATTTCAACCATGGAAAGATTAACAATCAAACAACGTGTCAAAGTTATCGAAGCCTATTACGAAAAACGACGTTCAAACAGAAATGCATTTCGCGTACTTCGCAATATTTTGGTCAACACCATTGCGTGCTCGTTTAAGCCGTTCAACTGAAAACATTGCTGCAGTGCACGAGAATGTGGCCGAAAATCCAGACACATCTATTTGTTATCGCGCGCGTGAACTGAACCTCTCCACAACAACGTTACATCGAATTTTGACAAAAGATTTGTCTCTACACGCTTACAAAATTCAATTGACACAAGAACTGAAACTTGCTGACCACTTGGAGCGCCGAACATTCGTCAATTGGGTGCATGAACAAAGACAAGCCGATGAAGATGTTTCGCAAAAACCTGAAAAAAAGGATAAACATCATTAGACGCTTAAACTTAATTTACATTTAAAATCGGTCCAAGTTACTGGAACACCCTGCATTATTGAGCGTGATCTCGTCATTCCCCCGAGATTATATTTTATGGAGTTCAACTATTAAGCTATAACTGATCTTGCTTTCTTTTTAAAATAATCATGATGAATATTACTTGAACAACATTTTATTAAATTAAAGAAGATCGCAACAGTGAAGACGTTCATAATTACTGAAATAAATGCATCTTTTTTTTTTTTTTGAAACTTCGTGAACTATTTGAAGTAATATTGGGTCGGGAGTATTGAAGAATTGTCGCACTGTAAAAAGACTTACAGCTACATCACGTTGAAACACCCCTTCCCGTACGATCACCAAAATTAAGCAACGCCGAGGCTGGTCAGTACCGCTTTGGAATACCAGATAATGTAAACTTAGATGTGCGGATGGTGTAATGGATAAATACTCGGAATTGTAAGTCTGAAAATCGTGTTCTAATTCCAGTTGAGTTCGTTATAATGACTTACGTGCAAATACTCTCATGAATTCACATCTCCCCGCCACCTATAAGTTAATTGGTAAAACTTATATCACTAAATCATTATTATCTAAAAAGAACAATTCTTACAATCTAAAAGTATTTTCTGGCTTTAAATAACCTGCAAAGGGTTGTTAAACCGTAGAAAATGAATGAATCATTCAATCGCAATTTAAATTTTTCAATTGCCGAAGGGATGTACGATGAAAGTTTCGTGAGTAACGTAAGTGTGTGGGAATTTTCCCCATTTAATCTGACAAGAAGCCAGCTAGGTTTTGCTGATTCAGGATTATAGATGGATGGATATAGTCATGACGAATCTTTCCTTCTTTTTTAAATAATAATGGTGAATATTACTTGAACAATACTATTAAATTAAAGAAGATCGAAACAGTGAAGTCGTCCATAATAGCTGAAATGAAATCATCCTATTTTTGGTTTGGAACTTCGTGAACGAAGAAATACTGAGTCGTGCTTATTGAAGAATCGTTGAAATGTAAAAATTAAGCCTCGTCAGTACTTAGATGAGTAACCGTTTTGGAATACCAGTCAGCTCGTATGTCCCGATTATGTAACGGATAACGGCTCGATTATTGTTAATCAGTGAGCCGAGTTCCAATTTTAGTTGGGTTCGTTATATTCACCTACGTACAAATACCTTTGTGAAAGGTATAACTCCACCTCTTTCCCTCGGCTATAGTTTAATTAGTAAGACATATCAGTAAAACATTATTATCTAAAAAAGTTCTTATAATCTAAAAACATTTGTTTTTTTGTCGCAATGTAAATATCATATCATATCATGTTCAAACACCGGTTTCCCGTACGATCACTAAAATGGCAAGAGGAAATTTTATATGCAGAATAGTGACAAAAATTCTTTATGCTGAAAATTTTTATACGCCGCCATAAAATGCAAAATTCGTTTGCCTGTCTGAGAGTTGGTGGCGGTAACTCTCTAACCGGAACTAGAGGAAATTTAATATGTGGAGTAAGGACAGAAAGAATTTTCCCTGTAAGTAGCTCTAATAATGTAAAATTAGCTTGTCTGTTGTAGAGTTGTGGGTGGTAGCTATTTAACTGGAGCAAGATAATTTTTTTATATGTGGAGTAGAGACGGAAAGAATTTGCGGTGAAAATTTTTATAAGTCGCCTTAAAAAAATGGAAAATTGGTTTTCCTGTCGTCGAGTTGGGGGTGATAGTTCTCTAACCAGAGCAATAGGACATTTTATATGATGATTAGGGACGGAAAGAATTTGCCCTGTAAATTTTTATATGTCGCAAAATTGGTTTGCTCGTCGTAAAGTTGTGGGCGGTAGCTATTTAACTGGAGCAAGAGATTTTTTTTTATACGCGAGGTAGGGAGGGAAAAAATGTCGCTGAAAAATTTTATAAGCAGTTCTAAAAATGCAAAATTGGTTTGTCCGTCGTAAAGTTTGGGGCTGTTGCACTCTACCCACGAACTGTGACTACGATTCCATTTTCTGCTCTGATAACTTTTTATATGATTCGCATATCCCAAATGTATGCTACTGCAATAAGGCGATACTTATTTCTTTTTGTTGCGTGTTGAATTTTTTTAGATGCTCTAAAATGCAGCTTCACTATTGCAAAGTGGTTAAACACGGAGATTAATAGATCCATGCGTGCACTCACTCGCAAAAGAGATTTGCAGTTTAGCAAATTGACAAGTATTAATGATGCTACATACGACTATAACGTTGACATTTAAAACTGGATGTTATTTGCTGGACAGCCGGTAACCACCTTAAGAGATTCATTTTCCTTTCTTCATTTTCTTTTCTGAGAATCTAATACAACAATCATCGTTTTACTTCTGGTTATATCAAAGCTTGTACGATTTCAATGCCGCTTTCTTTAGTCTACCCAACGAATTACTTAATCGATTTCAACTTTCCAGCCTAAAGAGCAGAACATTGCTCAATGCGTGTTGCATAGATTTGATAAAATATTATTAATCATCTTTATATGAATTGACTTTTCTTATTATCTCTGGATATTTTCCTCAATAAATATTGGTATTTACTAAGCTTAGCCAAGTCTGGCACAGGGTTAGGCACAATATAAGTAATATGCTGCATTAAGATTAGTTACTAACAAACAAGCAAACGTACACAACAGTATCAAGAAATAAAAAGAAAAACAATATCTCCAATTTTCGTAGTGCCGCTTTCCACGGTATGCAGCCATTAACGACATCATCAAAAGAGATTTGGATGCAGCTGGGTTCCCTTCCCAAATCGAAACCGTAGTCCTCGACCGCGGTGATGGAAAGCGGCCGGGTGGCATTACCATTTTCCCTTTTAAAATGGGGAAGTCGTTGATTTGGGATATGACCTGTGCGGATACGTTTTCGGCTGGTAATTTGATCAGGTCCGCGGTTGAGCCAGGATCCATCGCCCGGGTCGCAGAGATGAAAAAAAATAGTTAAATATTCTTCTCTTGCTGATAATTTTTTTTTTTTTACTCCTGTAGCGGTGGAGACTTCAGGGGTTATTGGCCCTCGTTCGATGGCGTTCCTTCTGAGGATTGGCGCCATTGCGTCTCAATTAAGGGACGAGCCTCGCGAAACGGAGTGGCTCTTGCAGCGTGTCTCACTGGCCATGGTTCGAGGTAATACTTTCTCCATCATTGCAGCTGGCAGAGGTTAGAAAAAAATTGTTTATAGTTACGTTATTCTGAAATTGTCGTCAATGGTCAACTGAACTTGTTTTGTTTCAATAAATTTTAGTATGTTAAAAAAAAAATGGTTTGAAACATATCTCCTAACATGACAGTAATTGAAGTAATTTTCAGTTAACAGTATGAAAATAGCGTTCTCGAAATTCTTCCAGTTGCTAAAGACATTTTGTTTTGTTATTATTAGATACTTTGTTTAATAAATTCATTTCACTTTTGCCTTGAAAAAGTCCACATAGGCCACTATTACAGTTTTCCTATTGTCTTTTACATTTATAGATTAGTTACTATCCATAAGAGTTTCCAAAAGCTTCTACGCTACCTTGTGGATGATGAATTATTTTCAAACATACAACCCCTTTCCCACTGATAAATCATCGCAGGGTGATTGTTAATTTATCGCTATTTCATGGAAAATATTCTCACGAGTTCCGCTAGTTCAGATCATTTTAGCTAAAACCCGCTATGCCATGTACTCAGGGCCGAATCGTCTTCATTCCCTTCGTATTCCAAAGAAGGAAGATCGATCTGAACAGTTTCTTCTCAAGAGTCATTGCTCTGTGGAACAAACTCTCAAGAGGATCCCTCCCAGATCACTACACAATTAATTTGACCAAGGCTACAGCCAACCGTTTTCCATTCTAGATATTCTCAAAATCTACACTTCTTATCTCCTCCTTTGCGTCCATAATACAACTTCATTCAGTAACCCTCTACTTTGAGTGGCTCTTTGGTTTTATACTGGTTAAAAATAGTAACAACAAAAAAACAAAAAACAATACGTTGGCTCGAAAGTGAATATTTCGCTATGTTATTTATGCGCGGACAATTTTCCTCATCTTTGTTGTTGTTATCACAATGTTCCGGTCGCTGTGTTCTCCGGCCGTCATCAAGTCCTTGTCGATCCCGGTAACTTTCATGAAATTTCGAATTGATCTCATCTTTGTTGTTATTTTCACAAGGTTTCGGCCGTTGCAATTTCCGACCTCCATCAGGTGCTTATCATGGTTATCCTTAGAGAATTTTGACATTAGTCCAAATGTAAATAATAACTCTTCGCCCGACAAAATCAGACATATTTAGCAAAATCTATTTACTATTGCAGTCACCCAAAATAAATATTTACAGCCGGTTTTTTTTTTAAATGATTCTTAACTTAGTCTGGAACAAGACTAAATGTATGGAATCAGCAGTGAGGGTAGTATCCAGTATAGTAACTATGATCTACGAGAGTAGCTTTCTACCAAAGTAAACGGATACAAAGGAGCAGAAAATGATGACTAAACTCAGAATTCACTCTTGCCTGACAATTTGTTCAATAAACCAACCAGAAAAATCCACCCGGATGTTGGCAATTCTAATCACTATTTGAATGTTCGCTTTCACTTTCACTTTCATTTTCTTTCACCTTACTATGTACATTTAACTTAATTACTTGTAATATTTTCCATCTTTTGTTTTTTGTCCTTTTCTTTTTTAAAATTTCTGTTAATATTTGGCACAGTAGTTATATATATATATATATATATATATATATATGTGTGTGTGTGTGTGTGTGTGTGTGTGTGTGTGTGTGTGTGTATAAGCAAATATATGGATATAGATCCGACAGTATGAAGAAAAATATACGGAAAAAACAAACAAAAATCCTAATATGCAACGTGATCATATTGAAACGGAACGCTGATCTTGAAAAATTTCAGTTGTCTGTTTTGATCAGTCTTACTCTTATGTCCATCGTCTTTTTATGTTGAATTAAATATAGTCTAATGTTAATTATGTTTTATGAATATGCCCTGAAGATGGTCTACTAGACCGAAACGTCCGACGTTGATATTATATTAACATTAAAACAGCATAATTGCATATTAGGATTTTTGTTTGCTTTTCCGTATATTTTTCATATGTGTTTGTGTGTGTGTGTGTGTGTATGTTAATATCTGAATGGAGTCTATCCGTTAAAAGTGTATAATTTGGTACGTTCGTCATCCTAGAAGTCCAGCAATAAAATTTGGCCTGCGAGATTTAGGCTTCGTTTTTGCCCCACCAAAATCCCCACCTCAAACTCACACCCGTCCTTAAGTGGAACTCGTACATACGATCCATTGCTAAGGATGCAGCTAAAATGGCCGGCTCTCTGTACCGCTCTAGGAAGTACTTGACCCCTGCTGTTATCCTCTACCTTTTAAAGAGCCAGATCAGGCCCAAAATGGAGTACAGTTGTCATATTTGGCGGGAGCTGCCAAGACCTCACTCTCCAGCCTTGATATTCAAAAGCGTTTCCAAGCTTTTGTGGGTGACGATCTATTCTCCACCCTTTGTTATCTCCTACAGATGGGATGTGGCAAAACTCTCACTGCTCTGCCGCTACTTCCACAGAAAGTGCTCGGACGAAACATGGTCACGCCGAGGTAAACTTTCACGCCATGTCACTTACATACTAGTAAATCATCCACATTCCGTCCGTATTCCATCGTTGAGTAGTAACTTTAATTGGAGCATCTTCTTCCCACGAACAAACTACCCTGTAGAACCGACTCCCAACAGAATGTTTCCCCGATCACTACAATCTGAAACTTTTCAAACCGTCATCTTCGACTCATATACGCACAAATGGTCTCTAAACGTATCCCTTTCCCTTGAGTGGCTCCCGGTCCTTGTAACGGGTGGATCTTGTAAAAAAAATAGACTAGCGACTGAACTGCTTGATCGTAGTTGAGTTCTAATTCCTGTTGGGTTCATTATTCATATATGCAAAAAGCCTTTTGATTCTCCTCTTTCTAATTTTGAATATTCATTCTAATATTTTCTATTCGCTTTTCATTCCCAGTAAAGTGTTGGGGATGTGCAGAATTTATTAATTATACTTGAAAGAATCAGAAGGAATTTGTGTAGGTTGCGTGACTTTCTGCATCCACAAACAAATAAATAAACGAATTTTAAATACGATTAAGAACAAGACATATTCACTTTAGAAACTAATAAAACATTTATATACAATTCAAAACAATATACAAGCAGGATAATTGGTATATGTTATTATGGCAAAGTGTGTATGATATTTTAGGTTTCAGTATGTCTTTCTTAGTGTTCGTTTGTTCATTTACAGTCTTTTTAGATTTGTGTTGATATTAAAATTGTCAATATTAAGTGTCTTTTTTTGTAGGAGTTCTTAAGGAGTGATCTACCTTTGTCTGTAATATTTATAAGGTCGTTCGCACGTTGATGTTTATTTAATAGGTAGTGAATATAATTCACTTTGGATAAGCAAGGATCGTGATTCGATGTCCACAGAGTTGGTTGAGTTTAAATTGCAAGTGAGTCAGCGTTGATGTACCTTTGCGCGGTAAATAGTGATTTCGAGTGACGTGGAGTATGTTGGCAATTTCTCTGTGGGTGTTCGTCTCTGGCTGCTTGGGTCAGTCGGCGTTTTCTTTTATAAGTTCTGAAAGTCCGGGGTCGGCTCACTTAAGTTTTGTCGTAATTTCGTTTTGCACGTGAAACTTTCAGATTATTGTGTCGTTAACCAATGAGATTTGTTGATTCGCCTAGTACGGTTTTTTATTGGTTGAAGTTTTCCGTACGCAGGCGTAAGATATAGACTGTTCTGTTACTAGGGGTGATAGGTAGGAAAAAGACGAGTCTACAAAAGGTTACGGATTATTTGTGTATTTTTCCGATGTAAACCGATTTTTTTCTGGTATTTCCCGTTAGTCGTGATTTCTTATGCAATGTTTTTGTATAATATGTGAAACATGGCAGTATGTTTTATTTTCCGCATCTATATTGAACACTTTGATAGCTTTCTGATCATAAAGATAGCATTTCTTATTCCAGTATCATCAACAAAGCCATAGAGTTCTTATCTTTTTTGCAGTTTAATTCTCCTTCCACTTCTATTTATTAGAATCCTAAGTGTTGTTGTATGGCTCGTTAATCTGATTGTTCAACAGAATTCACTTCTTTGGGCAAGAAAAAAAGTACTGAAAATCTTTATAGATTGTTTCTACAAGGTTAACAATTCTGAAATCATCTAAGAACGACAGTAACCGATCTGCTCTTGCCTTGTTTTTCTTCATCTTGGCCGGTGTCGATCTTACCCCAGATTTTAACGCTATATTTTTATCTACCATGTTTTTATGTATCGTAGGTTTTGCTCTGTCATCGAAAGAACTCTCCGATATAACCGGTCCATGTTTAAGCATTCCATCTATATAAGGCTCTAATGATAGATGAAACATAACAAAATTTGTGTGTGTTTACAGAATCTAACATCACAGTCAAACCGAATCCAGATTCTCATTTATTTATTTATTTTGCGTGGATAACCAATAATGTCAATATAATAACATAGGTCATGTAAGGTTGACCTCAGAGCTTATTCGAGGTCTCCTGAGGTAAATCAAAGAGCACAGCATATCATTTTATCTATATTAAGCTATTTCAAGGAAAATGGAGTGAAATATTGTCTTTGATATGAAGTATAAGCGTATACTTTTTGACTTTATAAAGAGGAGGGTGAAGAAGATCCAATTCCGGTGTCACTGGTGTTTATTGTAAATAGAATTAGCCTGTAGCTTTATGACCGGAATTCTAGCCAAAAACAAAAAAAAAACTTACATTCTAGAAGGTAAATTGGTACGTAATGGTAACTTGGCCAGAAAAAAGATGATAAGATAGGTGCTGCTAACCTCTACGGTCACCAGAGGTAAATTAGGAAAAACGGCTTTTTCAACGAATCGAATATATTAAAAATTATTGATCCTTTCTTTTTGGTTGTAAAACCTTGAGCATTGCCTACAAAAAACATCAGACATAAAAGATAATTTTTTTCAGGATTAAACTTGATATCTTAGGCTTGTAGAGGGGCCGTGGCTGTTATGTTGTTGATAGAAATCAGACGTAGAAGAAACGCATGTAAGGTTCAGATACTCCTGCCCGCCGGGCCCAACTACATAAAAAGGTTGGGCCAAAGAAGAAGGCAAAGAAAGCAAACAAAACACAAGACCGATAATATATGTATATACAAATATATATTAATAATAAGTTACAATACATGGAAACAGTACAAATGACGAAGTGTGTGTGAATATTCTGTATGTGCGTGCGTGTGTGAATATTCTGTATGTGCGTGCGTGTGTGAATATTGTGCTTAGCGTGTTTCCACGCTATCCCTTGTTAGCGCCTACATTTCGAGGTTGATAGCTGAAATCCTGAAGGAAAAAGAGATAGTGGCGAAGGGTTAGCGGCTATTTATAGCCAGGGAAGAGAGACCCCTGGTGAAAGGGTTAACGGACTGAAGGAGGAGTTAACTCTGACAGCCTGTTTTAAATTAAAAAAATGGCATGAAACAGCTGGAATTACTGGTGGTTCTGTGAGAGAGGCATTACAGGTCCAAAGAATAATACACATGAAGAAATAGGCTGAAAGCTGATATTGGTGAGGTACAATCAATCACCACAGTTCCAGATAATTCTAAGGATTTTTAGAATCCAGTTGAGCTCATCACTTTTCAAAAAACGTCCCTGAGTTCCTTCATATATAATAACATTCTTTGTCTTAATGTTTTGAAAAAAAAAACACGCTGTTCTTATCCTGTTTTAGGTCTAATTTCTATTTCTTGTACTTCTATGTGCTGTGTCTTTTCTGGGCGTGGGCTCTCATAGTTCTCCAAAATTCCTTGTCCTTTATAGCTCTTAGTAAATTATGTCTTTTTACTATCTCCCTTAATCTATGTTTTCCCAAGTATTTACACAAGCTCATTAGGTAGATTATACGCTGCTTTTTTCTATCCGTCTTATATTTAATATGTCCTGTCAGTTTCACATTTTGTTTTCGCCATTATGTACCCTAGAAATTTTAACTGCATATTTCTGATATTTAAGTAAACGTGTCGTTTTTCTTTCTATTTTCTCTAAAAATTCCTTCTTGCTCTCATGTTAAGCCATTGGTATTCTCAGCATCCTTCTGTAGAACCACATTTCTTTTGCCTTAAGTCTCTTCTTCGCCCATCAGGGGTTTGTTCAGCATTCACCGCCATATATAAGGACCAATATTACATAACAGTTCAGTACTAAATTTACGAGCTTTTACTGTTTCTTAATATTTTCCTAGCTTTTAAAAGGCGTATTTCACTATTCCAATGCACAAACAGATTTCGGTGTCACCTTTTCCGTTTTCTGTTAAAAAAAAATTCTAGATATTTAAATGTTTGTACTTTTTGGTATCTCGAATTTGTAATTCGCATGTTGGACTTATGGGATTTAAAGTTTTGCGTTGGTGTATTGTAGGTTTGCTCATGTTAACATATAATTAATTAAAGAAGAAGCAAAAACTTGGGGTTTCTGCTACGAACAGTTTGTTCATTTTATAGATATTGTAGGGAGACAAATTTCTCAGTCTTTCTTGGGTATGTCGGTTTTATTTTTTATTTCTATCATCCAGAAGTAAATTATGTTAAGTAATGATAAGAATGGTTATAATGCTCAATCTCAAGTTAGCTTTGCGCTTAGTTGGAACGATCACAGTAAATGTTGTATTTGCTTCATCAGTGGAGGTTCTGCAAAACATGCTTGAACGCTATGCATTGGAAAGTGGAAAGAGATCGCGCTTCTTTCCTTTTCGGACGTGGAGTCATAAAATTTCGCAGAATACCAAAACACTTTCCAGTTTTTTTTTTTATTACTGGCATCATGAGAAAATGTATTGACTTTTTAATTCTTTTTATTCTTTATTATTATTTCATTTATTGGTTTTATTTCATTTTCCCATAAGTTAATCACATTCATTTACGTTGAAATAATTTGGAAAAGGTATGAATCCATCTCTTGACTCCTAGCTATAGGTTAAATAGTACGATTTTTATTTGTCAAAATTCATTGTTATCTCACCAAAATTGTTAATGCAATATTCACTTGCAAAAAAGAATTATTTTTATAAATCAAAATATGTCCTTTTAATTTTTTGGTACAAAAGTAAGTTAGCTAAAGTAAGCATATGAATGGTTAAAATGGTCGAGTTCAAGTCAGCTTTGCGCTGAGTTGGAACGACCAAAGTAAAAGTTGTACTTACTTCATCGGTGAAGGTTCTGCAAAACACGGCCGAACGCTATGCGTTGGAAAGTAGAAAGAGATCACGCTTCTTCTCTTTTCGAAAGTGGTATCATGAAACAACGCAGTTGACCGAAAACAATTTCCGGTTCCTTTATTATTAGCATCATGGGAAAACTTTTTTTTTTTTAAATTCTTTATTATTATTTTCTTCGTTGAATTTATTTAATTTTCTTCTTTTCTTACTGAAAATCATGCATTCTGTCTACAAATTCTGTTCATTAGAGTCATAACAAGTTTAATTATATGGTGCATTAAACTGATTACATGATGGAATCCTTGACGCTCTCTTATACTGATTTATTTATATTGATTGATACATATAACGAATCAATTTTTTAAACTGCAGTGTAATATTCGTCTTTGGAGAAATACACAGCTTGCCATAGAAAAATATCTAACTTTGAGATCAAAACAGAAAGAACAATTTAACTTTTTTGGAGTGTACACTTTACTTTGGATTTTCATGTTTATTCCGGGAATAAAACTGTCTCGAAGAGAACTAGACTTTGGGATTTCATTTATTATTTCATAATAAAAGTTCAAGGTCGATAGCATCTATTTCATTAAGATTATCTTTAAATGTTATTCCAAAGCATCATTGAAAAGAGAATGAAAGACAAATTTTAATCGAAGGCACTTGCCTGTTTTTATTTTCAAGATAACCATTCCCCAAGAAGTAGACAGCGTGTGTTTTGTTTTTTGAAACTTGTTTATTTCGTTTTTGCAACAAAAATAGAAAGGGAAAATTTTGTTTTCTTTTACTCGAAGAACATTTTTTCGTTTTCTTCTGTTGAAAAAGAAAATGTGAGGAACAATTAACCCCGGCTCCACTGAAGAAATCGTCTTTCGCCGACAAAAGGGCGCAGTAGAGCATGTTTTGGACGGACTCTTTTGTGATGAGAGCTCAAATTTAAACCCTGTGACGTCACAACTTTGTTCTTTTTGTCTTTTTACAAAGCTTTTATGAAAGACGTGCAAAAACAACTGTTTGGCAAGTTTATTTTTCTATTTTTTTTAATATGAAGAAATTACAGTTAATTGTTCTTTACTCCTACCGTTTTTAACTCAGAGTATGGAGTAAATAATCAACTAATATTCACTTAGCTTATCCAAGAATGGCACAAGGCTAAAATAATGAAGTACGAATGATTGAAGTGTCATTGTTTTGTGATAGCTTGCTAACATTGCCCTTTCAGTAGTCAGTATTTTGCGTTAACAAAGTTCAGTTTCATGAATACAGAGAGAGTAAAGTTATTGGAATTATCCCTTGTCTGCCAAGGAACTTCTCCTAACGATTTCTACGTGGCGTTGTATAAAGCTGTTTGAAAGGAAAGGACATAAACTATTTTTCACTTATAGATCTCTTCACCTACATGATACCGTAGCGACGTCTTGTTTGCCAGTATAACGAACCGAGTTTATATTCAATCGATTTATCAATGAAGGCAACGTAAATTTTTTTCTTTTTCCTACCCAAGTACTTTCGATCTCCTCCGAGATCATCCTCAGGGGTGAATTGCAAAGAGCAAAATTCTATAGCTACAACGGTTAAATTTAATGTATTAAATAATTATAACAGCGTGCTTTTGAAAATCAGAATCACAACAATGGGGTATATCACACACGGATATACCCTCACTTTTTCACGGTGTTTACTCGTTCCCCCACCAGAACGAGATCGGACACAAGGTCGTTTTAAAGTGGGGACCCGAGCGCGTACACTCGGGCAAGGGATTCTCCACAGCTCCCGCAACCGTCGGTTGCGCTGGCCACGGTGCGAGCACCGATCCCTCCTTCTGGTGCAATGGGAGGGAGCGGCCTCGGGCAGCTGTTCCCCACCCCTACTTTTTCACTATCTCTCTTTCTTTCTCACACATACTCTATAGATAATAGGTATTTACTTCATTTGAACCATGTTCATTTGCATATAATATATATATATATATATATATATATATATTCAAACATGTTTCATTGTATAATATATACATATGTTTGCTTATTTTTTATAGTAATCCTTTCTAATTCTTTAATTATCTTTTTGATTGATGTTAAGATGAAATTCTTTATGGAAGGCGCCGTAGTAGTGAATTGCGAATACAAATTTATTGTAACCATGATTGTTGTGATGCTGATTTTTAAAAACACGCTGTTGTAATTATTTAAAACTTTAAATTTAATCGTTGTAGCTATGGAATTTTTGTTCTTTGTAATTCACCCTTGAGGATGATCTCGGAGGAGATCAAAAGTACTTGGGTAGGAAAAAGAAAAAAAAAACTACGGTGCCTTCATTGATGAATTTCATCTTAACATCAAGAAACTGATTAGAGAACCAGAACGAGGCTTCATTGTTTCCCTTTTGTCTTCAATAGGACTTCCAAACATAATGATCCTCCAAGCCTTAAATTGAGACACCCAATAAATATCGAGTTTGTGAAAATAACTAAGTATTCTTCTGCGGAGAGTTAACCCCAAAATATGAAACTATTTTAGAATATTTAGAGAAACTCTTTCTTCTTCTGTATTTTCCTTTGAATATACGCGAATTTCAATAAGAAAAACATTGCCATATATGGCGTACTTAACATATTAATTACATCCAGATTACTCCTAACTGTTTACTAGTGTCGATATCCTGATAGTTATCGTCCTAACCTTTAAGCTGACGTATTTCTCCGGGCTTACTCAGACCTTTGTTGCATTTGGTAACCTGACTATTTTAAACCGAACTATTTATTCAATTCACGATGTAGACTGGTTTAGTTCCATTATTCATTCTAGCGGATATATTGTATGAGTTAATTCTTTGTCTTGGGGATATCGCTTGTCACTTCTCCTGAATTGGCGTATAAGACTCTTTACAATGCCTACGTGGACTGAAGAAATGTTCGGTTCGAAATGTACAGAAGGTTAGAAATTATGTTACGTACCTGAAAAGGGCCGAAGGTACTAATTCCAAAAGTTTCTGATAATAACAACCAAGATAACTATTCCAAGTAGATCAATCCATAATAATAATAATAATTCCTAATCTTAAAAACATAATCATAATCTTCGATTCGTTTTGGCATAAAACTCAACTGAGTAAATAATATATTGCCTGTGAGATGAGTTTACAAACCACGGTATATTCCATAATTGTATGGTATGGAAGGAATACTTACCTCGGAGTAGCAGTCACTGCTCTAGTCCCATTAGCTACTGAATGCGACGTTTTACTGACTTTATTTATGCTTTAAAGCCTACAAATCAAGAGAGAAAAGTATTTTTTAGAAATACATTCGATTGAGCCAGCAAATTCTACTAATTGATTAAACCCTAGGAGATTAATTCATTGCTTCTTTTCGATTTAACGTTTTCAATTGATATGAAGTGGTATGGTTATATTGAATCAATTGCTATGTCTGCTTTTAGGAAAGTTGGTTCTCTGTGTCATACTAGACAATTGTTCCCGCCAGAATCTCTTTTACACATTTATCAGTCCATAAATTGAATGTTGCTACTGTTGTAACCTAGAGAAGCTTACTGAATAGAATAATCACACGAAGGTTGGTAATGAACGATAATACTTAGGACACGAACAACACATATAAGATTCACCAGCGGCGAGTAGAAGTAGTAGCCAACTGCTAGAAGAGAGACAAGTGAATTCCACAATGAATCTCTGACCGCAGGATATCTACCAACTGCCCCACGCAGTCAGATGTGGCACAAGACCGAATTTAATGTGGGGTATCCGAGCCCGTAGGCTCGGCCAAACATTCCCCGTAGACCTCGCATAAAATGGGGTCAGGTAGCTATTTCCCGAGACGAGACTCTGCCCTTCGACACAGCCTCGTCTGAGGATCCTTTCTGACTGGAGGCAGAGAGTTTGACCAGCAAAGGTAGAGACGAATCTCCAACTGCAGACCAACATACAGTATTTACTACTGTATTTATGTGAATGGAGACATTATCATCCGTAGGTATGCTACAAGAGCTATCACATCCGGTTTTGTACTTTTGCTATGTTTCAGGAACTTCTTGACAGAATCCAAAGAAGAATCTGCAAGATTATCGGTCTTCACCTGGCATCTTGCTTTCAGTCACCTGTCCATCCCCATAACGTGGCTTTCTTGTACATCTCATATAATCTTTTCATTATAATATTTATTTCCTTTTTGCTGCCTCAACGTCAAGAATTTAAACGCAGGACTAGATTAAGGATTAGGCCTCATCATTTTACTGTTTAAATTGCTAGACGTAACCGTAAGTTCTATGCTAACAGTTTCTTCTCTCATCGTTTGTGTAACTCTTGTCCTGCTTCTTTATTTTATCTGAAGTACAATCTTTAAAAAATCAAATTCAGCATCTATCGTCATCTTCTGTCTCTTTGAATCCTTGTCTTTCTTCTCAATAACGTTTTCTCAGTCACTCTCATTAACCTTTCACCTCTTAGTGACTTTCTAGCATTCTGATACCACTTTCTTTCCACGGCATTTTTTGTACAAACTAAACCCCAAAGTGGATCCCAGAGCCTTGAATAATTCTCCGAATTCTGATTGGCTAATATATGTGAAAAACTTTACAATGGCTACGGACAAGTGTTCAGAGCCAATTTATCGCTAAAATCTGGTTATGCGTTTGCGAGCCGATCACGTGATTCACGTTACGTATAAAAACTTGGACACATCTCCCACTCTTCCTTTTTCTCCTTCTCAGACCCACAGCAATATAGTTCAGTAGAGAGGTTGCGTTTGTCCCTTTGGGGAAAGCGCTATGAAACGTCATGGTACACACACACACGCACACACGTACGTACGAACACCTACGAACATTACTTTTTAAACATCTATTCACTCCTTCAACTAAAAGGACATAGAAACTAACCAACTTCTAAGGGTGAGATTTTCATCAACAAACAGAACACCGCCTGAGCACGTATGATTTTTGACAATTCATCTCAACTGATTACATCCGTCTTCGGTGAACAAATTTGAGCGGCAAGATATTGTAATATATTTATACTAATTTCAACTCGGAAGTATTAAACTAAAAAAAAAACTACATTTTTAGAACTAATTACAACTTCTCGATTTTCAAGCAATGGCTACAATTTTCTCTCACTCAACAAGTTTATTTGAAAGCTTTAAGTAATTCAAACTAACAGTTAAAGGTAAACAACTCCTGCTATATTTACAAATTGAACGTTCAACTACAGAAACACTTATCATTTTGCATAACAAACTGTTCAATTCTCTTACAAGTAACAATACATCTTACTTAAGTTATCCAAACTCACACACATTTTAAATACACATTGCAGTTTATTAACAGGAACATTTTTTCTCACTCAAAATTCCAAGGACAAGTAAATTTCAGCATTTCAAACACAACTCGATTACTGTCTATACAATTGTTGTTATGAATATATAAATGCTATAGACATTGTGAAACCTTTCTTGTTGAATGTTTCTTCTTATTGTTTCATATTTTATCGTATTTGCGTTAATATAAATACGAGCGGCCCTAGTGTCATCTACAGCTTTATCATCTTGCTTGGAGTGAAGGGATTAAAAACAAATAAAAGAATATCATAAATATTTCTGTCCAATGAAAAACACGTGAGAAAATAACTCCCAAGAAACCTGGAGACTATCTGAACTTCTTTACGACCATAAATACAAAGGCACAGCAGGTTTCCACCATTGTGATAATTCGCTTACAGTATTTATTATGGAAGCTTCTTCATACCATTCCTTGCATAAAACAGACGTCTTTACATGATGCTACTCTCGTTACTTACATACACATACTCGACAACTAGGCCCACCACAATGAAACAGCAATGAATATTCATTACATTAGGCTTTGTGTATTACGTTGATGAGAAAATTATTAACTTCTTCACTTTTAACTCTATAGTTGCACTGTAACGAATACAAGCCAAATCCAACAATAGCACATCTATTCCGTCATGAAGTTCGTAACTATACTCTTCTACGTTTCAGTACGCTTTACATTTAATAAATCTTTTGTTATTGTTATTAGTAGGTAATTCATATTATTATTTCATCGAAGCTTTAATGCATTTAAATATACATAATTCATTTTTTTTAAGCAATTCGCCCCAAGCAAGGCAGAAGTGCCACTAGCACGCAATGGTGTTACAGAGAGTGAGAGTAAGAGTAAAGAGGAGTGTTTGGAAAAGGGATAAAGAGAAGAACAAGGACCAAAGTCAAGGCATCAGAAGATGTCGATTGACATTACATTTGAATATTTGAAGATTATAGCTATCAGGGAAACAAGTGATAGGAAAGGAGTTCCACTGACGGAGTAGAAGAGATGGCTACATTTAATCGTTTCGATAGTGAAAGGGCGGGGCCGAGATGCCAACATAGTAGCGCGCTTGGATTCATGCACTTTGGGAACCAGTGAATGTAGCTCGTCGGAGCAGTTGCCATGAAAGTACTTGTAGAAAAGGCAGGGGGAATTCACAGCACGTCTGTGAGATAGCGACTGCAGACGGGATGCCAGATCAGGATCGACCACTTTGCATATCTGCCTCTGGATTTTGTCGAGGACCTCGAGATGAACAGCGAGAACAACAGGTTTACTTTTGCTGCCACAAAAAAAAACAAAAAAAAAAAAACACACACTCACACAAAAAAAATGGTTGAACGCTGAACACTTTTTACAATTGAAAGTAGCTTCTTTTTCTTCTTTATGTGCTTTGTTCCCTCAGGACGTAGGCGGTCATGGCTCTCCACAACTTTTTATACCTTGTAGCTCTTAATAAACTTGCTCTTTCTGTTAGTTGTCCCGGGCACTGTTCCGCCATTCATTTAATCAAGCTCACTAAGTATGTTATGCGCTGTTTTCTTCTATCCGTCTATCAGTCTCGGGAGTACCACACTTTCCAAGCTCGCCTTCCTCATTATATGCCCAAGAAACTACAGCTGTCTCTTTCTGATGTTAAGTATTAGTTTTCCTTTTGTTTCCATTTTCTACAAAACTTAGTCACATGTCCGGTCCACAATATCATCAGCATACTTCTGTAGAACCACATATCTGTTGCTTTAAGCCTTGTCTTCATCTTTGAGAAGATCGTCCATCACTCTCTGCCATATAGGAGGACAGATATCAGCAGTTTGGTACTCTTTTCCTTGTTTCTAGCAAAATTTTCCTATTTCTTAGTACTCGGCATAGCTTTTGGAATGCTTCCTTGGCTATCCCAATATGCTTTCGAATCTCAATGCCACTCGTTCCATTCTCAGTTAAATCACTCCTAGGTGCCCTATAAACAAAGTCTAACTGCAGCCCTCTGGTATAAAAAGCCTACGCAAGACCGATTCAAAAAATATATTGAGTAAAAAGAAGAGGAAAATCTTATTTAGCCACCATCTAAGTCAAATAGACTCTTAGAATTATTACTACTAACACCCGACTCTTTGCTTATGTATCGTGTCCCTTCGGGCTCTCCACGTTTTCCTATCCTTTATAGCTCTAAGTAAGGTTTGTCTCTCACTATCCTTCCCAGTTCTTGTTCTGGAATTTATTTACACAAGGTCCTTAAGTAAGGTTCTTGATGATTCCCTCTGCGTCTCACTCTATAAATATGTTCTGTAAGTACCAAATTTTCCTCTTTCCTCATTATTTATTCTAGAAATTTCAACCGTCTCTCTCCGATCCTAAGTGAAAATAAATTTTGTCTTCATTTCCTTTAAAGCTTCCTTGTTGCTCACATTTTTAGTACATATTATTCTCAGCATCCTTCTGTAGATACAAATTTCTGCTGCATCTTCATCTTTGAAGAAACTGCCAGGCATTCCCTGCGATATAACAGGATTGACATTACTCTACATTTCACCCTAATTGTCTTTGATTCTAACGATTTTTTTTTCGTCTCTTATTTCTTTATTTAGCTTTTAGAAGTCATCTTTCGGATTTCTACGTCACATTTCTCGTAAAATAATTTCTAGACAGTTAAATATCTGGACTTTATTGATGTTACCATCTTCAATTCGTAGCTCACATTTTGGCTGTCCCTCTTGCTAACGCCCATTCATTCCGACTTCTTACACATAATTGTTAGTCCTTTCTTCCCGCTTTCCTTTAATACTTTGTAAAGACAAATTGCCAGCAGCAGCAATGGGGATATGATAACACTCAATCGCTGCTCTATAAAACTTAACTGCTACAATGAATGCCATTTCAATGCCACATGTACACATAAAGACGTACACAAGCGCACTCACACTCACAGAGCCATATGATACGAATACACATATACAGCAATATGATACACACCAACACAGTAATATAATGCGGTTAGCTTACCTATTGAAGTGTGAACTTCGCACAACCAAAGAACGATAAAAAAAAATTGAAAGCAATTTCGTTACGAATATTTTGTTCTTTTGTTCGAACTGCATTCACTTTTGTCTGTCAGGAATCACGTGACCGTATATATTGGGAAAATAAAATCGAACGGATTCTATGCATTGTACATGAAATGAGCGACTACTAAAATGCCTATCGAACTGCTTCAATTACGATAATCTGTTTAATTCTATTTTACAACATACGATATTCTCCCTCAAAAAATAAAGAAGAAATGACTGCGTAGTAAATAAAAGAATGTAAGTTAACCAGCAAAGCTATCATTACTTCCCTTTCTCTCTCTATATATATATATATATATATATATATATATATATATATATATATATATATATATATATATATATATATATATATATATATATATATATATATATATATATATATATATATATAATAGAGAGACAGACAGAGAGGATTCATACAAACATAAAATATTCAGCAATCGCTCCCTGCATTCGCCAGCAGATTTTTTTCTTACAAAAGTATTTTTCTTACAAAAGTAAAAGGGTAGCCTGTTTGACTCTAAGAACTGAGCATACCTCGCAATCTGCAGAATGATATATATATATATATATATATATATATATATATATATATATATATATATATATATTTAAAGTGGTCTGTTTTTCTTTTAACCTTAAAGTGGTCTGTTTTTCTTTTTAAATATTAGCTCTGGATTTACATTGAGCTCTCAGGATTTCATCCTCCTTGGGATTACCTCACACGGATTACCAAGTTCTTCATAACTTAAATATATATATATATATATATATATATATATATATATATATATGTGTGTGTGTGTGTGTGTGTGTGTGTGTGTGCATGCGGATGTATGATGTGTGCTTGTGTTGTATATGGGAAAAGGTATATCATTTTTATGTATCTGTACTATCAGACAAAAATCTGTAACAAAGTAGAAATAAAAATTTCTTGTGACGCATTTCGTCCTATGAAATCTTAAAACACGAAATGCGTCAGACGAAATTTTTTGTCCACTTCGTCATGGATTTTCCTAAAATATATATAGTGTATATTTAGGCAGCAAGAATCCATTTATGCTGTATTCAAATGGTTTTTCTACTATTTTTCATTCAATCGAAGGTCCCAGGTTGATGGTTATTGAGTAAGAATTAAGAGACGTAGTTTGAGTGGCTATATGAGAAAGATAATGGTAAACCATAGACTTGAAAGGGTTATGATTGTAGTGTTCAGGGAATGTCCTCTTGAGAGTCGGTTTGGTGGTTCTTCGGAAGAAGCTGTTTGAGTGGAACTTCACATTAATGGAATATGAAAGGAAGGAGGGTTGTTCGCTTCAGTTGCAGGCATCATGGCGGGTCTTATCTGTGACGTTTAGAGTTGACGGAACTAAGGAAGGTAGTTTGAATATTGAAATAGTTATAGGGAAGCGATGGGCTTTCAACGTTTTGTCTGTGTAAAAGGGGTTGTAGGGTTGAAAATAATTAATCACCCACAAGGTCGTGTAGACGTTTTTGAATATCAAAACTGGAAAATGAAGACTGAGAAGTTCCAATATTGATCTGGCTCTTGTAGAAGATATCAAGATGAGTCAGGTAGTCACTGTAAATGGTGCAGGTTGGTTTACGGTTTTATGGCATTTTTCAAATCTGAATAAAAATTGTTGATAAACTATTCAACGTTCTATTTTATTTTTGTTCAAGCGCTTTCGACCTTCTCCAGCATTATTAGGAAATAAATTCTGTGGTTAATTTATGCTGACTTTCTTTGGATATACGCGATTTGCTCTTCTTACCATAACTTGCTTTTATTTTCACATATCAAATCACTTTATCTTACATTTTTATAAGTATTCAAATGTAAATATCTCATTCCTTTTACGAAATGTGACTACTGCATAACAGCACACATACACATATGCGATCATGCATACAGAGCAATATGATACACGCGCACACATACAGCAATATGCTGTATACACACACATACGCTTAACGTATTGACTTTATATATAACCTCAATGATCCGATATGACAGTTATATATGCCTTTCAAAATCTAAGCAAATTATTATGAAACAGTTCAGTACTCTTTGTTTTCACGGAGATTTTCATATTTCTTTATACTATTCTTATATCTAGAAGGCATCTTTTATTATTCCAATGTTGCCTCGGATTCTAGGGTCACATTTTCCGCCCTTTATTAAAGCAACAGAATGCCTAGGCTCATTGGAATAGTGAAAGATACCTTCCAAAAGCTAAGCAAAGCATTAAGAAATAGGAAAATTTAGTTAGGAACAAAGAAAAGCGGGCTGAGTTTCTATGTAATATGACAGTGAATGCTGGATAATTTCCTCACGGGTGAAGAGAAGACGTGAGGCAGTAGTGATGTATTTCTATAGAAGGATGCTAAGAAGTGTGAGTAACGAGAAAGTTTTAAGGAAAAAGGTAACTTAGAATTAGAAAGTGATAGTTGAAACTTCTAGGTCACAATAAGAATGGAGAAGGCTTGGAAAATTTGACACACTCAGGATATGCTGAAGGCAAGAAGTAATTCGTGTAAAATACCTAACGAGATTGTGTAAATGGATGACAGAAAAGGGAATGGGATGTATAGTAACAATTAAAAAAAACTGCTAAAATCTACAAAGGATAGGATATTGTGGAACGTCCTGGACGGATGCACTGAATAGAAATAACTTACTGATTGAAGCTTGTATGTAACACAACCAAAATGGCTTAGTTGCTAACTAGCTGATCCCACACATCATTATAAAAGTTCAGTTGACGTTCGATTGTCTCTGAGTGGTGTATATTAGTGAACTTGTGTAAGAGTTAAGCTAAACACGTTAAATAACCACTGCAGTTAACCAATTTCTGTTCGAAGTTACACAAATTTCATGTTTCCTATATGACTAACAAAACTGTTCCTTGTTGATGTACTGCCATTTGCATCATATAATTAAAGAGTCTGCAAAAATTATATTTTCTTCATATCAGAGACTGAAGGAAATGTTTTACCTAATGTTTACTACCTCTTCTTGTTTAATACGAAACATACTCTCATCTAAAGGTGAAATCATCGGAGTACAAGTGCTAATTTTAAAAACAAGATATTCCCTGAGGCAAAGAGAATATCAATTAATTTTTCTTGTAGAAATTTGGCAAATACATGGAGTTATTATTTGGGGTTGCTAAATTCACAGAATGTAAGACACTTTCTTTGCCCTAAGCAAGGGGATAACGGCGTTAAGACGGAAGGGGTTATTGGAAGCGGAAGAGAAGGAAAAGACTTTAGAAGGAACCGGAAACCAAGAGTCCTGAGTATGACAATAAGCTACATCCGGTAAAATGGCCTCTAATTGGGAGGTTTTGAGGAGCGTAGAACCGCCTCTTAATTGCTGTTGTTCCTAGGTTCACTCTGACTCATGTGGTTGTACCAGTTAATCTCAGCCATGAGCAAATAGTTAACACCAAAACTGGGGTCAAATCACCATGAAAGTATAAAATAAATAATTATAGTAAAAATAACAGCAATACATTTAAAAAAAAAATATTACAAGCAATATATTTGACTCTCGACAAAAACACTCTTTACAAAAATACGTCAATGAAACATGATCTTCAAACTGATTTCTTACAAAGAATACATATTCCATTCATACGAACCTATCTTAAAAATCTTGTCGGTATTAAATAAGCCATTGAGGTTGATATGCCGTAAAACAAAATAAACCAAACCAAACCAAACCAGAAAGTCAATAATAGTATAACGTTCATTGTTTAGAATATAGAGTTGAAGTAGAATTTAGAAAGAACAGGAATTCCAATCCTGAGCAGGAAACAAGAGACAGGCCTCTAGTCCTTTTCAAAAGACCAGGGGAGAGTGTGAACGGGACGATGAACCGATCTATTTCTATTGCTGCCAATATTTTATGAATTTTATGTTAATATGATCCCGTGAAAATCTTTAGGGAAAAAAATTAATTTGTTAGTTAAACAGAAAATCTTGTTACGTCTACATTTAACTTATGATAATTTAAACTTGAGACATTATCTCCTTTGTCTCCTTGTCTGTCCGTACGAATCCAAGCTAAAACTCCGAAGACTGAAATGGTTCATATCAGATCTTTGTTTTATATATAAATACCCAATAGAAGTCTCAAGAGCAAATCCTGGTAGATGATTACTGGATTATATGTGTGATATGAACGTTAGAGAAGGGAGAAGGAAGATTATGAGGATAGGGACGGTAAATAGAAACTAACGTTTGACTTGAAGATGTAAAGATTACAATAAATATGGCAAGTAGTAAATATTTTCCGGATAAGGAAGGATTTCTACCGTAGCGCAGGGAGAAACAAGTTCATCTCACAGAGCAATCTGCGTATATACTAATCTCCATTCACACATTTCTCATTGAAGTAGACTAGTGACAGACTAAGTTAAACATATTATAGAAGACATCTCGGGATCATCAGACTCGTGAGTATATAACGATGAGAGATTTGGTTTTGAATATCTTCTACTTTTATATGCCAAATGAAATTGCCAATTTAGAAGTGGTATTTCTTTGATATGCCATGTCCTGAAAAGACATGGGCGACTATGACACTCCACAACTTCCTGTGTTTTGTTTCTCTAAGTAGCTCTTATTTCTTTACTACATCCCTTTGTATTTGTGGGCCTCGTTGCAACATCCACTCATTGAAATTCATTAGTAAGCCACATTCTGTTTTCCCCGCCTTCAGTGTTAACTTCTCCTAGGCTTCGCTCCTCATTATGTTTCCCAGAAATGTCAGCTGTCTCTTCCTGATTGTTCAAAGTCCCTATTCTATTTAAAACTTTGTCATTATTTTTATGCTTTATCTATGGCATTCTCAGTATTCCTTAGCAAAACGGCATCCTTTTCCCATTATATTCATGCTTTGGCTTTGATATTCTCAGTTCTCATCAGGAAAACGACATTACTTTCTAATTATTCTTATGCTTTGTCTACGGCATTCTCAGTATTCATCAGCAAAACGGCATATCTTCCCCATTATACTTATGATTTGGCTTTGGTATTCTCAGTTCTCATCAGGAAAACGACACCACTTCCTAATTACTCTTATGCTTTGTCTACGGCATTCTCAGTATTCATCAGCAAACGGCATATCTTCCCCATTATACTTATGATTTGGCTTTGGTATTCTCAGTTCTCATCAGGAAAACGACACCACTTCCTAATTCTCTTATGCTTTGTCTACGGGCATTCTCAGTATTCATCAGCAAAACGGCATATCTTCCCCATTATACTTATGATTTGGCTTTGGTATTCTCAGTTCTCATCAGGAAAACGACACCACTTCCTAATTACTCTTATGCTTTGTCTACGGCATTCTCAGTATTCATCAGCAAAACGGCATATCTTCCCCATTATACTTTATGATTTGGCTTTGGTATTCTCAGTTCTCATCAGGAAAACGACACCACTTCCTAATTACTCTTATGCTTTGTTTGGCATTCTCAGTATTCATCAGCAAAACGGCATATCTTCCCCATTATACTTATAATTTGGCTTTGGTATTCTCAGTTCTCATCAGGAAAACGACACCACTTCCTAATTACTCTTATGCTTTGTCTACGGCATTCTCAGTATTCATCAGCAAAACGGCATATCTTCCCCATTATACTTATGATTTGGCTTTGGTATTCTCAGTTCTCATCAGGAAAACGACACCACTTCCTAATTACTCTTATGCTTTGTCTACGGCATTCTCAGTATTCATCAGCAAAACGGCATATCTTCCCCATTATACTTATGATTTGGCTTTGGTATTCTCAGTTCTCATCAGGAAAACGACACCACTTCCTAATTACTCTTATGCTTTGTCTACGGCATTCTCAGTATTCATCAGCAAAACGGCATATCTTCCCCATTATACTTTGATTTGGCTTTGGTATTCTCAGTTCTCATCAGGAAAAACGACACCACTTCCTAATTACTCTTATGCTTTGTCTACGGCATTCTCAGTATTCATCAGCAAAACGGCATATCTTCCCCATTATACTTATGATTTGGCTTTGGTATTCTCAGTTCTCATCAGGAAAACGACACCACTTCCTAATTACTCTTATGCTTTGTCTACGGCATTCTCAGTATTCATCAGCAAAACGGCATATCTTCCCCATTATACTTATGATTTGGCTTTGGTATTCTCAGTTCTCATCAGGAAAACGACACCACTTCCTAATTATTTTTATGCTTTGTCTACGGCATTCTCAGTATTCATCAGCAAAAACGGCATATCTTCCCCATTATAAACGGGATTTGGCTTTGGTATTCTCAGTTCTCACCAGGAAAACGACACCACTTCCTAATTACTCTTATGCTTTGTCTACGGCATTCTCAGTATTCATCAGCAAAACGGCATCTCTTCCCCATTATACTTATGATTTGGCTTTGGTATTCTCAGTTCTCATCAGGGAAAACGACACCACTTCCTAATTACTCTTATGCTTTGTCTACGGCATTCTCAGTATTCATCAGAAAACGGCATATCTTCCCCATTATACTTATGATTTGGCTTTGTATTCTCAGTTCTCATCAGGAAAACGACACCACTTCCTAATTACTCTTATGCTTTGTCTACGGCATTCTCAGTATTCATCAGCAAAACGGCATATCTTCCCCATTATACCCTTATGATTTGGCTTTGTAATCAGTTCTCATCAGGAAAACGACACCACTTTCTAATTACTCTTATGCTTTGTCTACGGCATTCTCAGTATTCATCAGCGAAACGGCATCAATGTCACTTCGTCTCTTCTTCGTCTATGAGTAGATTGTCTAGCATTTGCTGTCATATAGGAGGATTGACTTATATAGCATTTCAACATACCCTTTTTTGGTTGTAATAATATTTTCCAGTCTTTGAAAATTTCCCCAATTTCCGAAAGATTAATCATTTTCATATTTATATTAACTTACTATCAAAACCATTTTACTCTATGTCAAGTCACTACCTATTTATAATTTCTTCTGTCTCATTATGATTGTAAGTATACCTTTCATTGTAGTGCCTATTTTTGTTAAAACTTCTTCGCTACCCACATCTTTTGCCCTTGGTATATTTAGCATTCACTGGTAGAAAATACCCAGCATTCCCTTGCTCATAAAAGAGTTGATATTACATAAAATTTCAGCAGTCTTTGTTTCTAAGGACATTTTTGTGATCCCTTAATACTTTGCTTAGCTTTAGAAAATTGCGAGAGCGTTCCCAAATGAATCGACTTTTTTACATATTCGATAGTAACTACATATAGGTATTTACTAAAATGAACTCAGACTGTTAGATGATTAAATGTGGAAGGATCATCCGGTAAAGATCGAACTCGTACCAACAGGAATAATTTGTGAAACGGACCTACAAGCTATTGTTACTATACGGAAAGGTGCTTTCTAAGTTTTTCTTAGTATGCAACTAGACTTTGAAACCTACAGTGAGAATTAAGTTGCAGTATGGTGGGACATGTAGTGAGCGGGAAATAATAACTCATTTCGCCCACTCCCTTCAAATTCGAAGAACTTAGAAAGAAGGAAAGGAGTTCGCGAGCCTATTTGAAATTTTCTCTGGATCATTGAAAACCTTACATTCACAGAAATTGACCGGTGAGCTGAGAAGAAGGAGGAAAGGAATTCACGAGCCTATGTGAAATTTGTTTTTTTTTTTTTTTTTGAACGATGAAAACCTTGCAGTCACAGAAAATAACCGGTCAGCCAAGAAGAAAAAGGAAATGAATTTGTGAGCCTACATGAAATTCCTGAAGCTATGTGAAAGGTTTCGTTTCAGTTCTCGTTAATTATATTATCGTGGCACTTCGAAGAATTTTCTCTCAACAATCCAAGAGAGTTAAGTATTTCAAATTATCTCTCTTCATCTACTTTTGACGTACGCAAACCATATACCCTTTGGTGAACAATGAACTCTCTTACCTTTGTTTTAAACATTTTTGGATAGGATTTTGTGTTATATTTAATTTGTTTTATGAACATTTCTTCTTCATGACAATACGTTAAAACTACGGACTTTAAGAATTCTTATTTATTTTCCTTAATGGGCTATTGACAATACTTCAAGTGTGCAAATTTGTGAATAAATTCCTTATCTTGCTTTGTTAAATTACCCGTGTGTTACCCCGACATTTTCATCCTTCATTAATTTTCTTGGTGTGGGTCAACTATTCATTTTAACGCCTAAGCCGCATGCAACTATAAACAAGTTTGTTAATAAATAGCAAAATGCTCAAATTGATATTTAGCAACCTTTAACTGAGTTTGGACTATAAGTATGGTAGACATTGTAAGGATCGGACTCGTTACAATTATAATGGCTGGCAAGATTGTCTTGTTTCCTAGTAACAGATTTTGAAGTGTGAATATATGCCTACGTCAACATCAAGACATCTTTAGAACAGTAATTTGAAACATATGGGCCCTTTTGAAAAAAGAAGGTTGAATTCGCAGTGAAAAGGTTGTGTTCCTTCCTTTTAGTTTGTAGAGCTCTGCGGGGAATTGGAGTCAGGGAGGGAAGTAAAGGTTTATGTTTAAGGTCAACTTCGAAGGTTCAGAGAAAACGTATCAGTAGACCGCGGCGTCTATCAAAGCTAACAGGATTCTGAGCTGTCTTATACCGTTGCATGTTTTTATTTCTTCAGTGATAAGTTTCGTTTTTTTTATTTCCGTTTAGAATTCTGGAATATTGTAGTGGAACTTTTTCTTGAATACTCTTGTAGCTTAAAGAATATACTTCGATCTATTCTAGCTGGCCAAGAGAAAAATACTCATCGAAAGATTTTTGCTATTTGAAATTATGATATGAACAATCATCATATTATAATTCTTCTGGTCTCTTCGCTCCTTAATTAGTTAGCATGTACGTTACACACTGCCATTTCCTCAGATAAATAATGGACCATACTTGTTTAATTGCGAGGAAGGATCTTTAATAGATTGCTTTTCCCTTATCACTAAAAGGATGAGCCCAAAATGCTATTTGCATGTCGGGGATACTAAAATCAAGCATGTAGGGAAGCTTAAATATCTGGGAAGTATTTGGACGGTAGGTGTGACGCTCAGATCCAAAGACGGATTGGAATGGTCAAAGATGCATTCCAAAAGCTTGGCAGAGTACTGCGAGACAGGAGGATTTCTTTGGTGACACAGAAAAAAGAATACTGAACTGTTATATGACATCTGTCTTTCTTTACGGCAACGAATGTTAGACGGTCTCCTCAAAGATAAAGAAGAGACTCGAGGTGGTAGAGATGTGGTTCTACTGAAGGATGCTAAGGATATCATAGACCGAGCGTGTGAGCAAAGGTAAGGTCTTGGAGAGGATGCAAACAAGGGGGAAGCTTATACTTAACATAAGAAAGAGGCAGATTAAATTTCTGGCACACGTAATAAGAAAGGTGGGCCTGGAGGATATGATACTCACGGCAAAAGAGACTGTAGTCTGGGGGAGTTGGCAGACGCAAGGAAGTTATTTAGAGCTACAAGGGATAGGGGGAAGCTGAGAGTCATGATCGCCTACGTCCTGAAAGTACACGGTATATAAAAAGAAAGAAAGATCCCATGCCCACAAAACGGAAGAAAAGATAAATCAAAGGTGATATTTGGTTTTAAGGAAAAGAAAGTAAGAAAGAGAAGAAAGAGGAGGCAATAAAACATGTTGAAAGTCTGCTTAAGTGAAATGGAAACAGTGTGAATTTTTAATCTTTTCATTTGTACCCTCTTACTTCTTTAAATATGATCTGTATTCATATTGTTATTGTAATATTTTGTTAAAGTTGTTAACCTCAAATATTTAACGATGCAATAGGGAAATTTCTACTAGTATTTTATGATCGTGGGACTCGGGAAGAGTTTGTTCCATCGTTAACTTACGAATTATGATTTATCAGAAAATTCAAATAAGAAAATCGTGTGATTTTCACGGATACAGTTAGTTGTGATTCTTCCACAAATTATTTTGATTACTATAACTTTCCCCACAGGATTTGGCCGATTCAATCTTCAGATTTGTTTGTCTCCTCGTTTAACATTGTTGTCTTGGGAATTTGACATTTCTCTCACTTCCTAAAAAAATACTATGAAATGAAATGGAATACAACATAAAATAATATATCCATACCTTTTTGTCGGGTTTATAAGTGTGGAAAGTAGGATTAGCGTGCCGAGTTCGAATTCCTGCCGAGGCTGTTAAATTCGCTTTCGCACATACACCCTAAACTTGACTTGACTTGTATCGGTTTTCCCCCTGGTCGGGTTGAACCGGTTTTCTCCCGAGCAAGTACAGCATCACGGACCATCGCTGCCCACGCTCGTCGATCCTGAGCCAGGTCACACGAAATGGTGAGCCAATCGCGATTCCATCGTCGAAGACCAACTACTTGTGGACCTGATAGTACTGCTAGGTCATCCTTGATTGTGCTAGCCCACGTCCTCATCTGCCCACCGACACGTTTTCGCCAACCAGGAAGAGAAGGAGGGAAAGTACATCGCGGATGAGCTCTCACTCCGGGCGTCGAGCTGCGTGCCCGAACCATCGGAGACGACGCCGGAGCAGAACAGGTAGAAGAGGACGGAGGCCCAGGCGACGACGTAGAGTGTCTGTGGGCACACGATCGATTCGGCGGCATCGTAGAATGCAGCGAAGCGAATCGTTGTCGAACACTGGTAGGGCCACCGAAGGCGGATTGCTCTTGCACCCAGCGGGATTAGGGCCGCAACCCGGCTAAAGGGGCTCTGGTGAAAATCCAGGAGGTGTCTGTTCCGGCAACCCGCGGCCTGGGGTCGCTACGTCTGTGGAAAAATCTGCGGCAAACAGGGCGTTTTTTCACTTTCCCTCGGGTAGGACTGGGGACCCTTCCCTTAATCAAATCCCAATGAATCTTCTTTTATGAGCGATACAACTAACAAGAATACGAACACATAAACCCTAGAAAAATGTATGACTTGACCTCTTCTCCCAACCACCAGTAAATGATTGATAATGTCTGACGTTCTGGCATTTTTTTAATCGCTTCACCCCAAGCCAGGCGACAGTGCTACTAGGACGCAGGCGGTTGCAGGAGGGAAAGTAAAATAGAATGAGAAGACTGATAGTAGGGAGGATTGAAGAAAGGACAAAAAAGGAACAGGGTTCAAGAAAACAGAAGATGGCGATTGACCTTGCATTTAAATTTTTGAAGATTCCTCTAGTTTCAGGAAGGCAAGAAATCAGGCGGGAGTTTCTCAGGTGGTAAGTGCGATAAAAAGAAACTGTTAGAGTGAATAATTGTGATTATAATGGTAAGTATACTGTGAATTCTGAATTTTGATGATTTTCAACCACAAATTTCGACCGGTCCGCAGTTCACCCTTTAGTTTTCTTCAGTAAGTATCTGATCTGGTAATTTTGGGGGTTCTTTCTCTTTGGTACATTATTTCAAGGGTTGTTTTTTTAACGTTTATCAACTGTCTTAGATCCAGAACACTTTGCTAAAATATAAAATGATAAAGAGGCTCGCTAAAAGATTTTCAAACCTCCCCATCGTTCCGTGTTTTTTATGATAAAACTCACCTAATACAAGACACAAGAACAATCTAAGGTAGAAGGTTACTAATGAGGTTTGTCATATGAATGTAAGAAAGTGTAAAAGGAAGGAAAGATTTCAAGTTTACAGGCAAACAATCGTCAGTACAGGATGCTGTGCGCCATGCCTCTTTCACTGAGCCGAATCTTCTTCGTTTTCTTCGTGTAAAGTAAATGTAAACAAAAAATTTCCACTCGCACAATATTTACACAAGACAAGTTAGTATGTGGAATAGACTCCCTCGTAGCTGTGTCACTAAACGCTTTGATCTTAACCGCAATAAGTCAAAAATCAATAATGCTTTTTCGTTTTTCAATCATAATCATCTTTATTTCTGACTAGATCTGTGCACGATACTGTTGTGGCGTAAGTCTGGATTGAGGCATATTTGTTCTTAATCCGGCTCTAAGTCAGTGGCGTAGCTAGGGGGCGGTCCGCCCCGGTCGGCACTTTTAGGTCCGCGGTGAGTTTTCAGAAAAGAAAAAAAAAAAACAATAACTTAATTTCAATAATTTTCTGAAAAAAAAATGCAGCGAAAAGGAAGAAGATAATGTTCAAATGAAGTCAATTTTTCTTTGATATGGCTTGCTTAAGCCAGCCAGCCAGCCAGCCAGCCAGCCAGCTAGCCAGCACTAAAAGCAATTGTCTCCAAAACGCGCTGTCAGCTGGTGTGGATAAACCCCACCTACAAAACGTGAGCAAAAGGTGTGAAAAAAAAATGAACATTTTTAAAGGGTTTAATGTGGGGTTGTATTAAGTGAATTTAGTGAATCCACATTTTTTTCCACCTCTGAGAGAATTCCAGATTTTGGCTCCAGTTCTTTGATTTTGATTTTTTATATCTGAGAACTGTTAGTAAAAAGGGTTAATGTGCATTGTAATATTGTATTCCTTCTGGGAAGAGCGGCAAACCTGATGGCTGCCTCGGGCGGCAAAAACACTAGCTACGCCACTGCTCTAAGTAAAAAGATTCCAAACGTTATGTATTTACACTTCTCAGACACATATTCTCTGATATTTGCGTTAAAGAAACTTGTATTAAACTAAAAATTTCTGGCAAAATATATTTCGAAGGAGTAAAATATAAAATAAGAATCATGTCGATATGTCTTTAAACATAACCCGATCCTGTTTTGGATTGTATCTATCACGAATAGATCGTAATCTTTTTAGAAAGTGTTTTTTTTAATCTTTTGTCAGTATGCAAAACGTACATACCTGAATAAATGCACCCTTCTGTCTAAGATATTTATTTAAATACCTTTTTTTCAAACATCTCCAATAAGGACGTATATCTATGTTTTATAGACTAGACAAAAGTATTACATAAACCTGAAAACTCGAGTCATGTTCTTAAATAGCTGTCTCAGATCAAAGCTCTCATATGTGTTTTGGGGTCCACCCCTTTTTCTTACAAGTGGACTCGCCCAGTGTGTACTGTACTGCTGCCGGTGAATACCCGGGAGTGATACAGTGAGAGAATGAGAGTGTGAGGTAACCGCTTTGTAGGAGTTGCGAGCACGTAGACTCAGAAGGAAGTCATACTTCGATACTGAATTTCCCAGACTGTATATATATTATTATTATTGCTACTAACCGCATTTCTGGATCTACTAACCGTATTACCAATTGTATTATTACGTCAATACATTTATTTGTTATATTTCATTCCTGCGTTTGTCATTCATTTGAGACCGGATTTCATCCCGGAATCCACAACAATATGGATACCACACATCTCATTAAAGCTGTTCAGAAATATGTAAACACTCAGTTGAAATTGGCTTTGCGAATAAAGCCTGAGAGTAGGTACCTCAACAGATTCACAATACCTAAGGTGTAAAATGCACTTTTAAAAATAAAAAAAAAAACCTTTCTTGAAGCCTTTATTTTAGTTTTACTTACACGCTAACAGATTAAATGTAATATTTCCAATAAGCAAAAAAAGGTTGATGTATTTAAAAATTAATTTACATTGATTGGAAAGAGTTTTCGTTTTGAAATTGCTGAAGACAATTTTTATCCATCTTTCATCAGAATGTAATTCTCGTTATTAAAAAAAAATCTTCCAAAAATAAAATCTACTTTTTTGAAACTTTATTCGAGAAATATTACCTGATTTAACGTTTGAACGGAATATTATTTACTTTATGTTTAAAATATTACAGAAATACATTTTTAACGCGAAAGTAACTGTTTATTTAAGGTGTTGACATGTTGACATCTTGAATGACATATCGAAGTTTATCTGTTTTTCTAAGCTTGATATATCTGTAAAAAGTTATTGTGAAATATAACGTAAGCGATTTTTTTTTATATCATCAATAATCATAAATATTTAGGAAAATATTCTCCGTAATCTACTGTTTTATTGAATTTTAGATACTCTGGCTTTAAAATTACTATAGTTATCGCTCTTATTTTCTGATAATGTTGTGTATGGTCACCGTATCTACAAAAGTCGGCACGTTTATACATATACAAAAAAAAAATCAAAATTCCTTTTTAAAATATTGTTCGATGAATTGTACTAAGCTTTTCCATTTATGATTATGCAATATTGTTTTTACTTAATAAAAATATCACCTAAAAAACAGAAAGTAATATAGACGTTTTAAAAGATTTTAAAACTTTATAAATTATTCTAATGAAATAAGTTCTTGTAAAATTTCATTATTCATCGAAACTTATTTTTCTTAAGACAAAAACATATCTTATTCATAAAAACATTTACAAAGCTTTTCTGATTAAATAATTCTTCCCAGTTTCATTGCATTTTTTATTTTACAATTCAGAGCAGATTTCCGATAACTGGGTGGATCTGTTTTTCAAAAAGAGATTGATGATTTAAATTCTCCAAAGAATTCTGCTCTTAATCAAGATAAACATTAGTTGAAACAAAATTTAATGTCTCCATTTTTTTTACAATTAAATAAGTGTGTGTGGGGGGGAGTAAAAAGTCAAAACATTTGTACCAATATTTTCTATAACACATTTCTGAAGTAATATCATTAATTTGTGAATAAGTACTGAAGGTTTCATCAAAATCCGACAGCTATTTGAGTTTTTGCAAGAATTCCCATATCAAAGTCATTTTAAGCCCAAAATAGTAACAAAACTATAAATTTTCCCATATAAGTCATCTGTCCCTGAACCCACATGCACAATAAAAATAAGATGTTCACCAAAATTTCGAACGTTCTCAAAAGGATCTAATAATATAATTTAATAAACCAAAAAACCTTTGTTTTTTCCTCTTAATAATAAAATAACAAATTTTACGATGAAACTTTGTTTTTATTAAGTTTGTGGTAATTTTTCATTATACTTTGCTAATTTTTAGCAAATCAGTGGGGTTAACTACTTGAGAGACTTGGAAAAGAAAGTCCTTTGAACATTGTGAACTGGCGTTACAAAGAACTGTACCAAATGACAGAAACAACATCACCTGGAGACTTTCAACAGCAGCAACGACTAAAATGAATACCACATAAGAGAAAATAATGACATTATCAATATTTCATAATACTTCACATAAAACGTTACGAAGGAAACGCATATCAATACTGGAAAGTGGGATAGCAGCTATTGGACTTGGGAAATCTATTTTCCTGAAAAAAATGTTTTAAGATAAAGATTTAATAAATTACAATCGAAAGCAGTAATGGTTGCTCGGTCAATGAATCTCGAGTGTTTTCTTATAGGAAAACAGAAAATATTACCATTTCCATTTGATAAGTAAAACGATCAATTAGAACTGCTAGAAAAAACATTAATTTATTTGAATGATAAAATTATCCGGAAAATTTACTGGGAAGAAAGGCTTTCTTATGTACTACAAATTAATTGAGCGTGTATACGAAATAGCAATGACAGTAATACAAGTATAAATATTCTCACTGGGTTTATTTAACTTATATAATGAGGCAATCCTAAGAAAGCTGAAGGATTTGTAGGACTTAATCTGTCTGATTTTTTACATACCTAGGAAGCGAAATAAATTAAACTGAAAAAAGATGCTTTGAATAAAATGGATATAATCTGGAAATCTGAAAAGATGCCTTGAATAAAATGGATGTCATCTGGAAATCTGAAAAGATGCCTTGAATAAAATAGATGTAATCTGGAAATCTGAAAAGATGCCTTGAGTAAAATGGATGTAATCTGGAAATCTGATCTACCAGATAAACCTCAATCGGAGATACTTTCTGGCCACTGTAGAAGTGGTGTTAATGTATAATGCCACTTCTGGGACATTAACTAAAACCATAAAGGCTAAGCTTGATGGAACCTACACTCGAAGACTGAGAGATATATTTATTATTGCGTGGAGACAACACCCAACTAAATCGCAGCTCTATGGACCCATTCATAATATTTCTACAAACTTACACGAATGCAGAATCCACTTTGCAGGACACTGCTGGGGGAGCAAAAACTGGAGACTTGGGAGTGATCTGGACACCTAAACATGGAACAAGACGGGTTGGTCACCCATCAACTACCTACATTGACCAGCTATGTTATGACACAGAATGCAACCTCGTGACGTTCTTTGATGCAGGACCATGATAGTTGGCGTGATAATCTTGTAAATATCCTAGCTAGTTCGACCAAATAAAAAAATGAACTATCTTAACAAAATATGAGATGAAAATGACACCACGTGGATAGCATACACAGAAAAATGCAGAAACTCTTAAACAATGGAGTAATAAAAAGGGGCTAAAAGGGACAAGTATCAATTGTAAGAAGACAAAATTTATGGTCGTTAGCAATAACTACAGCCCAAAAGGGCGGTTATGAGTTGGGGGCGTCAAAATCAAGCAATTACAGAAATTTACTTATCTGTGGATTGTTTTGACAGACGACGAAAAATATGACATAAAAGGTTCATTTTAATAGCGAAAAATGTCTTCCGAAATATAAACAAATTAATAAGAAACAGTAAACTTTCGATAGAGACAAATTGAACTGATCGGTAATATCAATCATACTTTTCTTTCTTTTTATCAGATGTCACATAACAGTTCAGTATTCTTTTCTTTGTTACCAAAGATATCCTCCTGTCTCGCAGTACTCTGCCTAAGTTTTGGAATGTGTCCTTGGCCATCCCAATACGTCTATATATCTCAGTGTCGCACTTACCTTCCTCTGTCAAGACGCTTCCCAGGTATTTAAACTTCCGCGTCTGCTTGATTCTAGTTTTCCCGACTTTCAGATCATTATATCTACGTTTCAAAACGTAGGCGATCATAGCTCTCCACCACCCTCTACCCCTTGCAGCTCTCAACAAGTTCCTTCCCTCTGTTTCCTCCCCCAGACCACGTTCTATCATCCACTTGCTTAAGCCCGCCAGGTATGTCACGCGTTGTTTTTCCTTGTCTCTCTTTCCCTCTATTCGACCCGTGAGTATCAGATTCACCAGTCCCTCCTTTTTCATTATGTGACTCAGTAACTTCAACTTCTTCCTGATGTTAATTATAAGCCTCCTCCTTGTTGGCATCCTCTCTAAGACTTCGGTCCATGATATATTTAGCATCCTTCTGTAGAACCACATCTCTGTCGTCTCGAGTCTCTTCTTCATCTTTGAGGAAATCGTTCAAACCATTCGCTGCCGTAAAGAAGGACAGATGTCACATAACAGTTCAGTATTCTTTTCTTTGTTACCAAAGATAGCCTCCTGTCTCGCAGTACTCTGCCTAAGTTTTGGAATGTGTCCTTGGCCATCCCAATACGTCTATATATCTCAGTGTCGCACTTACCTTCCTCTGTCAAGACGCTTCCCAGGTATTTAAACTTCCGCGTCTGCTTGATTCTAGTTTTCCCGACTTTCAGATCGCATTTCGGAATCATCCTCTTGCTGACGACCATGCACTTCGTTTTATACCGCAGTGAATACTGAACAGTTTATTCCCTGATGAAAAGGAGATGAGGCAGCAGTTATGTGCTTTTTCAGAAAGACAAAACATGTGAGAAACAAGTATGTTTTACGGAAAATGCAAGCAAAAATGTAAACTTTATTAGAATCAGATATTTCTGGGACACATAATGAAGAAAAAGTGTTTGTAGAATATGACACACATCGGATATATCGAATACAATTGGAGCAGAGAAAAATAACAAAAGACCTAACCTAACGAACTCGTGGCAATAAAAGGTAGAAGAGGGAGTGAAAGGCATTGTAAAAAGACTAATATTGCTAAGCACTGTAGCCAAAAGGTATGATCGCCAACGTCCTGAAGGGACAAGATACAAAAGAATTGGCCATTAATTTTCTTTTTTTTTATCTTGAGACATCAATTTCATTCTTTTTCGCAACGGAAGTCCTTCCTTTGGGGATTTCATCCCAGTCTTGTGTCTAGATTCGTAATCAATCTGATCCTCACCTCCTAAGGGTTGCAATTTAAAACTATGACGTTAGGCTAAAGGTTTGCAACTCAGCAGGAATGGAAAAGAGGAAAAGCGTTACTTGTAAATGTATGAAACTTGTCACCAATCTATAGTCGGACAAATAAAGGTTATTTTTGCAAATTGATACACTGGAGGGAATTCCGTCTCGAAATTGCATTCTGGACTTTTCACGATACAAAGGAAATAGAATAGATGCATATGCAGGCACCTATGTATTCTGTGACCTACATGAATAAGATTTGTTGAGCTTCACACAAACACACAAAAACAAACACACACACAAAAACAAAGACACGCACACACACACTCAAGGCTGGGGATGAGTGTGAATCGGGCGATAGACGAACCTATATACCCCTATCGATTGTAAATATCAAACTGAAAATAACATGTTGGCATGTTCTTTTACGACGTGCGCGAGCATGATTCTCCTCACCTTCTTTTTTTGTTCTGACTTTCCGACAAATATTTTCATGGCAATTGTCCTAATGAGCTTCCCACATTGATGTTTCGACTGAATAAATTTACGTATACTACTAGAATGGCAACTAGATCTCACCGTTTTACCGTTGAACTAGCTACATACAACCGTATTCTCTATTCTAATGGTTTATTACTGCATCTACCCCGCCTCTGTGAAACTTAGTTTCGATTTCTTGCTTCTTGCCACCTTCTTGTTCTATATGCCGTGTTCCTTCAGAATGTTTCCAATCATGGCTCTCCATAATGCTCTGTCGTTGTATCGCCTTATAAGATTTGTCTTTTTGTTATTTCACTTAAATCTATCTATCTATCTATCTATCAGGCTGTTCCTATCTATCTATCTATCTATCTATCTATCTATCTATCTATCTATCTATCTATCTATCAGGCTGTTCTATCTATCTATCAGTTTGTTCTATCTATCTATCTATCTATCTATCTATCTATCTATCTATCAGGTTGTTCCTATCTATCTATCTATCTATCTAGTTTGTATATATATATATATCTATATATATATCTATATATATATATATATATCTATCTATTCCTTTCAGGTATGTTATCTACACAAACTCATTCTATCACATATATAACAACATCTTTATAATCTATCTATCTATAGACCTCAGATATGTTCCTATCTAATCTATCTAAACAACAACAACAACATCTATCTATCTATCTATAATAATATATATATATATATATATATATATATATATATAAACTGAAGGCTTTATTAGATTATTCCTAGGAATTTTTTATCATACATAATAATGATCCAAAATATCTGACAAATACCAAGAATCTAGACCATCTAATCTCAGGACACAAACGATCATTGGACACAAACACTTTAAATAACAAACATCTTTATAATAATAATAATAATAATTAACATCCACACAGACAGAAAAAATTGAAGCAAAGGAGAATTGTCAAAAACCAGAAAGAAAAAACTTGACCTCAGATATGTTAAAATAATTTGAAAACTATTGGAAATAGAAATAGAAAAAATGTGAAATTGAAAACAAGAATAAAACAAGGTGCACTTGGAATTATAAAAATGGAACAAAAACAACACACTGAAACTGAAAACCCCAACTTAAGACAACAGAAAATTGTCTTATAAATAGCATAATAGTAATAATATGTAATAATTCATAATAAAAAAAAAAAAAAAAAATTAACATGAAAATAATAATAATAATAATAATAATAATAATAATAATAATAATAATAATAATAATAATATAGTGGATTTACAGATAGCCTTTAGATGTATACAAAAAATAATCTTTGGAGTAAAGATTTGTAAAACAAAAATACATTTGATACATTGTTATGTATAGTAATAGTAAAAATATTAAAAATATAGTGAAATCATAAATATTTTTAGAAGTGTGCATCAAATAAGCTTTGGAGTAAAGTTCTGGAAAAAATAATAATAATCTGAACCATACAAACGGATCATTGACATCGAGACCAATCAACATTAAAAGCGGGATCTTCCAAGGAGATTCATTGTCAGCACTACTCTTCTGCCTTGCATTAGCGACACTCAGCTGTCTAATGGACAACAATAGCTACGGATACAATTCAATTACCTATTCTATATTGATGATCTTTAAACGTTTGCCAAGGATGGTAACCAGCAGAAAATTTTACTCGGCATTGTCAAAACCTTCAGCGAAGACATTAGGATAGAGTTTGGAATCGACAACTCTACCAAAGCCACCTTCAAAGGTAGTAAACTATCGAAAACTAAGGATTTAGACCTCGATATCGACAACAAAATTAAGGAACTAGACCAAGATATTACATACAGATACTTAGAAACAATATTGGAAGGGGTGAAAAGAAGGAAAAGAAACTTATCGATAGCATGGATTGTTACAAATTCATGACGGTCGTCCTCGAGTATAGGATCCAAAGGTTGGCAGTGAATATTTCGGAGACAGTAGGAAAGCGTAGTTCAGGTTCGCAGTGGATATTGTAGCAGAGCATAGTTCTTCCGTCTGTCATGTTCGCCTCACAAGTTGGCTCTGGTCATTCCGGTAGGATAAACAAAGATGGCCGCCTTTATACACGACGGATAGAGTGTTCTGCGGCTTCTGATTGGTTAATCTTCTATTGGTAGACTATAAAGGGAATTAAGTCATTTTGACTAACTCACTAGTCATATATATTATATACACAAAAAACCGTAACATGGATCGACTACAGAAAGGCGTTGGACAGTATTCCACACTCATTGATATAGAAGAGACTAAACGTATACAGATAATGCCCAACAACGTTAAAATTCATAAGAGAGAGCATAAAAAACTGGAAGACTACAGTAAACCTAAAACATACAAACAGGTCGTTAATATCGAGACCGATCAACATAAAAAAACGGGATATTACAAAGAGACTAATTGTCACCATTACTCTTTTGCCTTGCATTAACGCCACTAAGCTGCCTGCTGAACAATTCACATAATGTCAAATTGAATCACCTATTCTATATGGATGATCTTTAAAACCATAAAAAAAGATGTCAACCAGTAGAAAATCCTACTCACTATTGTCAAAACCTTCAGCGAAGACGTTAGAATGGATTTCGAAATCGACAAATATGACAAAAACACCTTCAAAGGTGATGAAATAAAGAAAACTACAAATTTAGACATTGACAACAAGATTAAGGAACTAGAACATAGATGGTACTTACAAATACTTAATAGGAATTAATTAAGAAGACGGAATACAACATTCAATTGTGACGAAAAGTATCTGAAAAGAATATTATCGAAGAGTCCATTTGATACTATAAAGCCAACTAAATGGGACCAATAAAATGAAGGCTATCAACATATTAGCTATACCCGTAGTAACATACAGCTTTAACATTATTAAATGGAAGTTGAATGGCATTAAAAGATTGGACGGCAAGACCAGAAAAATGCTTACCCAAATGAGGATGCACCACCTGAAATCAGATTCTTATATCCTGTATGTACCAAGAGCTTTAGGAGGCCGAGGTCTAATCCAACATGAACTAATTCTAGAAACTTCAACAATCAGATTGGAAGCCTACTTCAGAAAACCAATGATCCTCTCCTACAATGAGGAAAAAAAAACAAAGAAGCTTCACTCTTCATGAAGCAGTTTCATATACCTGTAATCCTACCAAACAAAAAACAAAAAAAAAAACGAAGAAAATACCATCTACGACTAAAAAAGAAAGCATAACAACTTGACCAAATGAAATTACAAAAAAACTGGAAGGACAAGACGTTGCATGGCAAATAAATAAAAAGAACAAAAGAAGCAGATGTGGACCAACAGAAAATCCATCACTGGCTGAGGAGATCCTTACTGAAAACTGAGACAGAAGGCCTAATTATTGCAGCTCAGGATCAAAGCCTCGCAAACAGAGCCTATCACTGTCACATAATCATGGATGGAACTAACCCGAAATGCAAGATCTGCGGTAATGATGAAACTGTCGACCATATTATCTCAGGATGTCTGGAACTGGCAAAAAATGGATATACTCAGAGACATAACAAGGTAGCGACATATTTGCACTGGATGATATTCATGATGCACAAATTGAAACCACTGAGAGATGGTATGAACACCAACCAGATACAGTTACCTCGCAAACAGAGCCTATTACTGTCACATAATCAAGGCTGGAACTAACCCGAAATGCAGGATCATGTGATACCCCCAACCAAAAAAAAAAAAAAAATGTCAACCAGCAGAAAATCCTACTCAACATTGTTACCCAAAATAACGATGTAACTATCCTCTGGGACATGCCAATTCAAACTGACAGGGAAATAACAGCCAACAGACCTGATATTATCATAAAAAACAAGATATCCAGGAAGTGTATGCTTATTGACACAGCAGTACCATCTGAGAGAAACACCTCCTTAAAAAATTATCGAGAAATTGTCCAAATACAAGGAACTGGAGATTGAAACTAACAGAATGAAGACAGAAAATGTACAAATAGTAATCGGATCTTTGTGACTCGTGAGAAAAGGAATTGATAATTTTACTAACAGTGTCCCAGGTAACATAAACATACAAGTTGCCCAGAAAATCGCCTTACTAGAAACATCCCATATACTAAGAAAAGTGCTATCAATTAAATGACAATTCTCCTAAGGACCTGAGTTTGGACCTGTCTCTGCAGGATACAAAGCAGGAAACATAACATACACAAATAATGATGATAATAATGATAATAATAATAATAATAATAATAATTATTATTATTATTATTTAGTTGATTACCCTTAGATGTATATTTGAAATAAAATTTGTTGAAAAGGTCTGTATAAGCAAAAATACATTTGATACACCCGAATAATAATTATATTAATAATATATTATAATTATATATAGTGTTTAGATGTATTCATGAAATAAGTTTTGGAACAAAGGTCTTATAAAAACGAATATACTTTTGATATATCCTAAGGAATAATAATTACATTAATAATATATTATAATTAAATATAGTCTTTAGATGTATTCATGAAATACGTTTTGGAGCAAAGGTCTTATAAAAATTGAATATACTTTTGATACATATTAATCGTATTGTTTCACCACATATATAACGCTTTATTGAATAACGTTGTATTCGTTTATATTATTCTGTTTTCTTTCTTTGGGCGGGTGGGGGGTTGTGTAATAAGTTTGAATAATACAAAAGTAAATTTGAAGTTTCCCTGGCATAAATAAGTCAGTCAGTCAAGGATCTTTAGATCTATCATTGTGAATTATCTTAGAAGAAATTGAAATACAGCTTCCGAATATTTAATTAATAGAAAAATTTACTGTATGGAGAATCAGAATAGATATTAGGAAATATAATCATCTAATTAAACACAATAATAATACAAAAACATGTTTAAGGACCTGACTAGTGGCTAAGAATGTTGCATATTTCTCAATGAAACAACTGGCAGGCGTTTAGGTCTCAGTAAAAATACGGAATATAGAATAGGTAGCAATCATTCTAAGAAATTAAAAACATTGTATTCAAATCCATTGAGAATGCGTGGGGTCAGCATACCCGGAATTTAGGTGAAAAAATAAAATCCGAGTGTTACGTCCACAAAATGCAATAGAAAATTATAAACAACACGAAGAAATAATCTTCGCAGAAAAGAAAGAAGACCAAATTAAATATGAAAATAAAATTTTTACAGTAGATACATGCATTTATATATTAGAATTCAATTGTCTTTGTTGTAGCCATGAAGATACCAATACTTTGAGTGTTCAAAGTGATTTGTTGCAAGTTAGTCTGCAAAGTTAGAAAATGATATGTACGAATGTGTGTGTGTATGAAGCACACGTGATCGAAACATGTGTGTGACTGCTGAGTGGTTGTGTGCGATAGCAGAGATTTCAAAACACAGTTAACAAAGAGAAGACGATCTAGAACGAACTTTCGTCATTGCTTTGCACGTAGAAAGCTCATCGCTGACTGGTGCATTGTCATGATAACGTGTATCGTGGCCGGGCCTGTTCGCTGGCTGTTCCCTTTCAGATCTTCCTCTTAGCTGTTGCTTACAAAACGTTTTTATGGCTTATGGCGAGTCGGTGACCGGCTCACAAATTCAGTCTGATTTATGTGCGGGAATCTACTAGGTAACACAAGCCCCGATCTATTTCCAGGTGATCTGGAGTTCACCCGCGCGGACGTCGTAGAGAGAGCATCACGTCATTTGTCATGTCCAGTCAGGTTCCAGAAACTAATTATTTACCAGTTGTACAGAATTCTAAAAATTTTTCGTATCTACTGAATTTAGTGAGATTTATTTGAAGGCCTGTCTTACTTGTCTGAGTCTGCAATGTTTTGGAGTTATTTTGTTGCGAATGAGTCTACAAAGTTCAGGGTAATATGTTGTACTCGGATATGAGCGTGTGAAGCACACACCAATGAAACATATGTGAGACGGTTGACTTCTTGTGTGCGATAATGGTGATTTCAGAACCTGGTGAACAAACAGAAGGGGGTCTAGAACTTACTTTCGTCGCGGCTTTATATCTAGAAAGATTATCGCTGACTGATACGTTGTCATGGTAACGTGTGCCTAGGCTGGTCGGGTCTGCTGACTGTCTTTCGCCGACTGTGTCGATGCAGATCTGGTCCTGACTGTTCCGTTTCCGAGCTGTCCGCTGACTGTCTTGTTTCAGATCTAGTCGCTGTTTTCAGGGCTTATGGTGATTCACTGATCGGCTCAGGAATTTTTATCTGAATTTTGGCAGGAGCCTACTCATTTCCAGGTCATTTGGATTTCAACCGCGCGAACGTCGTAGAGAGCACATCACGTGACATGTCATATCCAATCAGGTTCCAAAAAACAATTATTTAATTTTGAAGACATTAGTTCCATTTCATCCTCAAGCGAATTTTGGAGTCGCTTGAGGATGAAATGGAACTAATGTCTTTAATTTAAATACAAAATTAAATTCGGAGCTTATAGTTTCCACTTTTGAAACATGGTTAGAACTGTGTAGCGAAAATAAAAAATGTTTTAAATCAATTAATTTATAATATTAATGCTCTGTAAATTTACATTGAGCACTATTTTGTAAAAATAAAAATATTTATAAGAACACAGGATTATATATCTTACTGTTCTTTCTTTATATATATATATATATATATATACATTATGAAACAGACAAAATCCGACAATTGTTTTAAGACATTTTTATGTATATACATTCTTTTTATAGATACAAATATTTAAGTAAATGCTCTGTTTATAATAAACAGTATTAAACAACATTTACCGGCCTGAGTGTCTGGGAAATTTTCACAGAAAATCTTCGTTCTCCAACAGGATTCGAACCTGTATCCTATACGGAACCGTCATTTACCTTGATGTCCCTTTACCGATTTGGCCACAGAGGAGTGTTCGGTTAGCATGGTCGAATTTACTGTATTTAAACTTCAATCTTCCATGAAACTCTCACGTACATTCATATCTGCTCATGGCGTATGAAATCTAAACAAATGACGTCATACATTAAAGTGAAGTAACATTAAAGCAAAGTAACTTTATGGCATTAGTAAAACAAAAAGTTCAGAAAATAGAAATGTGGAGATAAAACCGAGAATTGTCAATTATTTATTGGTTTGGATGAAATTTCAGCATGCATCTGTAGGATTTACGTATAGTTTTGGAGAGGGGAAATTTAAAGCTGTTGTTTCAAAGAGATTATGTTTAATAATGTTGAAAGAACATGGCATAATATATATATATATATATATATATATATATATATATATATATATATATATATATATCAATGGTTCTAAATAAAAATGAGAAATCGATGCCCATGTCGTATTTTTTTGCCTTCTATTGTAACTGGTGAGACGAAGAGCAGTGGAAAGAAACATCAAATATAGCAGACAGTATTGAAAAGTTCCCTTGAGTGTCTGCAAACATTGCACTCATTACATCGTTACTCAACCTACTAAATCATTCTTCCAAAATTTGTCGTTGAAACGAGATTTTGTGATGCTAAATTGGAATGGTTCTGTGATATTTACAATGTCTAACAACATGCCTGCATCACATTTCGTGTGACACTCACCACATCTCCACTTGAAAGCTTAAGAATCCTGCTAGCAAATTTTCGTTGGCATTCTTTAATTTTTAATGAGTTTTCAAGATGAGCAGTCCACAAGAAAAGACCAGAAAATGGGGAAAAACTAAAGAAACCCTCCATGCGAGCATTTACAGAAGGTTCCATCAGTTCTCTCATTATGACTTGTATCAGTTATATAATCTACTAGGAGATCCTAATCCGAAATGTCCAAATGCTCTCTGATATTTTTGTCTGAAATTCTAAGTTGAAGAATTACCATTATTTACATTATTTGAAGTCAGATTAATATCCTCGTCTTTGTTGGTATTATCCCAACGTTTCCACTACCGAGGCTTCTGACCTTCTTAAAGTGTCTATCGATTTGAGTAACCTTAAGTGACTTTTAGACTGAACACTTTATTTAATCTACAGAGCTTACAGCTATATGTTAAAACACCGGTTCTCATATGATCACTGAAGTTAAGCAATGTTGAGGCTAGTCAGTACCTAGATGGGTGACGGCTTGAGAATACCAGGTAAGTTTGGATGTGCAGGTGGTGTAATGGACTATGACTAAGAATTGAAGAATGGTGAGCCTAGTTTAGATTCTGTTGCATGCAGATATAATTGGGAAAGTTATGATTCTATCTCTTCTCGCAGCTAATTGGTGAGACTTGTGAATCATTATTATCGCCAAAAATATTCTTACAATCTAAAAATATACTGTGGCATTAAAAAAAAAACTGCAAAAGGGTGATAAGCCATAAAAACAAATCAATCAATCAGTACCTCATCGTCTGGTATTAGATTGTTTTCATTCTACTATACATGGCTATAAATATCTTCTTATATTATATAATGTCATTATAGATAGTTGAATTTTCTAGGGCACATAACGAGGAAAGTGGGCTTAGAAAATTTGAAACGGACAGGACATATTAAAAGTAAGAGGTAGCAAAGGTATGAATCCACTTTTTTTTTCACCAGGTATGGGTTAAGTAGAAAGTCTTGTATCAGTAAATCGTTATTATCTCCAAAACATTCTTACAATCTCAAAATGATTTCTGGCTTTAAATAATCTGCAAGTGTTTGATAAGCTGCAAAAGCTAATCAATCAATGGAGGCAAGAGGAACAGACGAAAACAGTGTATAACCTACCTAACGAGCTTATGTTTGGCAGAACAATATATAGGAGTGCTAGCATAGATAAAATAAGAGCTAGTTAAAAGCTAGCTAAGGGAAAATATACTGAGAGCTAGAAAGAACAGGAAATTTTGGAGAGCACTGAGAGCCAACACCCTGAAGAAGAAGAAGAAGAAGAAGAAGAAGAAGAAGAGGATGAAGAAAAAGAAGGATGATGATGATAATGAGGATAATGATGAAGAAGAAGAAAGATTTTTTCAGGGTTTTTTCTCCAATGCTAAAACAGCAAAATTCATAACTTTGTGCCAAAATGTTCTCTCAAATCTTGGACGTCAATTTTTATACTGTTCTTTAAAGGAACATGAAGTAATGGATACTCAATGGTCAGGAATGTTGGCAGGTGTTACTGACATAATATCCGTATTATATCCATAATTATCTTCTGATACTATCACACATACATGCACATACATGTGCAAATAATATATATAATGTTTCGGAAAATTATGAGATTTGCATCTCAAGTTAATGTTCAAAAGAAGTCATAAAATAGAATTTATGGAGTTTTGGTTGTTAAGGTGAAACTCTAACTTCTTATTAAGTGCATTAAAGCCTTAAATTCATGCCTGGATGTTGTTTCTGGTATTTTATTGATTTTCTTAGATAACTGATATCTGTGTGTGTGTGTGTGTGTGTGTGTGTAGAGAGAGAGAGGGGGAGAGAGAGATGGTGATAAACAGAGACAGGCAGACAGACATAAATGTATATTCTACTTGTTTTATATTTGTTGGTATATATATATATATATATATATATATATATATATATATATATATATATATATATATATATATATATATATATATATATATATTATTATTATATTCAGGGTCATGAATCTGTCAAATACAATGTATGGCAGAACATGGACCAAGAATGATGGTAAAAGGTCAAAAATTACCCTGAGCAATAAAAGATATGAAGTTCTGGAAACCATGATCGTTCACATCCTGTAAAATAAGATCGATCTATCTATCTATCTATCTATCTATCTATCTATCTATCTATCTATCTATCTATCTATCTATCACTTTAACAATCTTAGTCCTCTTGTTCTCCACTATATATATATCTGTGTGTGTATATATTCATCTTTCCCACTCTCTTTAGTGTGTGTGTATGTGTGTGAGGAAGTCTTAACCAATGAACAGGGAAATTGTCCAGGAAATAAAAATAATTGAAATTATATTTTGTTTCCACAGCTCCTTTCTTTGAGTAAGTATACACCTATATACTAACCAAAGATTTTTCCTTAGTCCTTGTTAAGAATACATACTACATTATGATCCTATGTATTGATCAAATTTTCTAAAATTTTGGCTAACATCCCTTTTATGTTTCCAAGGAGTTGCTGAAAGTTTCTCAGTCAGTTTGATCGAGAATTTTTCCGTAAAAATTAAAAAATTCACTAGATCTGTAGCCAAACATGAGAATAAGGATTCAGAAGAAGCAGGATAGGCCAAGAACACAGCAATCAGATTACTTGAACTTCACAAGGGAATTTTCCTCTCTAGGCAGGTATATGATATGTTGGCTCCCAGCATCCTCGGATGTATAATTTGCCAAAAATTCATGAAGTGAATGTTTCACTCAGGCCCATTTTATCTATGGTGTGTTCTATCCTACATGAGTTGGCCAAATGGCTGGTTGAAATACTTGATCCTGTTTTGAAGTTCTCTTTCTGATTATTGTATTCCAGACTCGTTCCAATTCATACATATGTAAAGTGCAATGTGCTACTGACACTGACTTTCTCATGTCTATTGATATTTTATCTGTTTACTAATTTCCCTCATGATGAGACGATTGACATTTGTTCAGACTATTTGTATAATTGACCCTTACAACCTCCATCCATTCCTGAGACTGAGCTGATGGAGATGGCTAGTATATCTGTCTCCTTCAGCTTTAATAATAACATGTATCAACAGATTGATGGGTTGTCCTCTTATGACCAATATCTTTGTAGGGTTCCATGAGAAGCAATTGTTTTTAAACCTTGCTGATATTTTTGTTACATTGATGATACTTTTGCATGTTTTTCATCACATAATGGAGCGGAAATTTTTTCGACATTTAAATAGTCTCCACTCCTCTCCACAATTCATGACAGAGGTGGAAAGTAATATGTTACCCTTCCAGGACATGTTGGTTGAGAAAACTGCCATCTAGCATATAAAGGAACCCCACTTTTACTTTGTTCGATCTCAGTTGGGATTCCTTTGCTCCTAAGTCTTGAAAAATTAAACCTTGTCAGGACACTCACTCATCATGCAGTAATGATATGTTCACAGTGTAAACTTGATGCCAAATTCAGGCATATTATCAATATTTTCTCACTAACTGTTATCCTGAAAGTGTCATTAAAACTAACATTAGGCTTAAAATTTTTAAGTTTAAGTTACACTCAAACATTTGGTCCACCTAAATGTCTTGTCGACATGAGACTGCCTTGGACAGGTCCTCACAGTCAATTATGCAGTGATAAGATCTCTTCATCCATTACACACTGCTTTAGATGTGTACTAAAGCAGTTTGTATGGGTTACTTAACGGGTACGTAACATCTATTCTACCAGAAGAGTGTTCCCTTCTGTCTGAAAGAATATCTTGCCTGCCCATCAACAAATTTTAGTCATTTATTGTTTCAAATGTCAGTGTGAGGCTGACTAGGTGCATACGACTATCCAGTGGCTCTAGGTAAGAATTGTAAATCATGTGCTTGGCCCTATATGTAGACATGCTCCAATAACATGTGTGTGTATGTGTGTGTGCCATTTGAAGTCTGGAGTTCAAAAAAGGATCCTCAGGCACATTTATGTTTGTTCAACACCCACAGAGCCCACCTGTGGTTTATGCTGAAACTATGGTGATGAGACCTTAGTTACAGTTTCTGGGAAAGAGTATGTTATCTAGCATGATCAACAATTTGAACAAGATCAGCACGCTCAAGCCTTTTGCCACAGTGACTTTTGACTTTGTGTTAGAACAGCTATTGACAGCCACCAAGGGTTCCATCTATGCAATTTCACTCACAAGGCATGGATCAACCCATGGTATAGTTTTCAGACATTTTCCAAAGATCAACCCCCTCCAGTCTGATATCAGAAATTTTCCCTTTTAACTGGTTTGACCTCCCTGGAACCCTTTTATTGTACTTTCTTCCTTGTGATTTACATTGTTTTGTATACAAAGCATTTTTTTATGATATTTCATTTTATTTGATTGATTTTGATTGTAAGCTTAATCTTTGCCCCACAAGTGCCATTGAGCCTTATTTAGAAAAAGTAAGTTACTTCTCTAGGAATTTATTATCCAGTTTTCGAGGTGCACAAATCACCAAATTTGTGCATCCTTCAGAGCTAGTAAAGTTTGCTTTTATTATTTTAATAAAATTGTTTCAGTTTTATACATCACTGAGTATCTCTCATCATATTTTTACAGTGCACCTTGATGTCACTTGATCTCCATTCTCCCCAGTCTCTTTGTTGAGTTGTTGGGAGGGTTCCCGCTTGTGCGTATTTGAATAAAGACAAACACAGTTATAGGGATAAATACTGGCATATTTGTAGGAGGTAATTAACAACAGAGTGATTAGTAATAAGGAACACCGGTTAGTAAGTAACAATAGGAAGTCTACAGTCCAACGGTATGTAATGGTAACCTGATCTCGACTGCTGTCGCTGAACCTGCTCCTTCACACAACACACCTACTCTCTCTAGCACTGACTTATATTGTAGAGGGATAAGTCCATTATCAGTCAGAAGGTGGGTGCGCCCCAACACTCTTTTAACTGAACCCACAGAAGTATACATTAATATTTTTTCCATATATTTTCCTAATACACGGATCTTTGTGTCATGATAATGAAAATAAGGCTTTCAAAATGTTATGGGCAATAAATGTAGAATAAACTTTTAGTGATGGAAGAAAAATTATAATTTCCAAAAAATAAATTTATATATTCAGAAACATTAAGAGTGGTAATCAGTATTTAATATGGCACCTATTGATACAAATTACAACCTTAACTCGATGTTGCATGGAGGAATAAAATTTTAAAATCAATTTATCAGAAGAAACAGAATCTTGAAGAAACAGATTAATGCTCTGCTTTATTGCAAGCTGTATTGCAAGTTTCTCAGTACTTAGAGGTTATACAAGCTGGTATATGTAGCAAGCTGAAATGTTCTATTCTGCCGCTTAGGCAATCCCATTCTCTGAGTCCAAATTGGCTGCTGGTTCTTGTGTGGATATTGTGTTAGATAAATATCCATCATTTACCATTATGTTTGATTGAGTACAGAACTGTGCTGAATTAGAGCTCGTTCATCCTTGTCTGCCAACTGATGCTAGTTTGGAACCTTCCTGCGAAGGATAGTATTGCATTGATTCTACAAAAATGCTAAAGCTCTTACAAGTTCTATGTCTTTCTGTTATAGATCCGAGTTTTCAACTCTTTCCAGATGGGTTCGATTATGTTAAGGTCAAAGCATTGGGCAGGTCAATATTTTAACACTGCAGCATCTTCATCAATGAAAAAAATGTCTGTATTACATGAAATATATAGCAGAGTGTTGGGTGCATGACCAAGTGGTTAGAACGTTCACTTTCTGACCATGAGACTAAGGTTCAGAGCTCACCATGATCAATTGATCAGGAAGGAGACTTCCTGATGTTATCAGAATGGATTGAGGTCGATCCCTGCATGCGGCACCTTTGGAAAGTGCCTGAAAACCATACCACGGATTGACCCATGCCTTGTGAGTGTAATGGGGTAGACGGAAACATTGAGGGCTGTTGCATGCTGTGCTAGCACAAAAGCCACAAGCCATTGTGGCCGAGGGCTTGAGCATGCTGGCCTTGTTCAAATTGTTGATCACACTAGATAACATGCTCTCTCCCAGAGACTGTAACTAAGGTCTGCTCACCATAGTTGCAGTATAAACCACAGGTGGACTCTGTGGGTGTTGAGCAAACACAAATGTGCCTGAACAAGTGACTGCAATAGGGACTGGCTAGCCATCCTAGTAGACAGGTATCCTCGAATATGAGTTGCTAGCTATTATTATATAGCAAGGTGATTCATCATGTCAGAATATTTCACCTTCTTTTACTTCTGGTAATAAGTAGATACACATGAATAATTACAGATAATACACCTGTGAGTACACTGTAAAATATTTATAGCTTTGTCGTAAAGATTAAATTAATTTTTACTAAAGTGGTTCACTTCTTTTGCTTGGTAATGTATATATTTTGATTTTAAGACACCTGACAGAAAGGAGTGAAATGGAGTTAAAAATCCTATATCTGACACACACGGCAAATATAACCTTATTTAAATTTAAAATATTGAATTAAACATACCTTTGGGACCCTTTATGATGGATTGAGTCATCACATTTGGCAGATCACCATCCCCTCTTTCCCCTTTCTCTCTGTAAATTAATCTCAATGATGATGGCAGGTGTGGTTGCAATGGTGGCTGTGTAGTTCTATCCATGAGTGGAATAAATGCTAAGAATTCTGATATGATGATGCTGTCATTTCTTTAAGGTTGATCTTAAGCATTTTCACAGAAGCTCTTCACCACTCTTCATCAATATGGCAGATTCTTTTTTTTTTTATTTTGGAAATCAGAACTATTTGATGCTCCCAGACATCAGTAGGAATTTTCATGTTTTGGGGCTAGTAAAACATATTTCAAAATATCTTGAATATCTTAGTATATAATTTACTAGCTTTATGAAGATGCCAGTCTTGAGATAGCACCTCAAAAAATAGAACATTTGGTATTTACTTGTCGTCCATTCAAAACATAGATGACCCTTGAGTAGGAACGGTTTCACACCGTCAGATCCCTATAGCTTAAATGCAACTGTGTTAGGTTATGTGTCCATCCACAAAATGTCACAGACTTTCTGGAAACAGGATTTGTATAGTATTTTTTTTTTGTATGCTGGCAGTACCATGTATAAGTGGGAAAAACAACTGTCCAGCTGACAGTAATTATTGTGCAGAGAAGGATTACATGGACTGACTGGTGTCTGTGATGCTGCATTTCCTGTCTGTGTTCTGATATCATCATATCTATGGATGTTATGCTTGAGAAGCCTGTCTAAATATAATATTTGTTCAATTTCCAATTGCGTGTCACATGTTTTTATAAGTGGATCATAATATAGGAGTTTTACTCTGAAACTTTACTCTGTTTTCTTGAGTTAATCCTAAAAACCTATATTGACTGACTGCTCTGTCAAAGATTTTTGCAATACAGTAACATACAAAAGTGGGGGGATGTGTTGTTTTGAAAGGTTAGTAATGATAAAATAGAGAAGAACAAAAAGGGAATAACAAGTGAAAATAGGATATATTGTTTACTAATTGACTACCATTACAAAAGTGCCGACGTGGCCTAAAAAATGGGCTTTCGTATTTTTATAGCTAGAAGAGTCTATATTTTTTAAGGGACGTAATTTAGATTACATTACAGGAGGCAGAGGATGCAATGGCTCCCAAGTGGCCATATTGGGAGAACTTACAATCAAAGAGTGAAATAAAAATTTAGTTTTTAAAATTTGAAATTTTCTCTGTTATCTTCATTGTACAAGTGCCGTACAGTGCCACAATCTGCCACAAAATGTTTTGATAAGCAAGATTAGAGTAAGCTCCCTTAGATGAGTCTTAGGGGCATGCAATCAAGGACTTAGACCTGAGCATCACCAAACCTCTGCATGTCAATGTTTCAAGGCACTGTAAATATTCATGGGAGTAAGTCATCAGAAAGCAGGTAACAGCATCATTATTCCCATGACTGGGTGGGGGTCGTAAAGGTGTCACACAGCTGAGCACTAGACTTCTCTCCAAATACCTGGGTTTAAAGCAGGATAAGTATTCATTTATGCCTAGTTTTGGCTAGGTAGATCCAGTGAAAGTCCTCCTTCTCCGGGTC